>CAKXZU010000101.1:0-608485 GCA_936014575.1 Bombus lapidarius | reverse complement strand
ATACGTTATATCGTAATGCTACATAACGTTATACGTTATAACGTTTTACCACATAACGTTATACATTATATCGTAATGCTACATAACATTATACGTTATATCATAATGCTACATAACGTTATACGTTATTAGAAAATACTATATAACGTTATACGTTATATCGTTATGCTACATAACGTTATACGTTATATCGTAATGCTACATAACGTTATACGTTTTGACGTATTACCACATAACGTTATACGTTATAACCTAGTACTATATAACGTTATACGTTATATGGTTATGCTACATAACGTTATACGTTATATCGTTATGCTACATAACGTTATACGTTATATCGTAATGCTACATAACGTTATACGTTATATAATAATACTATATAACGTTATACGTTATAACTTAATACTATATAACGTTATACGTTATAACTTAATACTATATAACGTTATACGTTATATCGTAATGCTACATATCGTTATACGTTATATCATAATGCTACGTAACGTTATACGTTATAACTTAATACTATATAACGTTATACGTTATATCGTTATGCTACATAACGTTATACGTTATATCGTTATGCTACATAACGTTATACGTTATATCGTTATGCTACATAACGTTATACGTTATATCGTTATGCTACATAACGTTATACGTTATATCGTAATGCTACATAACGTTATACGTTATATCGTTATGCTACATAACGTTATACGTTATATCGTTATGCTACATAACGTTATACGTTATATCGTTATGCTACATAACGTTATACGTTATATTGTTATGCTACATAACGTTATACGTTATATCGTAATGCTACATAACGTTATACGTTATACCGTTATGCTACATAACGTTATACGTTATAACTTAATACTATATAACGTTATACGTTATATCGTTATGCTACATAACGTTATACGTTATGTCGTAATGCTACATAACGTTATACGTTATATCATAATGCTACATAACGTTATACGTTATATCGTAATGCTACATAACGTTATACGTTATAACGTATTACCACATAACGTTATACGTTATAACCTAGTACTATATAACGTTATACGTTATATGGTTATGCTACATAACGTTATACGTTATATCGTAATGCTACATAACGTTATACGTTATATCGTTATGCTACATAACGTTATACGTTATAACTTAATACTATATAACGTTATACGTTATATCGTTATCCTACATAACGTTATACGTTATGTCGCAATGCTACATAACGTTATACGTTATATCATAATGCTACATAACGTTATACGTTATATCGTAATGCTACATAACGTTATACGTTATAACATATTACCACATAACGTTATACGTTATAACCTAGTACTATATAACGTTATACGTTATATGGTTATGCTACATAACGTTATACGTTATATCGTAATGCTACATAACGTTATACGTTATATAATAATACTACATCACGTTATACGCTATATCGTTATGCTACATAACGTTATACGTTATATCGTAATGCTACATAACGTTATACGTTATATCATAATGCTACATAACGTTATACGTTATTACATAATACTATATAACGTTATACGTTATATCGTTATGCTACATAACGTTATACGTTATATCGTAATGCTACATAACGTTATACGTTATAACTTAATACTATATAACGTTATACGTTATATCGTTATCCTACATAACGTTATACGTTATATCGTAATGCTACATAACGTTATACGTTATATCGTTATGCTACTTAACGTTATACGTTATATCGTAATGCTACATAACGTTATACGTTATATCATAATGCTACATAACGTTATACGTTATTACATAATACTATATAACGTTATACGTTATATCGTTATGCTACATAACGTTATACGTTATATCGTAATGCTACATAACGTTATACGTTATATAATAATACTACATCACGTTATACGCTATATCGTTATGCTACATAACGTTATACGTTATATCGTAATGCTACATAACGTTATACGTTATATCATAATGCTACATAACGTTATACGTTATATCGTTATGCTACATAACGTTATACGTTATATCATAATACTACATAACGTTATACGTTATAACTTAATACTATATAACGTTATACGTTATAACTTAATACTATATAACGTTATACGTTATATCGTTATGCTACATAACGTTATACGTTATAACTTAATACTATATAACGTTATACGTTATATCGTTATGCTACATAACGTTATACGTTATGTCGTAATGCTACATAACGTTATACGTTATATCATAATGCTACATAACGTTATACGTTATATCGTAATGCTACATAACGTTATACGTTATAACATATTACCACATAACATTATACGTTATAACCTAGTACTATATAACGTTATACGTTATATGGTTATGCTACATAACGTTATACGTTATATCGTAATGCTACATAACGTTATACGTTATATCGTTATGCTACATAACGTTATACGTTATAACTTAATACTATATAACGTTATACGTTATATCGTTATGCTACATAACGTTATACGTTATGTCGTAATGCTACATAACGTTATACATTATATCATAATGCTACATAACGTTATACGTTATATCGTATAGCTACATAACGTTATACGTTATAACGTATTACCACATAACGTTAACGTTATAACCTAGTACTATATAACGTTATACGTCATATGGTTATGCTACATAACGTTATACGTTATATCGTTATGCTACATAACGTTATACGTTATATGGTAATGCTACATAACGTTATACGTTATATGGTAATGCTACATAACGTTATACGTTATATCATAATGCTACATAACGTTATACGTTATTACATAATACTATATAACGTTATACGTTATATCGTTATGCTACATAACGTTATACGTTATTGCATAGTACTATATAACGTTATACGTTATATCGTTATGCTACATAACGTTTTACGTTATATCGTAATGCGACATAACGTTATACGTTATATCGTAATGCTACATAACGTTATACGTTATAACGTATTACCACATAACGTTATACGTTATATCGTAATGCTACATAACGTTATACGTTATATCGTAATGCTACATAACGTTATACGTTTTGACGTATTACCACATAACGTTATACGTTATAACGTAGTACTATATAACGTTATACGTTATATGGTTGTGCTACATAACGTTATACGTTATATCGTTATGCTACATAACGTTATACGTTATATCGTAATGCTACATAACGTTATACGTTATATAATAATACTATATAACGTTATACGTTATAACTTAATACTATATAACGTTATACGTTATAACTTAATACTATATAACGTTATACGTTATATCGTAATGCTACATATCGTTATACGTTATATCATAATGCTACGTAACGTTATACGTTATAACTTAATACTATATAACGTTATACGTTATATCGTTATGCTACACAACGTTATACGTTATATCGTAATGCTTCATAACGTTATACGTTATAACGTATTACCACGTAACGTTATACGTTATAACCTTGTACTATATAACGTTATACGTTATATGGTTATGCTACATAACGTTATACGTTATATCGTAATGCTACATAACGTTATACGTTATATCGTTATGCTACATAACGTTATACGTTATATCGTTATGCTACATAACGTTATACGTTATATCGTTATGCTACATAACGTTATACGTTATATCGTAATGCTACATAACGTTATACGTTATATCGTAATGCTACATAACGTTATACGTTATATCGTTATGCTACATAACGTTATACGTTATATCGTTATGCTACATAACGTTATACGTTATATTGTTATGCTACATAACGTTATACGTTATATCGTAATGCTACATAACGTTATACGTTATACCGTTATGCTACATAACGTTATACGTTATAACTTAATACTATATAACGTTATACGTTATATCGTTATGCTACATAACGTTATACGTTATGTCGTAATGCTACATAACGTTATACGTTATATCATAATGCTACATAACGTTATACGTTATATCGTAATGCTACATAACGTTATACGTTATAACGTATTACCACATAACGTTATACGTTATAACCTAGTACTATATAACGTTATACGTTATATCGTAATGCTACATAACGTTATACGTTATACCGTTATGCTACATAACGTTATACGTTATAACTTAATACTATATAACGTTATACGTTATATCGTTATGCTACATAACGTTATACGTTATGTCGTAATGCTACATAACGTTATACGTTATATCATAATGCTACATAACGTTATACGTTATATCGTAATGCTACATAACGTTATACGTTATAACGTATTACCACATAACGTTATACGTTATAACCTAGTACTATATAACGTTATACGTTATATGGTTATGCTACATAACGTTATACGTTATATCATAATGCTACATAACGTTATACGTTATATCGTAATGCTACATAACGTTATACGTTATAACATATTACCACATAACGTTATACGTTATAACCTAGTACTATATAACGTTATACGTTAGATGGTTATGCTACATAACGTTATACGTTATATCGTAATGCTACATAACGTTATACGTTATATCGTTATGCTACTTAACGTTATACGTTATATCGTAATGCTACATAACGTTATACGTTATATCATAATGCTACATAACGTTATACGTTATAACTTAATACTATATAACGTTATACGCTATATCGTAATGCTAGATAACGTTATACTTTATATCGTATTACTACATAACGCTATACGTTATAACGTAATACTACATAAGGTTATCCGTTATACCGTAATGCTACATAACGTTATACGATATAACGTAATACTATATAATGTTATACGTTATAACGTAATACTATATAACGTTATACGTTATATCGTAATGCTACATAACGTTATACGTTATATCGTAATGCTACATAACGTTACTCGTTATAACGTATTACCATATAACCTTATACGTTATATCGTAATGCTACAGAACGATATACGTTATAACGTAATACTACGTAACGTTATACGATATAACGTAATACTACATAACGTTATACGTTATGACGTAATACTGTATAACGTTATACGTTATATCGTAATGCTACATAACGTTATACGTTATATCGTAATGCTACATAACGTTATTCGTTATAACGTATTACCATATAACCTTATACGTTATATCGTAATGCTACATAACGATATACGTTATAACGTAATACTATATAACGTTATACGTTATATCGTAATGCTACATAACGTTATACGTTATAACGTATTACCACATAACGTTATACGTTATAACCTAGTACTATATAACGTTATACGTTATATCGTAATGCTACATAACGTTATACGTTATACCGTTATGCTACATAACGTTATACGTTATAACTTAATACTATATAACGTTATACGTTATATCGTTATGCTACATAACGTTATACGTTATGTCGTAATGCTACATAACGTTATACGTTATATCATAATGCTACATAACGTTATACGTTATATCGTAATGCTACATAACGTTATACGTTATAACGTATTACCACATAACGTTATACGTTATAACCTAGTACTATATAACGTTATACGTTATATGGTTATGCTACATAACGTTATACGTTATATCATAATGCTACATAACGTTATACGTTATATCGTAATGCTACATAACGTTATACGTTATAACATATTACCACATAACGTTATACGTTATAACCTAGTACTATATAACGTTATACGTTAGATGGTTATGCTACATAACGTTATACGTTATATCGTAATGCTACATAACGTTATACGTTATATCGTTATGCTACTTAACGTTATACGTTATATCGTAATGCTACATAACGTTATACGTTATATCATAATGCTACATAACGTTATACGTTATAACTTAATACTATATAACGTTATACGCTATATCGTAATGCTAGATAACGTTATACTTTATATCGTATTACTACATAACGCTATACGTTATAACGTAATACTACATAAGGTTATACGTTATACCGTAATGCTACATAACGTTATACGATATAACGTAATACTATATAATGTTATACGTTATAACGTAATACTATATAACGTTATACGTTATATCGTAATGCTACATAACGTTATACGTTATATCGTAATGCTACATAACGTTACTCGTTATAACGTATTACCATATAACCTTATACGTTATATCGTAATGCTACAGAACGATATACGTTATAACGTAATACTACGTAACGTTATACGATATAACGTAATACTACATAACGTTATACGTTATGACGTAATACTGTATAACGTTATACGTTATATCGTAATGCTACATAACGTTATACGTTATGTCGTAATGCTACATAACGTTATTCGTTATAACGTATTACCATATAACCTTATACGTTATATCGTAATGCTACATAACGATATACGTTATAACGTAATACTATATAACGTTATACGTTATATCGTATTACCACATAACGTTATACGTTATATCGTAATACCGCATAACGTTATACGCTATATCGTAATACTACATAACGGTATACGTTATATCGTAATACTACATAACGTTAGACGTTATAACTTAATACTACATAACGTTGTACGTTATATCATAATGCTACATAACGTTATACGTTATAACTTAATACTACATAACGTTATACGTTATATCGTAATACTATATAACGTTATACGCTATATCTTAATGCTACATAACCTTATACGTTATATCGTAATGCTTCATAACGTTATATGTTATAACGTAATGCTACATAACGTTATTCGTTATAACCCATTACCATATAACCTTATACGTTATATCGTAGTGCTACATAACGATATACGTTATAACGTAATACTACATAACGTTATACGTTATATCATAATACTACATAACGCTATACGTTATAACGTAATACTACATAACGTTATAAGTTATATCGCAATGCTACATAACGTTATACGTTATATCGTAATGCTACATAACGTTATACGTTATATCGTAATGCTACATAACGTTATATGTTATAACGTATTACCACATAACGATATACGTTATATCGTAATACCGCATAACGTTATACGCTATATCGTAATACTACATAACGGTATACGTTATATCGTAATACTACATAACGTTATACGTTATAACTTAATACTATATAACGTTGTACGTTATATCATAATGCTACATAACGTTATACGTTATAACTTAATACTATATAACGTTATACGTTATATCGTTATGCTACATAACGTTATAGGTTATATCGTAATGCTACATAACGTTATACGTTATAACGTATTACCATATAACGTTATAGGTTATATCGTAATACTGCATAACGGTATACGTTATAACTTAATACTATATAACGTTATACGTTATTTCGTTATGCTACATAACGTTATACGTTATATCGTAATGCTACATAACGTTATACGTTATAACGTATTACCACATAACGTTATACGTTATAACCTAGTACTATATAACGTTATACGTTATATGGTTATGCTACATAACGTTATACGTTATATCGTAATGCTACATAACGTTATACGTTATATCGTTATGCTACATAAAGTTATACGTTATATCGTTATGCTACATAACGTTATACGTTATATCGTTATGCTACATAACGTTATACGTTATATCGTAATGCTACATAACGTTATACGTTATAACGTTTTACCACATAACGTTATACATTATATCGTAATGCTACATAACGTTATACGTTATATCGTAATGCTACATATCGTTATACGTTATATCATAATGCTACGTAACGTTATACGTTATAACTTAATACTATATAACGTTATACGTTATATCGTTATGCTACATAACGTTATACGTTATATCCTAATGCTACATAACGTTATACGTTATAACGTATTACCACATAACGTTATACGTTATAACCTAGTACTATATAACGTTATACGTTATATGGTTATGCTACATATCGTTATACGTTATATCGTAATGCTACATAACGTTATACGTTATATCGTTATGCTACATAAAGTTATACGTTGTATCGTAATGCTACATAACGTTATACGTTATATCGTTATGCTACATAACGTTATACGTTATATCGTTATGCTACATAACGTTATACGTTATATCATAATGCTACGTAACGTTATACGTTATAACTTAATACTATATAACGTTATACGTTATATCGTTATGCTACATAACGTTATACGTTATATCGTAATGCTACATAACGTTATACGTCATAACGTATTACCACATAACGTTATACGTTATAACCTAGTACTATATAACGTTATACGTTATATGGTTATGCTACATAACGTTATACGTTATATCGTAATGCTACATAACGTTATACGTTATAACGTTTTACCACATAACGTTATACATTATATCGTAATGCTACATAACGTTATACGTTATATCATAATGCTACATAACGTTATACGTTATTAGAAAATACTATATAACGTTATACGTTATATCGTTATGCTACATAACGTTATACGTTATATCGTAATGCTACATAACGTTATACGTTTTGACGTATTACCACATAACGTTATACGTTATAACCTAGTACTATATAACGTTATACGTTATATGGTTATGCTACATAACGTTATACGTTATATCGTTATGCTACATAACGTTATACGTTATATCGTAATGCTACATAACGTTATACGTTATATAATAATACTATATAACGTTATACGTTATAACTTAATACTATATAACGTTATACGTTATAACTTAATACTATATAACGTTATACGTTATATCGTAATGCTACATATCGTTATACGTTATATCATAATGCTACGTAACGTTATACGTTATAACTTAATACTATATAACGTTATACGTTATATCGTTATGCTACACAACGTTATACGTTATATCGTAATGCTTCATAACGTTATACGTTATAACGTATTACCACGTAACGTTATACGTTATAACCTTGTACTATATAACGTTATACGTTATATGGTTATGCTACATAACGTTATACGTTATATCGTAATGCTACATAACGTTATACGTTATATCGTTATGCTACATAACGTTATACGTTATATCGTTATGCTACATAACGTTATACGTTATATCGTTATGCTACATAACGTTATACGTTATATCGTAATGCTACATAACGTTATACGTTATATCGTTATGCTACAAAACGTTATACGTTATATCGTTATGCTACATAACGTTATACGTTATATCGTTATGCTACATAACGTTATACGTTATATTGTTATGCTACATAACGTTATACGTTATATCGTAATGCTACATAACGTTATACGTTATACCGTTATGCTACATAACGTTATACGTTATAACTTAATACTATATAACGTTATACGTTATATCGTTATGCTACATAACGTTATACGTTATGTCGTAATGCTACATAACGTTATACGTTATATCATAATGCTACATAACGTTATACGTTATATCGTAATGCTACATAACGTTATACGTTATAACGTATTACCACATAACGTTATACGTTATAACCTAGTACTATATAACGTTATACGTTATATGGTTATGCTACATAACGTTATACGTTATATCGTAATGCTACATAACGTTATACGTTATATCGTTATGCTACATAACGTTATACGTTATAACTTAATACTATATAACGTTATACGTTATATCGTTATCCTACATAACGTTATACGTTATGTCGCAATGCTACATAACGTTATACGTTATATCATAATGCTACATAACGTTATACGTTATATCGTAATGCTACATAACGTTATACGTTATAACATATTACCACATAACGTTATACGTTATAACCTAGTATTATATAACGTTATACGTTATATGGTTATGCTACATAACGTTATACGTTATATCGTAATGCTACATAACGTTATACGTTATATCGTTATGCTACTTAACGTTATACGTTATATCGTAATGCTACATAACGTTATACGTTATATCATAATGCTACATAACGTTATACGTTATTACATAATACTATATAACGTTATACGTTATATCGTTATGCTACATAACGTTATACGTTATATCGTAATGCTACATAACGTTATACGTTATATAATAATACTACATCACGTTATACGCTATATCGTTATGCTACATAACGTTATACGTTATATCGTAATGCTACATAACGTTATACGTTATATCATAATGCTACGTAACGTTATACGTTATTACATAATACTATATAACGTTATACGTTATATCGTTATGCTACATAACGTTATACGTTATATCGTAATGCTACATAACGTTATACGTTATAACATATTACCACATAACGTTATACGTTATAACCTAGTACTATATAACGTTATACGTTATATGGTTATGCTACATAACGTTATACGTTATATCGTAATGCTACATAACGTTATACGTTATATCGTTATGCTACATAACGTTATACGTTATAACGTATTACCACATAACGTTGTACGTTATATCGTAATGCTACATAACGTTATACGTTATATCGTAATGCTACATATCGTTATACGTTATATCATAATGCTACATAACGTTATACGTTATATCGTTATGCTACATAACGTTATACGTTATATCATAATACTACATAACGTTATACGTTATAACTTAATACTATATAACGTTATACGTTATAACTTAATACTATATAACGTTATACGTTATATCGTTATGCTACATAATGTTATACGTTATAACTTAATACTATATAACGTTATACGTTATATCGTTATGCTACATAACGTTATACGTTATGTCGTAATGCTACATAACGTTATACGTTATAACGTTTTACCACATAACGTTATACATTATATCGTAATGCTACATAACGTTATACGTTATATCGTAATGCTACATATCGTTATACGTTATATCATAATGCTACGTAACGTAATACGTTATAACTTAATACTATATAACGTTATACGTTATATCATAATGCTACGTAACGTTATACGTTATAACTTAATACTATATAACGTTATACGTTATATCGTTATGCTACATAACGTTATACGTTATATCGTAATGCTACATAACGTTATACGTCATAACGTATTACCACATAACGTTATACGTTATAACCTAGTACTATATAACGTTATACGTTATATGGTTATGCTACATAACGTTATACGTTATATCGTAATGCTACATAACGTTATACGTTATAACGTTTTACCACATAACGTTATACATTATATCGTAATGCTACATAACATTATACGTTATATCATAATGCTACATAACGTTATACGTTATTAGAAAATACTATATAACGTTATACGTTATATCGTTATGCTACATAACGTTATACGTTATATCGTAATGCTACATAACGTTATACGTTTTGACGTATTACCACATAACGTTATACGTTATAACCTAGTACTATATAACGTTATACGTTATATGGTTATGCTACATAACGTTATACGTTATATCGTTATGCTACATAACGTTATACGTTATATCGTAATGCTACATAACGTTATACGTTATATAATAATACTATATAACGTTATACGTTATAACTTAATACTATATAACGTTATACGTTATAACTTAATACTATATAACGTTATACGTTATATCGTAATGCTACATATCGTTATACGTTATATCATAATGCTACGTAACGTTATACGTTATAACTTAATACTATATAACGTTATACGTTATATCGTTATGCTACATAACGTTATACGTTATATCGTTATGCTACATAACGTTATACGTTATATCGTTATGCTACATAACGTTATACGTTATATCGTTATGCTACATAACGTTATACGTTATATCGTAATGCTACATAACGTTATACGTTATATCGTTATGCTACATAACGTTATACGTTATATCGTTATGCTACATAACGTTATACGTTATATCGTTATGCTACATAACGTTATACGTTATATTGTTATGCTACATAACGTTATACGTTATATCGTAATGCTACATAACGTTATACGTTATACCGTTATGCTACATAACGTTATACGTTATAACTTAATACTATATAACGTTATACGTTATATCGTTATGCTACATAACGTTATACGTTATGTCGTAATGCTACATAACGTTATACGTTATATCATAATGCTACATAACGTTATACGTTATATCGTAATGCTACATAACGTTATACGTTATAACGTATTACCACATAACGTTATACGTTATAACCTAGTACTATATAACGTTATACGTTATATGGTTATGCTACATAACGTTATACGTTATATCGTAATGCTACATAACGTTATACGTTATATCGTTATGCTACATAACGTTATACGTTATAACTTAATACTATATAACGTTATACGTTATATCGTTATCCTACATAACGTTATACGTTATGTCGCAATGCTACATAACGTTATACGTTATATCATAATGCTACATAACGTTATACGTTATATCGTAATGCTACATAACGTTATACGTTATAACATATTACCACATAACGTTATACGTTATAACCTAGTACTATATAACGTTATACGTTATATGGTTATGCTACATAACGTTATACGTTATATCGTAATGCTACATAACGTTATACGTTATATAATAATACTACATCACGTTATACGCTATATCGTTATGCTACATAACGTTATACGTTATATCGTAATGCTACATAACGTTATACGTTATATCATAATGCTACATAACGTTATACGTTATTACATAATACTATATAACGTTATACGTTATATCGTTATGCTACATAACGTTATACGTTATATCGTAATGCTACATAACGTTATACGTTATAACTTAATACTATATAACGTTATACGTTATATCGTTATCCTACATAACGTTATACGTTATATCGTAATGCTACATAACGTTATACGTTATATCGTTATGCTACTTAACGTTATACGTTATATCGTAATGCTACATAACGTTATACGTTATATCATAATGCTACATAACGTTATACGTTATTACATAATACTATATAACGTTATACGTTATATCGTTATGCTACATAACGTTATACGTTATATCGTAATGCTACATAACGTTATACGTTATATAATAATACTACATCACGTTATACGCTATATCGTTATGCTACATAACGTTATACGTTATATCGTAATGCTACATAACGTTATACGTTATATCATAATGCTACATAACGTTATACGTTATATCGTTATGCTACATAACGTTATACGTTATATCATAATACTACATAACGTTATACGTTATAACTTAATACTATATAACGTTATACGTTATAACTTAATACTATATAACGTTATACGTTATATCGTTATGCTACATAACGTTGTACGTTATAACTTAATACTATATAACGTTATACGTTATATCGTTATGCTACATAACGTTATACGTTATGTCGTAATGCTACATAACGTTATACGTTATATCATAATGCTACATAACGTTATACGTTATATCGTAATGCTACATAACGTTATACGTTATAACATATTACCACATAACATTATACGTTATAACCTAGTACTATATAACGTTATACGTTATATGGTTATGCTACATAACGTTATACGTTATATCGTAATGCTACATAACGTTATACGTTATATCGTTATGCTACATAACGTTATACGTTATAACTTAATACTATATAACGTTATACGTTATATCGTTATGCTACATAACGTTATACGTTATGTCGTAATGCTACATAACGTTATACATTATATCATAATGCTACATAACGTTATACGTTATATCGTATAGCTACATAACGTTATACGTTATAACGTATTACCACATAACGTTAACGTTATAACCTAGTACTATATAACGTTATACGTCATATGGTTATGCTACATAACGTTATACGTTATATCGTTATGCTACATAACGTTATACGTTATATGGTAATGCTACATAACGTTATACGTTATATGGTAATGCTACATAACGTTATACGTTATATCATAATGCTACATAACGTTATACGTTATTACATAATACTATATAACGTTATACGTTATATCGTTATGCTACATAACGTTATACGTTATTGCATAGTACTATATAACGTTATACGTTATATCGTTATGCTACATAACGTTTTACGTTATATCGTAATGCGACATAACGTTATACGTTATATCGTAATGCTACATAACGTTATACGTTATAACGTATTACCACATAACGTTATACGTTATATCGTAATGCTACATAACGTTATACGTTATATCGTAATGCTACATATCGTTATACGTTATATCATAATGCTGCATAACGTTATACGTTATATCGTTATGCTACATAACGTTATACGTTATATCATAATACTACATAACGTTATACGTTATAACTTAATACTATATAACGTTATACGTTATATCGTTATGCTACATAACGTTATACTTTATGTCGTAATGCTACATAACGTTATACGTTATATCATAATGCTACATAACGTTAAACGTTATAACATATTACCATATAACGTTATACGTTATATCGTTATGCTACACAACGTTATACGTTATATCCTAATGCTACACAACGTTATACGTTATATCCTAATGCTACATAACGTTATACGTTATATCGTAATGCTACATATCGTTATACGTTATATCATAATGCTACATAGCGTTATACGTTATATCATAATACTACATAACGTTATACGTTATATCGTAATGCTACATAACGTTATACGTAATAACGTATTACCACATAACGTTATACGTTATAACCTAGTACTATATAACGTTATACGTTATATGGTTATGCTACATAACGTTATACGTTATATCGTAATGCTACATAACGTTATACGTTATATCGTTATGCTACATAAAGTTATACGTTATATCGTAATGCTACATAACGTTATACGTTATATCGTTATGCTACATAACGTTATACGTTATATCGTTATGCTACATAACGTTATACGTTATATCATATTGCTACGTAACGTTATACGTTATAACTTAATACTATATAACGTTATACGTTATATCGTTATGCTACATAACGTTATATGTTATATCGTAATGCTACATAACGTTATACGTTATAACATATTACCACATAACGTTATACGTTATAACGTATTACCACATAACGTTATACGTTATAACCTAGTACTATATAACGTTATACGTTATATGGTTATGCTACATAAAGTTATACGTTATATCGTAATGCTACATAACGTTATACGTTATAACGTTTTACCACATAACGTTATACACTATATCGTAATGCTACATAACGTTATACGTTATATCGTAATGCTACATATCGTTATACGTTATATCATAATGCTACGTAAAGTTATACGTTATAACTTAATACTATATAACGTTATACGTTATATCGTTATGCTACATAACGTTATACGTTATATCCTAATGCTACATAACGATATACGTTATAACGTATTACCACATAACGTTATACGTTATAACCTAGTACTATATAACGTTATACGTTATATGGTTATGCTACATAACTTTATACGTTATATCGTAATGCTACATAACGTTATACGTTATATCGTTATGCTACATAACGTTATACGTTATAACTTAATACTATATAACGTTATACGTCATATCGTTATGCTACATAACGTTATACGTTATGTCGTAATGCTATATAACGATCTACGCTATATCATAATGCTACATAACGTTATACGTTATATCGTAATGCTACATAACGTTATACGTTATATCATAATGCTACATAACGTTATACGTTATTAGATAATACTATATAACGTTATACGTTATATCGTTATGCTACATAACGTTATACGTTATATCGTAATGCTACATAACGTTATACGTTTTGACGTATTACCACATAACGTTATACGTTATAACCTAGTACTATATAACGTTATACGTTATATGGTTATGCTACATAACGTTATACGTTTTATCGTTATGCTACATAACGTTATACGTTATATCGTAATGCTACATAACGTTATACGTTATATCATAATGCTACATGACGTTATACGTTATATCGTAATGCTACATAACGTTATACGTTATATCGTAACGCTACATAACGTTATACGTTATAACGTATTACCACATAACGTTATACGTTATATCGTAATGCTACATAACGTTAAACGTTATAACGTATTACCACATAACGTTATACGTTATAACCTAGTACTATATAACGTTATACGTTATATGGTTATGCTACATAACGTTATACGTTATATCGTAATGCTACATAACGTTATACGTTATATCGTTATGCTACATAACGTTATACGTTATATCGTAATGCTACATAACGTTATACGTTATATCATAATGCTACATAACGTTATACGTTATTACATAGTACTATATAACGTTATACGTTATATCGTTATGCTACATAACGTTATACGTTATATCGTAATGCTACATAACGTTATACGTTATATCGTAATGCTACATAACGTTATACGTTATATCGTAACGCTACATAACGTTATACGTTATAACATATTACCATATAACGTTATACGTTATATCGTTATGCTACATAACGTTATACGTTATATCGAAATGCTACATATCGTTATACGTTATATCATAATACTACATAACGTTATACGTTATAACTTAATACTATATAACGTTATACGTTATATCGTTATGCTACATAATGTTAAACGTTATATCGTTATGCTACATAACGTTATACGTTATATCGTAATGCTACATAACGTTATACGTTATAACGTATTACCACATAACGTCATACGTTATATCGTAATGCTACATAACGTTAAACGTTATAACGTATTACCACATAACGTTACATGTTATAACCTAGTACTATATAACGTTATACGTTATATGGTTATGCTACATAACGTTATACGTTATATCGTAATGCTACATAACGTTATACGTTATATCGTTATGCTACATAACGTTATACGTTATATCGTAATGCTACATAACGTTATACGTTATAGCATAATGCTACATAACGTTATACGTTATTACATAGTACTATATAACGTTATACGTTATATCGTTATGCTACATAACGTTATACGTTGTATCGTAATGCTACATAACGTTATACGTTATTACATAATACTATATAACGTTATACGTTATATCGTTATGCTACATAACGTTATACGTTATTGCATAGTACTATATAACGTTATACGTTATATCGTTATGCTACATAACGTTTTACGTTATATCGTAATGCTACATAACGTTATACGTTATATCGTAATGCTACATAACGTTATACGTTATAACGTATTACCACATAACGTTATACGTTATAACCTAGTACTATATAACGTTATACGTTATATGGTTATGCTACATAACGTTATACGTTATATCGTAATGCTACAAAACGTTATACGTTATATCGTTATGCTACATAAAGTTATACGTTATATCGTAATGCTACATAACGTTATACGTTATATCGTTATGCTACATAACGTTATACGTTATATCGTTATGCTACATAACGTGATACGTTATAACTTAATACTATATAACGTTATACGTTATATCGTTATGCTACATAACGTTATACGTTATATCCTAATGCTACATAACGTTGTACGTTATAACGTATTACCACATAACGTTATACGTTATAACCTAGTACTATATAACGTTATACGTTATATGGTTATGCTACATAACGTTATACGTTATATCGTAATGCTACATAACGTTATACGTTATATCGTTATGCTACATAAAGTTATACGTTATATCGTAATGCTACATAACGTTATACGTTATATCGTTATGCTACATAACGTTATACGTTATATCGTTATGCTACATAACGTGATACGTTATAACTTAATACTATATAACGTTATACGTTATATCGTAATGCTACATAACGTTATACGTTATAAAGTATTACCACATAACGTTATACGTTATAACCTAGTACTATATAGCGTTATACGTTATATGGTTATGCTACATAACGTTATACGTTATATCGTAATGCTACATAACGTTATACGTTATATCGTTATGCTACATAAAGTTATACGTTATATCGTAATGCTACATAACGTTATACGTTATATCGTTATGCTACATAACGTTATACGTTATATCGTTATGCTACATAACGTGATACGTTATAACTTAATACTATATAACGTTATACGTTATATCGTTATGCTACATAACGTGATACGTTATAACTTAATACTATATAACGTTATACGTTATATCGTAATGCTACATAACGTTATACGTTATAACGTTTTACCACATAACGTTATACACTATATCGTAATGCTACATAACGTTATACGTTATATCGTAATGCTACATATCGTTATACGTTATATCATAATGCTACGTAAAGTTATACGTTATAACTTAATACTATATAACGTTATACGTTATATCGTTATGCTACATAACGTTATACGTTATATCCTAATGCTACATAACGTTGTACGTTATAACGTATTACCACATAACGTTATACGTTATAACCTAGTACTATATAACGTTATACGTCATGTCGTTATGCTACATAACGTTATACGTTATGTCGTAATGCTATATAACGTTCTACGCTATATCATAATGCTACATAACGTTATACGTTATATCGTAATGCTACATAAAGTTATACGTTATATCATAATGCTACATAACGTTATACGTTATTAGATAACACTATATAACGTTATACGTTATATCGTTATACTACATAACGTTATACGTTATATCGTAATGCTACATAACGTTAAACGTTATATCATAATGCTACATAACGTTATACGTTATTACATAATACTATATAACGTTATACGTTATATCGTTATGCTACATAACGTTATACGTTATATCGTAATGCTACATAACGTTATACGGTATATAATAATACTACATCACGTTATACGTTATATCGTTATGCTACATAACGTTATACGTTATATCGTAATGCTACATAACGTTATACGTTATATCATAATGCTACATAACGTTATACGTTATTACATAATACTATATAACGTTATACGTTATATCGTTATGCTACATAACGTTATACGTTATATCGTTATGCTACATAACGTTATACGTTATATCGTAATGCTACATAACGTTATAAGTAATATCGTTATGCTACATAACGTTATACGTTATATCGTTATGCTACATAACGTTATACGTTATATGGTTATGCTACATAACGTTATACGTTATATCGTAATGCTACATAACGTTATACGTTATATCATAATGCTACATAACGTTATACGTTATTACATAGTACTATATAACGTTATACGTTATATCGTTATGCTACATAACGTTATACGTTATATCGTAATGCTACATAACGTTATACGTTATTACATAATACTATATAACGTTATACGTTATATCGTTATGCTACATAACGTTATACGTTATTGCATAGTACTATATAACGTTATACGTTATATCGCTATGCTACATAACGTTTTACGTTATATCGTAATGCTACATAACGTTATACGTTATATCGTAATGCTACATAACGTTATACGTTATAACGTATTACCACATAACGTTATACGTTATAACCTAGTACTATATAACGTTATACGTTATATGGTTATGCTACATAACGTTATACGTTATATCGTAATGCTACATAACGTTATACGTTATATCGTTATGCTACATAAAGTTATACGTTATATCGTAATGCTACATAACGTTATACGTTATATCGTTATGCTACATAACGTTATACGTTATATCGTTATGCTACATAACGTTATACGTTATATCATAATGCTACGTAACGTTATACGTTATAACTTAATACTATATAACGTTATACGTTATATCGTTATGCTACATAACGTTATATGTTATATCGTAATGCTACATAACGTTATACGTTATAACATATTACCACATAACGTTATACGTTATAACGTATTACCACATAACGTTATACGTTATAACCTAGTACTATATAACGTTATACGTTATATGGTTATGCTACATAAAGTTATACGTTATATCGTAATGCTACATAACGTTATACGTTATAACGTTTTACCACATAACGTTATACACTATATCGTAATGCTACATAACGTTATACGTTATATCGTAATGCTACATATCGTTATACGTTATATCATAATGCTACGTAAAGTTATACGTTATAACTTAATACTATATAACGTTATACGTTATATCGTAATGCTACATAACGTTATACGTTATATCATAATGCTACATAACGTTATACGTTATTACATAGTACTATATAACGTTATACGTTATATCGTTATGCTACATAACGTTATACGTTATATCGTAATGCTACATAACGTTATACGTTATATCGTAATGCTACATAACGTTATACGTTATATCGTAACGCTACATAACGTTATACGTTATAACATATTACCATATAACGTTATACGTTATATCGTTATGCTACATAACGTTATACGTTATATCGAAATGCTACATATCGTTATACGTTATATCATAATACTACATAACGTTATACGTTATAACTTAATACTATATAACGTTATACGTTATATCGTTATGCTACATAACGTTATACGTTATTAGATAATACTATATAACGTTATACGTTATATCGTTATGCTACATAACGTTATACGTTTTGACGTATTACCACATAACGTTATACGTTATAACCTGGTACTATATAACGTTATACGTTACATGGTTATGCTACATAACGTTATACGCTTTATCGTTATGCTACATAACGTTATACGTTATATCGTAATGCTACATAACGTTATACGTTATATCATAATGCTACATAACGTTATACGTTATATCGTAATGCTACATAACGTTATACGTTATATCGTAACGCTACATAACGTTATACGTTATAACGTATTACCACATAACGTTATACGTTATATCGTAATGCTACATAACGTTAAACGTTATAACGTATTACCACATAACGTTATACGTTATAACCTAGTACTATATAACGTTATACGTTATATGGTTATGCTACATAACGTTATACGTTATATCGTAATGCTACATAACGTTATACGTTATATCGTTATGCTACATAACGTTATACGTTATATCGTAATGCTACATAACGTTATACGTTATATCATAATGCTACATAACGTTATACGTTATTACATAGTACTATATAACGTTATACGTTATATCGTTATGCTACATAACGTTATACGTTATATCGTAATGCTACATAACGTTATACGTTATATCGTAATGCTACATAACGTTATACGTTATATCGTAACGCTACATAACGTTATACGTTATAACATATTACCATATAACGTTATACGTTATATCGTTATGCTACATAACGTTATACGTTATATCGAAATGCTACATATCGTTATACGTTATATCATAATACTACATAACGTTATACGTTATAACTTAATACTATATAACGTTATACGTTATATCGTTATGCTACATAACGTTATATGTTATATCGTAATGCTACATAACGTTATACGTTATAACGTATTACCACATAACGTTATACGTTATAACCTAGTACTATATAACGTTATACGTTATATGGTTATGCTACATAAAGTTATACGTTATATCGTAATGCTACATAACGTTATACGTTATAACGTTTTACCACATAACGTTATACACTATATCGTAATGCTACATAACGTTATACGTTATATCGTAATGCTACATATCGTTATACGTTATATCATAATGCTACGTAAAGTTATACGTTATAACTTAATACTATATAACGTTATACGTTATATCGTTATGCTACATAACGTTATACGTTATATCCTAATGCTACATAACGTTGTACGTTATAACGTATTACCACATAACGTTATACGTTATAACCTAGTACTATATAACGTTATACGTCATGTCGTTATGCTACATAACGTTATACGTTATGTCGTAATGCTATATAACGTTCTACGCTATATCATAATGCTACATAACGTTATACGTTATATCGTAATGCTACATAAAGTTATACGTTATATCATAATGCTACATAACGTTATACGTTATTAGATAATACTATATAACGTTATACGTTATATCGTTATGCTACATAACGTTATACGTTATATCGTAATGCTACATAACGTTATACATTATATAATAATACTACATCACGTTATACGTTATATCGTTATGCTACATAACGTTATACGTTATATCGTAATGCTACATAACGTTATACGTTATATCATAATGCTACATAACGTTATACGTTATTACATAATACTATATAACGTTATACGTTATATCGTTATGCTACATAACGTTATACGTTATATCGTTATGCTACATAACGTTATACGTTATATCGTAATGCTACATAACGTTATAAGTAATATCGTTATGCTACATAACGTTATACGTTATATCGTTATGCTACATAACGTTATACGTTATATGGTTATGCTACATAACGTTATACGTTATATCGTAATGCTACATAACGTTATACGTTATATCATAATGCTACCTAACGTTATACGTTATTACATAGTACTATATAACGTTATACGTTATATCGTTATGCTACATAACGTTATACGTTATATCGTAATGCTACATAACGTTATACGTTATTACATAATACTATATAACGTTATACGTTATATCGTTATGCTACATAACGATATACGTTATTGCATAGTACTATATAACGTTATACGTTATATCGTTATGCTACATAACGTTTTACGTTATATCGTAATGCTACATAACGTTATACTTTATATCGTAATGCTACATAACGTTATACGTTATAACGTATTACCACATAACGTTATACGTTATAACCTAGTACTATATAACGTTATACGTTATATGGTTATGCTACATAACGTTATACGTTATATCGTAATGCTACATAACGTTATACGTTATATCGTTATGCTACATAAAGTTATACGTTATATCGTAATGCTACATAACGTTATACGTTATATCGTTATGCTACATAACGTTATACGTTATATCGTTATGCTACATAACGTTATACGTTATATCATAATGCTACGTAACGTTATACGTTATAACTTAATACTATATAACGTTATACGTTATTTCGTTATGCTACATAACGTTATATGTTATATCGTAATGCTACATAACGTTATACGTTATAACATATTACCACATAACGTTATACGTTATAACGTATTACCACATAACGTTATACGTTATAACCTAGTACTATATAACGTTATACGTTATATGGTTATGCTACATAAAGTTATACGTTATATCGTAATGCTACATAACGTTATACGTTATAACGTTTTACCACATAACGTTATACACTATATCGTAATGCTACATAACGTTATACGTTATATCGTAATGCTACATATCGTTATACGTTATATCATAATGCTACGTAAAGTTATACGTTATAACTTAATACTATATAACGTTATACGTTATATCGTTATGCTACATAACGTTATACGTTATATCCTAATGCTACATAACGATATATGTTATAACGTATTACCACATAACGTTATACGTTATAACCTAGTACTATATAACGTTATACGTTATATGGTTATGCTACATAACGTTATACGTTATATCGTAATGCTACATAACGTTATACGTTATATCGTTATGCTACATAACGTTATACGTTATAACATAATACTATATAACGTTATACGTCATATCGTTATGCTACATAACGTTATACGTTATGTCGTAATGCTATATAACGTTCTACGCTATATCATAATGCTACATAACGTTATACGTTATATCGTAATGCTACATAACGTTATACGTTATATCATAATGCTACATAACGTTATACGTTATTAGATAATACTATATAACGTTATACGTTATATCGTTATGCTACATAACGTTATACGTTATATCGTAATGCTACATAACGTTATACGTTTTGACGTATTACCACATAACGTTATACGTTATAACCTGGTACTATATAACGTTATACGTTATATGGTTATGCTACATAACGTTATACGTTTTATCGTTATGCTACATAACGTTATACGTTATATCGTAATGCTACATAACGTTATACGTTATATCATAATGCTACATAACGTTATACGTTATATCGTAATGCTACATAACGTTATACGTTATATCGTAACGCTACATAACGTTATACGTTATAACGTATTACCACATAACGTTATACGTTATATCGTAATGCTACATAACGTTAAACGTTATAACGTATTACCACATAACGTTATACGTTATAACCTAGTACTATATAACGTTATACGTTATATGGTTATGCTACATAACGTTATACGTTATATCGTAATGCTACATAACGTTATACGTTATATCGTTATGCTACATAACGTTATACGTTATATCGTAATGCTACATAACGTTATACGTTATATCATAATGCTACATAACGTTATACGTTATTACATAGTACTATATAACGTTATACGTTATATCGTTATGCTACATAACGTTATACGTTATATCGTAATGCTACATAACGTTATACGTTATATCGTAATGCTACATAACGTTATACGTTATATCGTAACGCTACATAACGTTATACGTTATAACATATTACCATATAACGTTATACGTTATATCGTTATGCTACATAACGTTATACGTTATATCGAAATGCTACATATCGTTATACGTTATATCATAATACTACATAACGTTATACGTTATAACTTAATACTATATAACGTTATACGTTATATCGTTATGCTACATAATGTTAAACGTTATATCGTTATGCTACATAACGTTATACGTTATATCGTAATGTTACATAACGTTATACGTTATAACGTATTACCACATAACGTTATACGTTATATCGTAATGCTACATAACGTTAAACGTTATAACGTATTACCACATAACG
The DNA here is from genome assembly GCA_936014575.1 of Bombus lapidarius. NCBI lineage: Eukaryota > Metazoa > Arthropoda > Insecta > Hymenoptera > Apidae > Bombus > Bombus lapidarius. Next base: position 583,409 of record CAKXZU010000101.1, on the reverse strand, counting down.
TTATATGTTATAACCTAGTACTATATAACGTTATACGTTATATGGTTATGCTACATAACGTTATACGTTATATCGTAATGCTACATAACGTTATACGTTATATCGTTATGCTACATAACGTTATACGTTATATCGTAATGCTACATAACGTTATACGTTATATCATAATGCTACATAACGTTATACGTTATTACATAGTACTATATAACGTTATACGTTATATCGTTATGCTACATAACGTTATACGTTGTATCGTAATGCTACATAACGTTATACGTTATTACATAATACTATATAACGTTATACGTTATATCGTTATGCTACATAACGTTATACGTTATTGCATAGTACTATATAACGTTATACGTTATATCGTTATGCTACATAACGTTTTACGTTATATCGTAATGCTACATAACGTTATACGTTATATCGTAATGCTACATAACGTTATACGTTATAACGTATTACCACATAACGTTATACGTTATAACCTAGTACTATATAACGTTATACGTTATATGGTTATGCTACATAACGTTATACGTTATATCGTAATGCTACATAACGTTATACGTTATATCGTTATGCTACATAAAGTTATACGTTATATCGTAATGCTACATAACGTTATACGTTATATCGTAATGCTACATAACGTTATACGTTATAACGTATTACCACATAACGTTATACGTTATAACCTAGTACTATATAACGTTATACGTTATATGGTTATGCTACATAACGTTATACGTTATATCGTAATGCTACATAACGTTATACGTTATATCGTTATGCTACATAAAGTTATACGTTATATCGTAATGCTACATAACGTTATACGTTGTATCGTAATGCTACATAACGTTATACGTTATTACATAATACTATATAACGTTATACGTTATATCGTTATGCTACATAACGTTATACTTTATTGCATAGTACTATATAACGTTATAAGTTATATCGTTATGCTACATAACGTTTTACGTTATATCGTAATGCTACATAACGTTATACGTTATATCGTAATGCTACATAACGTTATACGTTATAACGTATTACCACATAACGTTATACGTTATAACCTAGTACTATATAACGTTATACGTTATATGGTTATGCTACATATCGTTATACGTTATATCATAATGCTACGTAAAGTTATACGTTATAACTTAATACTATATAACGTTATACGTTATATCGTTATGCTACATAACGTTATACGTTATATCCTAATGCTACATAACGTTGTACGTTATAACGTATTACCACATAACGTTATACGTTATAACCTAGTACTATATAACGTTATACGTCATGTCGTTATGCTACATAACGTTATACGTTATGTCGTAATGCTATATAACGTTCTACGCTATATCATAATGCTACATAACGTTATACGTTATATCGTAATGTTACATAAAGTTATACGTTATATCATAATGCTACATAACGTTATACGTTATTAGATAATACTATATAACGTTATACGTTATATCGTTATACTACATAACGTTATACGTTATTACATAATACTATATAACGTTATACGTTATATCGTTATGCTACATAACGTTATACGTTATATCGTAATGCTACATAACGTTATACGTTATATAATAATACTACATCACGTTATACGTTATATCGTTATGCTACATAACGTTATACGTTATATCGTAATGCTACATAACGTTATACGTTATATCATAATGCTACATAACGTTATAGGTTATTACATAATACTATATAACGTTATACGTTATATCGTTATGCTACATAACGTTATACGTTATATCGTTATGCTACATAACGTTATACGTTATATCGTAATGCTACATAACGTTATAAGTAATATCGTTATGCTACATAACGTTATACGTTATATCGTTATGCTACATAACGTTATACGTTATATGGTTATGCTACATAACGTTATACGTTATATCGTTATACTACATAACGTTATACGTTATATCGTAATGCTACATAACGTTATACGTTATATAATAATGCTACATAACGTTATACGTTATTACATAATACTATATAACGTTATACGTTATATCGTTATGCTACATAACGTTATACGTTATATCGTAATGCTACATAACGTTATACGTTATATAATAATACTACATCACGTTATACGTTATATCGTTATGCTACATAACGTTATACGTTATATCGTAATGCTACATAACGTTATACGTTATATCATAATGCTACATAACGTTATACGTTATTACATAATACTATATAACGTTATACGTTATATCGTTATGCTACATAACGTTATACGTTATATCGTTATGCTACATAACGTTATACGTTATATCGTAATGCTACATAACGTTATAAGTAATATCGTTATGCTACATAACGTTATACGTTATATCGTTATGCTACATAACGTTATACGTTATATGGTTATGCTACATAACGTTATACGTTATATCGTAATGCTACATAACGTTATACGTTATATCATAATGCTACATAACGTTATACGTTATTACATAGTACTATATAACGTTATACGTTATATCGTTATGCTACATAACGTTATACGTTATATCGTAATGCTACATAACGTTATACGTTATTACATAATACTATATAACGTTATACGTTATATCGTTATGCTACATAACGATATACGTTATTGCATAGTACTATATAACGTTATACGTTATATCGTTATGCTACATAACGTTTTACGTTATATCGTAATGCTACATAACGTTATACTTTATATCGTAATGCTACATAACGTTATACGTTATAACGTATTACCACATAACGTTATACGTTATAACCTAGTACTATATAACGTTATACGTTATATGGTTATGCTACATAACGTTATACGTTATATCGTAATGCTACATAACGTTATACGTTATATCGTTATGCTACATAAAGTTATACGTTATATCGTAATGCTACATAACGTTATACGTTATATCGTTATGCTACATAACGTTATACGTTATATCGTTATGCTACATAACGTTATACGTTATATCATAATGCTACGTAACGTTATACGTTATAACTTAATACTATATAACGTTATACGTTATATCGTTATGCTACATAACGTTATATGTTATATCGTAATGCTACATAACGTTATACGTTATAACATATTACCACATAACGTTATACGTTATAACGTATTACCACATAACGTTATACGTTATAACCTAGTACTATATAACGTTATACGTTATATGGTTATGCTACATAAAGTTATACGTTATATCGTAATGCTACATAACGTTATACGTTATAACGTTTTACCACATAACGTTATACACTATATCGTTATGCTACATAACGTTATACGTTATATCCTAATGCTACATAACGATATATGTTATAACGTATTACCACATAACGTTATACGTTATAACCTAGTACTATATAACGTTATACGTTATATGGTTATGCTACATAACGTTATACGTTATATCGTAATGCTACATAACGTTATACGTTATATCGTTATGCTACATAACGTTATACGTTATAACATAATACTATATAACGTTATACGTCATATCGTTATGCTACATAACGTTATACGTTATGTCGTAATGCTATATAACGTTCTACGCTATATCATAATGCTACATAACGTTATACGTTATATCGTAATGCTACATAACGTTATACGTTATATCATAATGCTACATAACGTTATACGTTATTAGATAATACTATATAACGTTATACGTTATATCGTTATGCTACATAACGTTATACGTTATATTGTAATGCTACATAACGTTATACGTTTTGACGTATTACCACATAACGTTATACGTTATAACCTGGTACTATATAACGTTATACGTTATATGGTTATGCTACATAACGTTATACGTTTTATCGTTATGCTACATAACGTTATACGTTATATCGTAATGCTACATAACGTTATACGTTATATCATAATGCTACATAACGTTATACGTTATATCGTAATGCTACATAACGTTATACGTTATATCGTAACGCTACATAACGTTATACGTTATAACGTATTACCACATAACGTTATACGTTATATCGTAATGCTACATAACGTTAAACGTTATAACGTATTACCACATAACGTTATACGTTATAACCTAGTACTATATAACGTTATACGTTATATGGTTATGCTACATAACGTTATACGTTATATCGTAATGCTACATAACGTTATACGTTATATCGTTATGCTACATAACGTTATACGTTATATCGTAATGCTACATAACGTTATACGTTATATCATAATGCTACATAACGTTATACGTTATTACATAGTACTATATAACGTTATACGTTATATCGTTATGCTACATAACGTTATACGTTATATCGTAATGCTACATAACGTTATACGTTATATCGTAATGCTACATAACGTTATACGTTATATCGTAACGCTACATAACGTTATACGTTATAACATATTACCATATAACGTTATACGTTATATCGTTATGCTACATAACGTTATACGTTATATCGAAATGCTACATATCGTTATACGTTATATCATAATACTACATAACGTTATACGTTATAACTTAATACTATATAACGTTATACGTTATATCGTTATGCTACATAATGTTAAACGTTATATCGTTATGCTACATAACGTTATACGTTATATCGTAATGTTACATAACGTTATACGTTATAACGTATTACCACATAACGTTATACGTTATATCGTAATGCTACATAACGTTAAACGTTATAACGTATTACCACATAACGTTATATGTTATAACCTAGTACTATATAACGTTATACGTTATATGGTTATGCTACATAACGTTATACGTTATATCGTAATGCTACATAACGTTATACGTTATATCGTTATGCTACATAACGTTATACGTTATATCGTAATGCTACATAACGTTATACGTTATATCATAATGCTACATAACGTTATACGTTATTACATAGTACTATATAACGTTATACGTTATATCGTTATGCTACATAACGTTATACGTTGTATCGTAATGCTACATAACGTTATACGTTATTACATAATACTATATAACGTTATACGTTATATCGTTATGCTACATAACGTTATACGTTATTGCATAGTACTATATAACGTTATACGTTATATCGTTATGCTACATAACGTTTTACGTTATATCGTAATGCTACATAACGTTATACGTTATATCGTAATGCTACATAACGTTATACGTTATAACGTATTACCACATAACGTTATACGTTATAACCTAGTACTATATAACGTTATACGTTATATGGTTATGCTACATAACGTTATACGTTATATCGTAATGCTACATAACGTTATACGTTATATCGTTATGCTACATAAAGTTATACGTTATATCGTAATGCTACATAACGTTATACGTTATATCGTAATGCTACATAACGTTATACGTTATAACGTATTACCACATAACGTTATACGTTATAACCTAGTACTATATAACGTTATACGTTATATGGTTATGCTACATAACGTTATACGTTATATCGTAATGCTACATAACGTTATACGTTATATCGTTATGCTACATAAAGTTATACGTTATATCGTAATGCTACATAACGTTATACGTTGTATCGTAATGCTACATAACGTTATACGTTATTACATAATACTATATAACGTTATACGTTATATCGTTATGCTACATAACGTTATACTTTATTGCATAGTACTATATAACGTTATAAGTTATATCGTTATGCTACATAACGTTTTACGTTATATCGTAATGCTACATAACGTTATACGTTATATCGTAATGCTACATAACGTTATACGTTATAACGTATTACCACATAACGTTATACGTTATAACCTAGTACTATATAACGTTATACGTTATATGGTTATGCTACATATCGTTATACGTTATATCATAATGCTACGTAAAGTTATACGTTATAACTTAATACTATATAACGTTATACGTTATATCGTTATGCTACATAACGTTATACGTTATATCCTAATGCTACATAACGTTGTACGTTATAACGTATTACCACATAACGTTATACGTTATAACCTAGTACTATATAACGTTATACGTCATGTCGTTATGCTACATAACGTTATACGTTATGTCGTAATGCTATATAACGTTCTACGCTATATCATAATGCTACATAACGTTATACGTTATATCGTAATGTTACATAAAGTTATACGTTATATCATAATGCTACATAACGTTATACGTTATAACGTTTTACCACATAACGTTATACACTATATCGTTATGCTACATAACGTTATACGTTATATCCTAATGCTACATAACGATATATGTTATAACGTATTACCACATAACGTTATACGTTATAACCTAGTACTATATAACGTTATACGTTATATGGTTATGCTACATAACGTTATACGTTATATCGTAATGCTACATAACGTTATACGTTATATCGTTATGCTACATAACGTTATACGTTATAACATAATACTATATAACGTTATACGTCATATCGTTATGCTACATAACGTTATACGTTATGTCGTAATGCTATATAACGTTCTACGCTATATCATAATGCTACATAACGTTATACGTTATATCGTAATGCTACATAACGTTATACGTTATATCATAATGCTACATAACGTTATACGTTATTAGATAATACTATATAACGTTATACGTTATATCGTTATGCTACATAACGTTATACGTTATATCGTAATGCTACATAACGTTATACGTTTTGACGTATTACCACATAACGTTATACGTTATAACCTGGTACTATATAACGTTATACGTTATATGGTTATGCTACATAACGTTATACGTTTTATCGTTATGCTACATAACGTTATACGTTATATCGTAATGCTACATAACGTTATACGTTATATCATAATACTACATAACGTTATACGTTATATCGTAATGCTACATAACGTTATACGTTATATCGTAACGCTACATAACGTTATACGTTATAACGTATTACCACATAACGTTATACGTTATATCGTAATGCTACATAACGTTAAACGTTATAACGTATTACCACATAACGTTATACGTTATAACCTAGTACTATATAACGTTATACGTTATATGGTTATGCTACATAACGTTATACGTTATATCGTAATGCTACATAACGTTATACGTTATATCGTTATGCTACATAACGTTATACGTTATATCGTAATGCTACATAACGTTATACGTTATATCATAATGCTACATAACGTTATACGTTATTACATAGTACTATATAACGTTATACGTTATATCGTTATGCTACATAACGTTATACGTTATATCGTAATGCTACATAACGTTATACGTTATATCGTAATGCTACATAACGTTATACGTTATATCGTAACGCTACATAACGTTATACGTTATAACATATTACCATATAACGTTATACGTTATATCGTTATGCTACATAACGTTATACGTTATATCGAAATGCTACATATCGTTATACGTTATATCATAATACTACATAACGTTATACGTTATAACTTAATACTATATAACGTTATACGTTATATCGTTATGCTACATAATGTTAAACGTTATATCGTTATGCTACATAACGTTATACGTTATATCGTAATGTTACATAACGTTATACGTTATAACGTATTACCACATAACGTTATACGTTATATCGTAATGCTACATAACGTTAAACGTTATAACGTATTACCACATAACGTTATATGTTATAACCTAGTACTATATAACGTTATACGTTATATGGTTATGCTACATAACGTTATACGTTATATCGTAATGCTACATAACGTTATACGTTATATCGTTATGCTACATAACGTTATACGTTATATCGTAATGCTACATAACGTTATACGTTATATCATAATGCTACATAACGTTATACGTTATTACATAGTACTATATAACGTTATACGTTATATCGTTATGCTACATAACGTTATACGTTGTATCGTAATGCTACATAACGTTATACGTTATTACATAATACTATATAACGTTATACGTTATATCGTTATGCTACATAACGTTATACGTTATTGCATAGTACTATATAACGTTATACGTTATATCGTTATGCTACATAACATTTTACGTTATATCGTAATGCTACATAACGTTATACGTTATATCGTAATGCTACATAACGTTATACGTTATAACGTATTACCACATAACGTTATACGTTATAACCTAGTACTATATAACGTTATACGTTATATGGTTATGCTACATAACGTTATACGTTATATCGTAATGCTACATAACGTTATACGTTATATCGTTATGCTACATAAAGTTATACGTTATATCGTAATGCTACATAACGTTATACGTTATATCGTAATGCTACATAACGTTATACGTTATAACGTATTACCACATAACGTTATACGTTATAACCTAGTACTATATAACGTTATACGTTATATGGTTATGCTACATAACGTTATACGTTATATCGTAATGCTACATAACGTTATACGTTATATCGTTATGCTACATAAAGTTATACGTTATATCGTAATGCTACATAACGTTATACGTTGTATCGTAATGCTACTAACGTTATACGTTATTACATAATACTATATAACGTTATACGTTATATCGTAATGCTACATAACGTTATACGTTATATCGTAATGCTACATAACGTTATACGTTATAACGTATTACCACATAACGTTATACGTTATAACCTAGTACTATATAACGTTATACGTTATATGGTTATGCTACATATCGTTATACGTTATATCATAATGCTACGTAAAGTTATACGTTATAACTTAATACTATATAACGTTATACGTTATATCGTTATGCTACATAACGTTATACGTTATATCCTAATGCTACATAACGTTGTACGTTATAACGTATTACCACATAACGTTATACGTTATAACCTAGTACTATATAACGTTATACGTCATGTCGTTATGCTACATAACGTTATACGTTATGTCGTAATGCTATATAACGTTCTACGCTATATCATAATGCTACATAACGTTATACGTTATATCGTAATGTTACATAAAGTTATACGTTATATCATAATGCTACATAACGTTATACGTTATTAGATAATACTATATAACGTTATACGTTATATCGTTATACTACATAACGTTATACGTTATATCGTAATGCTACATAACGTTATACGTTATATCATAATGCTACATAACGTTATACGTTATTACATAATACTATATAACGTTATACGTTATATCGTTATGCTACATAACGTTATACGTTATATCGTAATGCTACATATCGTTATACGTTATATAATAATACTACATCACGTTATACGTTATATCGTTATGCTACATAACGTTATACGTTATATCGTAATGCTACATAACGTTATACGTTATATCATAATGCTACATAACGTTATAGGTTATTACATAATACTATATAACGTTATACGTTATATCGTTATGCTACATAACGTTATACGTTATATCGTTATGCTACATAACGTTATACGTTATATCGTAATGCTACATAACGTTATAAGTAATATCGTTATGCTACATAACGTTATACGTTATATCGTTATGCTACATAACGTTATACGTTATATGGTTATGCTACATAACGTTATACGTTATATCGTAATGCTACATAACGTTATACGTTATATCATAATGCTACATAACGTTATACGTTATTACATAGTACTATATAACGTTATACGTTATATCGTTATGCTACATAACGTTATACGTTATATCGTAATGCTACATAACGTTATACGTTATTACATAATACTATATAACGTTATACGTTATATCGTTATGCTACATAACGTTATACGTTATTGCATAGTACTATATAACGTTATACGTTATATCGTTATGCTACATAACGTTTTACGTTATATCGTAATGCTACATAACGTTATACGTTATATCGTAATGCTACATAACGTTATACGTTATAACCTAGTACTATATAACGTTATACGTTATATGGTTATGCTACATAACGTTATACGTTATATCGTAATGCTACATAACGTTATACGTTATATCGTTATGCTACATAAAGTTATACGTAATATCGTAATGCTACATAACGTTATACGTTATATCGTTATGCTACATAACGTTATACGTTATATCGTTATGCTACATAACGTTATACGTTATATCATAATGCTACGTAACGTTATACGTTATAACTTAATACTATATAACGTTATACGTTATATCGTTATGCTACATAACGTTATATGTTATATCGTAATGCTACATAACGTTATACGTTATAACATATTACCACATAACGTTATACGTTATAACGTATTACCACATAACGTTATACGTTATAACCTAGTACTATATAACGTTATACGTTATATGGTTATGCTACATAAAGTTATACGTTATATCGTAATGCTACATAACGTTATACGTTATAACGTTTTACCACATAACGTTATACACTATATCGTAATGCTACATAACGTTATACGTTATATCGTAATGCTACATATCGTTATACGTTATATCATAATGCTACGTAAAGTTATACGTTATAACTTAATACTATATAACGTTATACGTTATATCGTTATGCTACATAACGTTATACGTTATATCCTAATGCTACATAACGATATACGTTATAACGTATTACCACATAACGTTATACGTTATAACCTAGTACTATATAACGTTATACGTTATATGGTTATGCTACATAACGTTATACGTTATATCGTAATGCTACATAACGTTATACGTTATATCGTTATGCTACATAACGTTATACGTTATAACTTAATACTATATAACGTTATACGTCATATCGTTATGCTACATAACGTTATACGTTATGTCGTAATGCTATATAACGTTCTACGCTATATCATAATGCTACATAACGTTATACGTTATATCGTAATGCTACATAACGTTATACGTTATATCATAATGCTACATAACGTTATACGTTATTAGATAATACTATATAACGTTATACGTTATATCGTTATGCTACATAACGTTATACGTTATATCGTAATGCTACATAACGTTATACGTTTTGACGTATTACCACATAACGTTATACGTTATAACCTAGAACTATATAACGTTATACGTTATATGGTTATGCTACATAACGTTATACGTTTTATCGTTATGCTACATAACGTTATACGTTATATCGTAATGCTACATAACGTTATACGTTATATCATAATGCTACATAACGTTATACGTTATATCGTAATGCTACATAACGTTATACGTTATATCGTAACGCTACATAACGTTATACGTTATAACGTATTACCACATAACGTTATACGTTATATCGTAATGCTACATAACGTTAAACGTTATAACGTATTACCACATAACGTTATACGTTATAACCTAGTACTATATAACGTTATACGTTATATGGTTATGCTACATAACGTTATACGTTATATCGTAATGCTACATAACGTTATACGTTATATCGTTATGCTACATAACGTTATACGTTATATCGTAATGCAACATAACGTTATACGTTATATCATAATGCTACGTAACGTTATACGTTATTACATAGTACTATATAACGTTATACGTTATATCGTTATGCTACATAACGTTATACGTTATATCGTAATGCTACATAACGTTATACGTTATATCGTAATGCTACATAACGTTATACGTTATATCGTAACGCTACATAACGTTATACGTTATAACATATTACCATAGAACGTTATACGTTATATCGTTATGCTACATAACGTTATACGTTATATCGAAATGCTACATATCGTTATACGTTATATCATAATACTACATAACGTTATACGTTATAACTTAATACTATATAACGTTATACGTTATATCGTTATGCTACATAATGTTAAACGTTATATCGTTATGCTACATAACGTTATACGTTATATCGTAATGCTACATAACGTTATACGTTATAACGTATTACCACATAACGTTATACGTTATATCGTAATGCTACATAACGTTAAACGTTATAACGTATTACCACATAACGTTATATGTTATAACCTAGTTCTATATAACGTTATACGTTATATGGTTATGCTACATAACGTTATACGTTATATCGTAATGCTACATAACGTTATACGTTATATCGTTATGCTACATAACGTTATACGTTATATCGTAATGCTACATAACGTTATACGTTATATCATAATGCTACATAACGTTATACGTTATTACATAGTACTATATAACGTTATACGTTATATCGTTATGCTACATAACGTTATACGTTGTATCGTAATGCTACATAACGTTATACGTTATATCGTTATGCTACATAAAGTTATACGTTATATCGTAATGCTACATAACGTTATACGTTATATCGTAATGCTACATAACGTTATACGTTATAACGTATTACCACATAACGTTATACGTTATAACCTAGTACTATATAACGTTATACGTTATATGGTTATGCTACATAACGTTATACGTTATATCGTAATGCTACATAACGTTATACGTTATGTCGTTATGCTACATAAAGTTATACGTTATATCGTAATGCTACATAACGTTATACGTTGTATCGTAATGCTACATAACGTTATACGTTATTACATAATACTATATAACGTTATACGTTATATCGTTATGCTACATAACGTTAAACGTTATTGCATAGTACTATATAACGTTATAAGTTATATCGTTATGCTACATAACGTTTTACGTTATATCGTAATGCTACATAACGTTATACGTTATATCGTAATGCTACATAACGTTATACGTTATAACGTATTACCACATAACGTTATACGTTATAACCTAGTACTATATAACGTTATACGTTATATGGTTATGATACATATCGTTATACGTTATATCATAATGCTACGTAAAGTTATACGTTATAACTTAATACTATATAACGTTATACGTTATATCGTTATGCTACATAACGTTATACGTTATATCCTAATGCTACATAACGTTGTACGTTATAACGTATTACCACATAACGTTATACGTTATAACCTAGTACTATATAACGTTATACGTCATGTCGTTATGCTACATAACGTTATACGTTATGTCGTAATGCTATATAACGTTCTACGCTATATCATAATGCTACATAACGTTATACGTTATATCGTAATGTTACATAAAGTTATACGTTATATCATAATGCTACATAACGTTATACGTTATTAGATAATACTATATAACGTTATACGTTATATCGTTATACTACATAATGTTATACGTTATATCGTAATGCTACATAACGTTATACGTTATATCATAATGCTACATAACGTTATACGTTATTACATAATACTATATAACGTTATACGTTATATCGTTATGCTACATAACTTTATACGTTATATCGTAATGCTACATAACGTTATACGTTATATAATAATACTACATCACGTTATACGTTATATCGTTATGCTACATAACGTTATACGTTATATCGTAATGCTACATAACGTTATACGTTATATCATAATGCTACATAACGTTATAGGTTATTACACAATACTATATAACGTTATACGTTATATCGTTATGCTACATAACGTTATACGTTATATCGTTATGCTACATAACGTTATACGTTATATCGTAATGCTACATAACGTTATAAGTAATATCGTTATGCTACATAACGTTATACGTTATATCGTTATGCTACATAACGTTATACGTTATATGGTTATGCTACATAACGTTATACGTTATATCGTAATGCTACATAACGTTATACGTTATATCATAATGCTACATAACGTTATACGTTATTACATAGTACTATATAACGTTATACGTTATATCGTTATGCTACATAACGTTATACGTTATATCGTAATGCTACATAACGTTATACGTTATTACATAATACTATATAACGTTATAAGTTATATCGTTATGCTACATAACGTTATACGTTATTGCATAGTACTATATAACGTTATACGTTATATCGTTATGCTACATAACGTTTTACGTTATATCGTAATGCTACATAACGTTATACGTTGTATCGTAATGCTACTAACGTTATACGTTATTACATAATACTATATAACGTTATACGTTATATCGTAATGCTACATAACGTTATACGTTATATCGTAATGCTACATAACGTTATACGTTATAACGTATTACCACATAACGTTATACGTTATAACCTAGTACTATATAACGTTATACGTTATATGGTTATGCTACATATCGTTATACGTTATATCATAATGCTACGTAAAGTTATACGTTATAACTTAATACTATATAACGTTATACGTTATATCGTTATGCTACATAACGTTATACGTTATATCCTAATGCTACATAACGTTGTACGTTATAACGTATTACCACATAACGTTATACGTTATAACCTAGTACTATATAACGTTATACGTCATGTCGTTATGCTACATAACGTTATACGTTATGTCGTAATGCTATATAACGTTCTACGCTATATCATAATGCTACATAACGTTATACGTTATATCGTAATGTTACATAAAGTTATACGTTATATCATAATGCTACATAACGTTATACGTTATTAGATAATACTATATAACGTTATACGTTATATCGTTATACTACATAACGTTATACGTTATATCGTAATGCTACATAACGTTATACGTTATATCATAATGCTACATAACGTTATACGTTATTACATAATACTATATAACGTTATACGTTATATCGTTATGCTACATAACGTTATACGTTATATCGTAATGCTACATATCGTTATACGTTATATAATAATACTACATCACGTTATACGTTATATCGTTATGCTACATAACGTTATACGTTATATCGTAATGCTACATAACGTTATACGTTATATCATAATGCTACATAACGTTATAGGTTATTACATAATACTATATAACGTTATACGTTATATCGTTATGCTACATAACGTTATACGTTATATCGTTATGCTACATAACGTTATACGTTATATCGTAATGCTACATAACGTTATAAGTAATATCGTTATGCTACATAACGTTATACGTTATATCGTTATGCTACATAACGTTATACGTTATATGGTTATGCTACATAACGTTATACGTTATATCGTAATGCTACATAACGTTATACGTTATATCATAATGCTACATAACGTTATACGTTATTACATAGTACTATATAACGTTATACGTTATATCGTTATGCTACATAACGTTATACGTTATATCGTAATGCTACATAACGTTATACGTTATTACATAATACTATATAACGTTATACGTTATATCGTTATGCTACATAACGTTATACGTTATTGCATAGTACTATATAACGTTATACGTTATATCGTTATGCTACATAACGTTTTACGTTATATCGTAATGCTACATAACGTTATACGTTATATCGTAATGCTACATAACGTTATACGTTATAACCTAGTACTATATAACGTTATACGTTATATGGTTATGCTACATAACGTTATACGTTATATCGTAATGCTACATAACGTTATACGTTATATCGTTATGCTACATAAAGTTATACGTAATATCGTAATGCTACATAACGTTATACGTTATATCGTTATGCTACATAACGTTATACGTTATATCGTTATGCTACATAACGTTATACGTTATATCATAATGCTACGTAACGTTATACGTTATAACTTAATACTATATAACGTTATACGTTATATCGTTATGCTACATAACGTTATATGTTATATCGTAATGCTACATAACGTTATACGTTATAACATATTACCACATAACGTTATACGTTATAACGTATTACCACATAACGTTATACGTTATAACCTAGTACTATATAACGTTATACGTTATATGGTTATGCTACATAAAGTTATACGTTATATCGTAATGCTACATAACGTTATACGTTATAACGTTTTACCACATAACGTTATACACTATATCGTAATGCTACATAACGTTATACGTTATATCGTAATGCTACATATCGTTATACGTTATATCATAATGCTACGTAAAGTTATACGTTATAACTTAATACTATATAACGTTATACGTTATATCGTTATGCTACATAACGTTATACGTTATATCCTAATGCTACATAACGATATACGTTATAACGTATTACCACATAACGTTATACGTTATAACCTAGTACTATATAACGTTATACGTTATATGGTTATGCTACATAACGTTATACGTTATATCGTAATGCTACATAACGTTATACGTTATATCGTTATGCTACATAACGTTATACGTTATAACTTAATACTATATAACGTTATACGTCATATCGTTATGCTACATAACGTTATACGTTATGTCGTAATGCTATATAACGTTCTACGCTATATCATAATGCTACATAACGTTATACGTTATATCGTAATGCTACATAACGTTATACGTTATATCATAATGCTACATAACGTTATACGTTATTAGATAATACTATATAACGTTATACGTTATATCGTTATGCTACATAACGTTATACGTTATATCGTAATGCTACATAACGTTATACGTTTTGACGTATTACCACATAACGTTATACGTTATAACCTAGAACTATATAACGTTATACGTTATATGGTTATGCTACATAACGTTATACGTTTTATCGTTATGCTACATAACGTTATACGTTATATCGTAATGCTACATAACGTTATACGTTATATCATAATGCTACATAACGTTATACGTTATATCGTAATGCTACATAACGTTATACGTTATATCGTAACGCTACATAACGTTATACGTTATAACGTATTACCACATAACGTTATACGTTATATCGTAATGCTACATAACGTTAAACGTTATAACGTATTACCACATAACGTTATACGTTATAACCTAGTACTATATAACGTTATACGTTATATGGTTATGCTACATAACGTTATACGTTATATCGTAATGCTACATAACGTTATACGTTATATCGTTATGCTACATAACGTTATACGTTATATCGTAATGCAACATAACGTTATACGTTATATCATAATGCTACGTAACGTTATACGTTATTACATAGTACTATATAACGTTATACGTTATATCGTTATGCTACATAACGTTATACGTTATATCGTAATGCTACATAACGTTATACGTTATATCGTAATGCTACATAACGTTATACGTTATATCGTAACGCTACATAACGTTATACGTTATAACATATTACCATAGAACGTTATACGTTATATCGTTATGCTACATAACGTTATACGTTATATCGAAATGCTACATATCGTTATACGTTATATCATAATACTACATAACGTTATACGTTATAACTTAATACTATATAACGTTATACGTTATATCGTTATGCTACATAATGTTAAACGTTATATCGTTATGCTACATAACGTTATACGTTATATCGTAATGCTACATAACGTTATACGTTATAACGTATTACCACATAACGTTATACGTTATATCGTAATGCTACATAACGTTAAACGTTATAACGTATTACCACATAACGTTATATGTTATAACCTAGTTCTATATAACGTTATACGTTATATGGTTATGCTACATAACGTTATACGTTATATCGTAATGCTACATAACGTTATACGTTATATCGTTATGCTACATAACGTTATACGTTATATCGTAATGCTACATAACGTTATACGTTATATCATAATGCTACATAACGTTATACGTTATTACATAGTACTATATAACGTTATACGTTATATCGTTATGCTACATAACGTTATACGTTGTATCGTAATGCTACATAACGTTATACGTTATATCGTTATGCTACATAAAGTTATACGTTATATCGTAATGCTACATAACGTTATACGTTATATCGTAATGCTACATAACGTTATACGTTATAACGTATTACCACATAACGTTATACGTTATAACCTAGTACTATATAACGTTATACGTTATATGGTTATGCTACATAACGTTATACGTTATATCGTAATGCTACATAACGTTATACGTTATGTCGTTATGCTACATAAAGTTATACGTTATATCGTAATGCTACATAACGTTATACGTTGTATCGTAATGCTACATAACGTTATACGTTATTACATAATACTATATAACGTTATACGTTATATCGTTATGCTACATAACGTTAAACGTTATTGCATAGTACTATATAACGTTATAAGTTATATCGTTATGCTACATAACGTTTTACGTTATATCGTAATGCTACATAACGTTATACGTTATATCGTAATGCTACATAACGTTATACGTTATAACGTATTACCACATAACGTTATACGTTATAACCTAGTACTATATAACGTTATACGTTATATGGTTATGATACATATCGTTATACGTTATATCATAATGCTACGTAAAGTTATACGTTATAACTTAATACTATATAACGTTATACGTTATATCGTTATGCTACATAACGTTATACGTTATATCCTAATGCTACATAACGTTGTACGTTATAACGTATTACCACATAACGTTATACGTTATAACCTAGTACTATATAACGTTATACGTCATGTCGTTATGCTACATAACGTTATACGTTATGTCGTAATGCTATATAACGTTCTACGCTATATCATAATGCTACATAACGTTATACGTTATATCGTAATGTTACATAAAGTTATACGTTATATCATAATGCTACATAACGTTATACGTTATTAGATAATACTATATAACGTTATACGTTATATCGTTATACTACATAATGTTATACGTTATATCGTAATGCTACATAACGTTATACGTTATATCATAATGCTACATAACGTTATACGTTATTACATAATACTATATAACGTTATACGTTATATCGTTATGCTACATAACTTTATACGTTATATCGTAATGCTACATAACGTTATACGTTATATAATAATACTACATCACGTTATACGTTATATCGTTATGCTACATAACGTTATACGTTATATCGTAATGCTACATAACGTTATACGTTATATCATAATGCTACATAACGTTATAGGTTATTACACAATACTATATAACGTTATACGTTATATCGTTATGCTACATAACGTTATACGTTATATCGTTATGCTACATAACGTTATACGTTATATCGTAATGCTACATAACGTTATAAGTAATATCGTTATGCTACATAACGTTATACGTTATATCGTTATGCTACATAACGTTATACGTTATATGGTTATGCTACATAACGTTATACGTTATATCGTAATGCTACATAACGTTATACGTTATATCATAATGCTACATAACGTTATACGTTATTACATAGTACTATATAACGTTATACGTTATATCGTTATGCTACATAACGTTATACGTTATATCGTAATGCTACATAACGTTATACGTTATTACATAATACTATATAACGTTATAAGTTATATCGTTATGCTACATAACGTTATACGTTATTGCATAGTACTATATAACGTTATACGTTATATCGTTATGCTACATAACGTTTTACGTTATATCGTAATGCTACATAACGTTATACGTTATATCGTAATGCTACATAACGTTATACGTTATAACCTAGTACTATATAACGTTATACGTTATATGGTTATGCTACATAACGTTATACGTTATATCGTAATGCTACATAACGTTATACGTTATATCGTTATGCTACATAAAGTTATACGTTATATCGTAATGCTACATAACGTTATACGTTATATCGTTATGCTACATAACGTTATACGTTATATCGTTATGCTACATAACGTTATACGTTATATCATAATGCTACGTAACGTTATACGTTATAACTTAATACTATATAACGTTATACGTTATATCGTTATGCTACATAACGTTATATGTTATATCGTAATGCTACATAACGTTATACGTTATAACATATTACCACATAACGTTATACGTTATAACGTATTACCACATAACGTTATACGTTATAACCTAGTACTATATAACGTTATACGTTATATGGTTATGCTACATAAAGTTATACGTTATATCGTAATGCTACATAACGTTATACGTTATAACGTTTTACCACATAACGTTATACACTATATCGTAATGCTACATAACGTTATACGTTATATCGTAATGCTACATATCGTTATACGTTATATCATAATGCTACGTAAAGTTATACGTTATAACTTAATACTATATAACGTTATACGTTATATCGTTATGCTACATAACGTTATACGTTATATCCTAATGCTACATAACGATATACGTTATAACGTATTACCACATAACGTTATACGTTATAACCTAGTACTATATAACGTTATACGTTATATGGTTATGCTACATAACGTTATACGTTATATCGTAATGCTACATAACGTTATACGTTATATCGTTATGCTACATAACGTTATACGTTATAACTTAATACTATATAACGTTATACGTCATATCGTTATGCTACATAACGTTATACGTTATGTCGTAATGCTATATAACGTTCTACGCTATATCATAATGCTACATAACGTTATACGTTATATCGTAATGCTACATAACGTTATACGTTATATCATAATGCTACATAACGTTATACGTTATTAGATAATACTATATAACGTTATACGTTATATCGTTATCCTACATAACGTTATACGTTATATCGTAATGCTACATAACGTTATACGTTTTGACGTATTACCACATAACGTTATACGTTATAACCTAGTACTATATAACGTTATACGTTATATGGTTATGCTACATAACGTTATACGTTTTATCGTTATGCTACATAACGTTATACGTTATATCGTAATGCTACATAACGTTATACCTTATATCGTAATGCTACATAACGTTATACGTTATATCGTAACGCTACATAACGTTATACGTTATATCGTTATGCTACATAACGTTATACGTTATATCGTTATGCTACATAACGTTATACGTTATATGGTTATGCTACATAACGTTATACGTTTTATCGTTATGCTACATAACGTTATACGTTATATCGTAATGCTACATAACGTTATACGTTATAACGTATTACCACATAACGTTATACGTTATAACCTAGTACTATATAACGTTATACGTTATATCGTAATGCTACATAACGTTATACGTTATATCGTAATGCTACATAACGTTATAAGTAATATCGTTATGCTACATAACGTTATACGTTATATCGTAATGCTACATAAAGTTATACGTTATATCATAATGCTACATAACGTTATACGTTATTAGATAATACTATATAACGTTATACGTTATATCGTAATGCTACATAACGTTATACGTTTTGACGTATTACCACATAACGTTATACGTTATAACCTAGTACTATATAACGTTATACGTTATATGGTTATGCTACATAACGTTATACCTTTTTATCGTTATGCTACATAACGTTATACGTTATATCGTAATGCTACATAACGTTATACGTTATATCATAATGCTACATAACGTTATACGTTATTACATAATTCTATATAACGTTATACGTTATATCGTTATGCTACATAACGTTATACGTTATATCGTAATGCTACATAACGTTATACGTTATATAATAATACTACATCACGTTATACGTTATATCGTTATGCTACATAACGTTATACGTTATATCATAATGCTACATAACGTTATACGTTATATCGTTATGCTACATAACGTTATACGTTATGTCGTAATGCTATATAACGTTCTACGCTATATCATAATGCTACATAACGTTATACGTTATATCGTAATGCTACATAAAGTTATACGTTATATCATAATGCTACATAACGTTATACGTTATTAGATAATACTATATAACGTTATACGTTATATCGTAATGCTACATAACGTTATACGTTTTGACGTATTACCACATAACGTTATACGTTATAACCTAGTACTATATAACGTTATACGTTATATGGTTATGCTACATAACGTTATACCTTTTTATCGTTATGCTACATAACGTTATACGTTATATCGTAATGCTACATAACGTTATACGTTATATCATAATGCTACATAACGTTATACGTTATTACATAATTCTATATAACGTTATACGTTATATCGTTATGCTACATAACGTTATACGTTATATCGTAATGCTACATAACGTTATACGTTATATAATAATACTACATCACGTTATACGTTATATCGTTATGCTACATAACGTTATACGTTATATCATAATGCTACATAACGTTATACGTTATTACATAATACTATATAACGTTATACGTTATATCGTTATGCTACATAACGTTATACGTTATATCGTAATGCTACATAACGTTATACGTTATATCGTAATGCTACATAACGTTATAAGTTATATCGTTATGCTACATGACGTTATACGTTATATTGTTATGCTATATAACGTTATACGTTATATCGTAATGCTACATAACGTTATACGATATATCGTTATGCTACATAACGTTATACGTTATAACTTAATGCTATATAACGTTATACGTTATATCGTTATTCTACATAACGTTATACGTTATGTCGTAATGCTACATAACGCTATACGTTATATCATAATGCTACATAACGTTATACGTTATATCGTAATGCTACATAACGTTATACGTTATAACGTATTACCACATAACGTTATACGTTATATCGTTATGCTACATAACGTTATACGTTATATAGTTATGCAACATAACGTTATACGTTATATCGTAATGCTACATAACGTTATACGTTATATCGTTATGCTACATAACGTTATACGTTATATCGTTATGCTACATAACGTTATACGTTATATCGTTATGCTACATAACGTTATACGTTATATCGTTATGCTACATAACGTTATACGTTATATTGTTATGCTACATAACGTTATACGTTATATCGTAATGCTACATAACGTTATACGTTATATCGTAATGCTACATAACGTTATACGTTATATCGTTATGCTACATAACGTTATACGTTATAACTTAATGCTATATAACGTTATACGTTATATCGTTATGCTACATAACGTTATACGTTATATCGTAATGCTACATAACGTTATACGTTATTACATAATACTATATAACGTTATAAGTTATATCGTTATGCTACATAACGTTATACGTTATTGCATAGTACTATATAACGTTATACGTTATATCGTTATGCTACATAACGTTTTACGTTATATCGTAATGCTACATAACGTTATACGTTATATCGTAATGCTACATAACGTTATACGTTATAACCTAGTACTATATAACGTTATACGTTATATGGTTATGCTACATAACGTTATACGTTATATCGTAATGCTACATAACGTTATACGTTATATCGTTATGCTACATAAAGTTATACGTTATATCGTAATGCTACATAACGTTATACGTTATATCGTTATGCTACATAACGTTATACGTTATATCGTTATGCTACATAACGTTATACGTTATATCATAATGCTACGTAACGTTATACGTTATAACTTAATACTATATAACGTTATACGTTATATCGTTATGCTACATAACGTTATATGTTATATCGTAATGCTACATAACGTTATACGTTATAACATATTACCACATAACGTTATACGTTATAACGTATTACCACATAACGTTATACGTTATAACCTAGTACTATATAACGTTATACGTTATATGGTTATGCTACATAAAGTTATACGTTATATCGTAATGCTACATAACGTTATACGTTATAACGTTTTACCACATAACGTTATACACTATATCGTAATGCTACATAACGTTATACGTTATATCGTAATGCTACATATCGTTATACGTTATATCATAATGCTACGTAAAGTTATACGTTATAACTTAATACTATATAACGTTATACGTTATATCGTTATGCTACATAACGTTATACGTTATATCCTAATGCTACATAACGATATACGTTATAACGTATTACCACATAACGTTATACGTTATAACCTAGTACTATATAACGTTATACGTTATATGGTTATGCTACATAACGTTATACGTTATATCGTAATGCTACATAACGTTATACGTTATATCGTTATGCTACATAACGTTATACGTTATAACTTAATACTATATAACGTTATACGTCATATCGTTATGCTACATAACGTTATACGTTATGTCGTAATGCTATATAACGTTCTACGCTATATCATAATGCTACATAACGTTATACGTTATATCGTAATGCTACATAACGTTATACGTTATATCATAATGCTACATAACGTTATACGTTATTAGATAATACTATATAACGTTATACGTTATATCGTTATCCTACATAACGTTATACGTTATATCGTAATGCTACATAACGTTATACGTTTTGACGTATTACCACATAACGTTATACGTTATAACCTAGTACTATATAACGTTATACGTTATATGGTTATGCTACATAACGTTATACGTTTTATCGTTATGCTACATAACGTTATACGTTATATCGTAATGCTACATAACGTTATACCTTATATCGTAATGCTACATAACGTTATACGTTATATCGTAACGCTACATAACGTTATACGTTATATCGTTATGCTACATAACGTTATACGTTATATCGTTATGCTACATAACGTTATACGTTATATGGTTATGCTACATAACGTTATACGTTTTATCGTTATGCTACATAACGTTATACGTTATATCGTAATGCTACATAACGTTATACGTTATAACGTATTACCACATAACGTTATACGTTATAACCTAGTACTATATAACGTTATACGTTATATCGTAATGCTACATAACGTTATACGTTATATCGTAATGCTACATAACGTTATAAGTAATATCGTTATGCTACATAACGTTATACGTTATATCGTTATGCTACATAACGTTATACGTTATATGGTTATGCTACATAACGTTATACGTTATATCGTAATGCTACATAACGTTATACGTTATATCGTTATGCTACATAACGTTATACGTTATGTCGTAATGCTATATAACGTTCTACGCTATATCATAATGCTACATAACGTTATACGTTATATCGTAATGCTACATAAAGTTATACGTTATATCATAATGCTACATAACGTTATACGTTATTAGATAATACTATATAACGTTATACGTTATATCGTAATGCTACATAACGTTATACGTTTTGACGTATTACCACATAACGTTATACGTTATAACCTAGTACTATATAACGTTATACGTTATATGGTTATGCTACATAACGTTATACCTTTTTATCGTTATGCTACATAACGTTATACGTTATATCGTAATGCTACATAACGTTATACGTTATATCATAATGCTACATAACGTTATACGTTATTACATAATTCTATATAACGTTATACGTTATATCGTTATGCTACATAACGTTATACGTTATATCGTAATGCTACATAACGTTATACGTTATATAATAATACTACATCACGTTATACGTTATATCGTTATGCTACATAACGTTATACGTTATATCATAATGCTACATAACGTTATACGTTATATCGTTATGCTACATAACGTTATACGTTATGTCGTAATGCTATATAACGTTCTACGCTATATCATAATGCTACATAACGTTATACGTTATATCGTAATGCTACATAAAGTTATACGTTATATCATAATGCTACATAACGTTATACGTTATTAGATAATACTATATAACGTTATACGTTATATCGTAATGCTACATAACGTTATACGTTTTGACGTATTACCACATAACGTTATACGTTATAACCTAGTACTATATAACGTTATACGTTATATGGTTATGCTACATAACGTTATACCTTTTTATCGTTATGCTACATAACGTTATACGTTATATCGTAATGCTACATAACGTTATACGTTATATCATAATGCTACATAACGTTATACGTTATTACATAATTCTATATAACGTTATACGTTATATCGTTATGCTACATAACGTTATACGTTATATCGTAATGCTACATAACGTTATACGTTATATAATAATACTACATCACGTTATACGTTATATCGTTATGCTACATAACGTTATACGTTATATCATAATGCTACATAACGTTATACGTTATTACATAATACTATATAACGTTATACGTTATATCGTTATGCTACATAACGTTATACGTTATATCGTAATGCTACATAACGTTATACGTTATATCGTAATGCTACATAACGTTATAAGTTATATCGTTATGCTACATGACGTTATACGTTATATTGTTATGCTATATAACGTTATACGTTATATCGTAATGCTACATAACGTTATACGATATATCGTTATGCTACATAACGTTATACGTTATAACTTAATGCTATATAACGTTATACGTTATATCGTTATTCTACATAACGTTATACGTTATGTCGTAATGCTACATAACGCTATACGTTATATCATAATGCTACATAACGTTATACGTTATATCGTAATGCTACATAACGTTATACGTTATAACGTATTACCACATAACGTTATACGTTATATCGTTATGCTACATAACGTTATACGTTATATAGTTATGCAACATAACGTTATACGTTATATCGTAATGCTACATAACGTTATACGTTATATCGTTATGCTACATAACGTTATACGTTATATCGTTATGCTACATAACGTTATACGTTATATCGTTATGCTACATAACGTTATACGTTATATCGTTATGCTACATAACGTTATACGTTATATTGTTATGCTACATAACGTTATACGTTATATCGTAATGCTACATAACGTTATACGTTATATCGTAATGCTACATAACGTTATACGTTATATCGTTATGCTACATAACGTTATACGTTATAACTTAATGCTATATAACGTTATACGTTATATCGTTATGCTACATAACGTTATACGTTATGTCGTAATGCTACATAACGTTATACGTTATTAGATAATACTATATAACGTTATACGTTATATCGTAATGCTACATAACGTTATACGTTTTGACGTATTACCACATAACGTTATACGTTATAACCTAGTACTATATAACGTTATACGTTATATGGTTATGCTACATAACGTTATACGTTTTATCGTTATGCTACATAACGTTATACGTTATATCGTAATGCTACATAACGTTATACGTTATATCATAATGCTACATAACGTAATACGTTATTACATACTTCTATATAACGTTATACGTTATATCGTTATGCTACATAACGTTATACGTTATATCGTAATGCTACATAACGTTATACGTTATATAATAATACTACATCACGTTATACGTTATATCGTTATGCTACATAACGTTATACGTTATATCATAATGCTACATAACGTTGTACGTTATTACATAATACTATATAACGTTATACGTTATATCGTTATGCTACATAACGTTATACGTTATATCGTAATGCTACATAACGTTATACGTTATATCGTAATGCTACATAACGTTATAAGTTATATCGTTATGCTACATGACGTTATACGTTATATTGTTATGCTACATAACGTTATACGTTATATCGTAATGCTACATAACGTTATACGTTATATCGTTATGCTACATAACGTTATACGTTATAACTTAATGCTATATAACGTTATACGTTATATCGTTATTCTACATAACGTTATACGTTATGTCGTAATGCTACATAACGTTATACGTTATATCATAATGCTACATAACGTTATACGTTATATCGTAATGCTACATAACGTTATACGTTATAACGTATTACCACATAACGTTATACGTTATATCGTTATGCTACATAACGTTATACGTTATATAGTTATGCAACATAACGTTATACGTTATATCGTAATGCTACATAACGTTATACGTTATATCGTTATGCTACATAACGTTATACGTTATATCGTTATGCTACATAACGTTATACGTTATATCGTTATGCTACATGACGTTATACGTTATATCGTTATGCTACATAACGTTATACGTTATAACTTAATGCTATATAACGTTATACGTTATATCGTTATGCTACATAACGTTATACGTTATGTCGTAATGCTACATAACGTTATACGTTATATCATAATGCTACATAACGTTATACGTTATATCGTTATGCTACATAACGTTATACGTTATATCGTTATGCTACATAACGTTATACGTTATATCGTTATGCTACATAACGTTATACGTTATATCGTTATGCTACATAACGTTATACGTTATATTGTTATGCTACATAACGTTATACGTTATATCGTAATGCTACATAACGTTATACGTTATATCGTTATGCTACATAACGTTATACGTTATAACTTAATGCTATATAACGTTATAAGTTATATCGTTATGCTACATAACGTTATACGTTATGTCGTAATGCTACATAACGTTATACGTTATGTCGTAATGCTACATAACGTTATACGTTATATCGTTATGCTACATAACGTTATACGTTATATCGTTATGCTACATAACGTTATACGTTATATCGTTATGCTACATAACGTTATACGTCATATCGTTATGCTACATAACGTTATACGTTATAACTTCATGCTATATAACGTTATACGTTATGTCGTAATGCTACATAACGTTATACGTTATATCATAATGCTACATAACGTTATACGTTATATCGTAATGCTACATAAGGTTATACGTTATATCGTTATGCTACATAACGTTATACGTTATATCGTTATGCTACATAACGTTATACGTTATATCGTTATGCTACATAACGTTATACGTTATATCGTTATGCTTCATAACGTTATACGTTATATCATAATGCTACATAACGTTATACGTTATATCGTAATGCTACATAACGTTATACGTTATAACGTATTACCACATAACGTTATACGTTATAACCTAGTACTATATAACGTTATACGTTATATGGTTATGCTACATAACGTTACACGTTATATCGTAATGCTACATAACGTTATACGTTATATCGTTATGCTACATAAAGTTATACGTTATAACTTAATACTATATAACGTTATACGGTATATCGTTATGCTACATGACGTTATACGTTATGTCGTAATGCTACATAACGTTATACGTTATATCATAATGCTACATAACGTTATACGTTATATCGTAATGCTACATAACGTTATACGTTACAACGTATTACCACATAACGTTATACGTTATAACCTAGTACTATATAACGTTATACGTTTTATGGTTATGCTACATAACGTTATACGTTATATCGTAATGCTACATAACGTTATACGTTATATCGTTATGCTACATAACGTTATACGTTATTGCATAGTACTATATAACGTTATACGTCATATGGTTATGCTACATAACGTTATACGTTATGTCGTAATGCTACGTAACGTTATACGTTATATCATAATGCTACATAACGTTATACGTTATATCGTTATGCTACATAACGTTATACGTTATTGCATAGTACTATATAACGTTATACGTCATATGGTTATGCTACATAACGTTATACGTTATGTCGTAATGCTACGTAACGTTATACGTTATATCGTAATGCTACATAACGTTATACGTTATATCGTTATGCTACATAACGTTATACGTTATTGCATAGTACTATATAACGTTATACGTCATATGGTTATGCTACATAACGTTATACGTTATATCGTTATGCTACATAACGTTATGCTACATAACGTTATACGTTATATCGTAATGCTACATAACGTTATACGTTATATCATAATGCTACATAACGTTATACGTTATTACATATTAATATATAACGTTATACGTTATATCGTTATGCTACATAACGTTATACGTTATATCGTAATGCTACATAACGTTATACGTTATAACGTATTACCACATAACGTTATACGTTATAACCTAGTACTATATAACGGTATACGTTATATGGTTATGCTACATAACGTTATACGTTATATGGTTATGCTACATAACGTTATACGTTATATCGTAATGCTACATAACGTTATACGATATATCGTTTGGCTACATAACGTTATACGTTATTACATAATTCTATATAACGTTATACGTTATATCGTTATGCTACATAACGTTATACGTTATTGCATAGTACTATATAACGTTATACGTTATATCGTTATGCTACATAACGTTTTACGTTATATCGTAATGCTACATAACGTTATACGTTATATCGTAATGCTACATAACGTTATACGTTATAACTTATTACCACATAACGTTATACGTTATATCGTAATGCTACATAACGTTATACGTTATATCGTAATGCTACATATCGTTATACGTTATATCATAATGCTACATAACGTTATACGTTATATCATAATACTACATAACGTTATACGTTATAACTTAATACTATATAACGTTATACGTTATATCGTTATGCTACATAACGTTATACGCTATGTCGTAATGCTACATAACGTTATACGTTATATCATAATGCTACATAACGTTTTACGTTATAACATATTACCATATAACGTTATACGTTATATCGTTATGCTACACAACGTTATACGTTATATCCTAATGCTACATAACGTTATACGTTATATCGTAATGCTACATATCGTTATACGTTATATCATAATGCTACATAACGTTATACGTTATATCGTTATGCTACATAACGTTATACGTTATATCATAATACTACATAACGGTATACGTTATAGCGTAATGCTACATAACGTTATTCGTTATATCGTAATGCTACATAACGTTATACGTTATATGGTTATGCTACATAACGTTATACGTTATATGGTTATGCCACATAACGTTATACGTTATATCGTAATGCTACATAACGTTATACGTTATATCGTTATGCTACATAAAGTTATTCGTTATATCGTAATGCTACATATCGTTATACGTTATATCATAATGCTACATAACGTTATACGTTATATCGTTATGCTACATAACGTTATACGTTATATCATAATACTACATAACGGTATACGTTATAGCGTAATGCTACATAACGTTATTCGTTATGTCGTAATGCTACATAACGTTATACGTTATATCATAATGCTACATAACGTTTTACGTTATAACATATTACCATATAACGTTATACGTTATATCGTTATGCTACACAACGTTATACGTTATATCCTAATGCTACATAACGTTATACGTTATATGGTTATGCCACATAACGTTATACGTTATATCGTAATGCTACATAACGTTATACGTTATATCGTTATGCTACATAAAGTTATTCGTTATATCGTAATGCTACATAACGTTATACGTTATATCGTAATGCTACATAACGTTATACGTTATATCGTAACGCTACATAACGTTATACGTTATAACGAATTACCACATAACGTTATACGTTATATCGTAATGCTACATAACGTTAAACGTTATAACATATTACCACATAACGTTATACGTTATAACCTAGTACTATATAACGTTATACGTTATATGGTTATGCTACATAACGTTATGCGTTATATCGTAATGCTACATAATGTTATACGTTATATTGTTATGCTACAAACGTTATACGTTATATCGTAATGCTACATAACGTTATACGTTATATCATAATGCTACATAACGTTATACGTTATATCGTAATGCTACATAACGTTATACGTTATATCGTAACGCTACATAACGTTATACGTTATAACATATTACCATATAACGTTATACGTTATATCGTTATGCTACATAACGTTATACGTTATATCGAAATGCTACATATCGTTATACGTTATATCATAATACTACATAACGTTATACGTTATAACTTAATACTATATAACGTTATACGTTATATCGTTATGCTACATAACGTTAAACGTTATATCGTTATGCTACATAACGTTATACGTTATATCGTAATGCTACATAACGTTATACGTTATATCGTAACGCTACATAATGTTATACGTTATAACATATTACCATATAACGTTATACGTTATATCGTTATGCTACATAACGTTATACGTTATATCGAAATGCTACATATCGTTATACGTTATATCATAATACTACATAACGTTATACGTTATAACTTAATACTATATAACGTTATACGTTATATCGTTATGCTACATAACGTTAAACGTTATATCGTTATGCTACATAACGTTATACGTTATATCGTAATGCTACATAACGTTATACGTTATAACGTATTACCACATAACGTTATACGTTATATCGTAATGCTACATAACGTTAAACGTTATAACGTATTACCACATAACGTTATACGTTATAACCTAGTACTATATAACGTTATACGTTATATGGTTATTCTACATAACGTTATACGTTATATCGTAATGCTACATAACGTTATACGTTATATCGTTATGCTACATAACGTTATACGTTATATCGTAATGCTACATAACGTTATACGTTATATCATAATGCTACATAACGTTATACGTTATTACATAGTACTATATAACGTTATACGTTATATCGTTATGCTACATAACGTTATACCTTATATCGTAATGCTACATAACGTTATACGTTATATCGTAATGCTACATAACGTTATACGTTATATCGTAACGCTACATAACGTTATACGTTATAACATATTACCATATAACGTTATACGTTATATCGTTATGCTACATAACGTTATACGTTATATCGAAATGCTACATATCGTTATACGTTATATCATAATACTACATAACGTTATACGTTATAACTTAATACTATATAACGTTATACGTTATATCGTTATGCTACATAACGTTATACGTTATATCGTAATGCTACATAACGTTATACGTTATATCATAATGCTACATAACGTTATACGTTATTACATAATACTATATAACGTTATACGTTACATCGTTATGCTACATAACGTTATACGTTATATCGTAATGCTACAAAACGTTATACGTTATAACGTATTACCACATAACGTTATACGTTATAACCTAGTACTATATAACGTTATACGTTATATGGTTATGCTACATAACGTTATACGTTATATCGTAATGCTACATAACGTTATACGTTATATCATAATGCTACATAACGTTATACGTTATTACATAATACTATATAACGTTATACGTTATATCGTTATGCTACATAACGTTATACGTTATATCGTAATGCTACAAAACGTTATACGTTATAACGTATTACCACATAACGTTATACGTTATAACCTAGTACTATATAACGTTATACGTTATATGGTTATGCTACATAACGTTATACGTTATATCGTTATGCTACATAACGTTATACGTTATTACATAATACTATATAACGTTATACGTTATGTCGTAATGCTACATAATGTTATACGTTATATCATAATGCTACATAACGTTATACGTTATATCGTAATGCTACATAACGTTATACGTTATAACGTATGACCACATAACATTATACGTTATAACCTAGTACTATATAACGTTATACGTTATATGGTTATGCTACATAACGTTATACATTATATCGTAATGCTACATAACGTTATACGTTATATCGTAATGCAACATATCGTTATACGTCATATCATAATGCTACGTAACGTTATACGTTATAACTTAATACTATATAACGTTATACGTTATATCGTAATGCTACATAACGTTATACGTTATATCGTTATGCTACATAACGTTATACGTTATAACTTAATACTATATAACGTTATACGTTATATCGTTATGCTACATAACGTTATACGTTATGTCGTAATGCTACATAACGTTATACGTTATATCATAATGCTACATAACGTTATACGTTATATCGTAATGCTACATAACGTTATACGTTATAACGTATTACCACATAACGTTATACGTTATAACCTAGTACTATAAAACGTTATACGTTATATCGTAGTGCTACATAACGTTATACGTTATATCGTTATGCTACATAACGTTATACGTTATAACTTAATACTATATAACGTTATACGTTATATCGTTATGCTACATAACGTTATACGTTATGTCGTAATGCTACATAACGTTATACGTTATATCATAATGCTACATAACGTTATACGTTATATCGTATAGCTACATAACGTTATACGTTATAACGTACAACCACATAACGTTATACGTTATAACCTAGTACTATATAACGTTATACGTCATATGGTTATGCTACATAACGTTATACGTTATATCGTTATGCTACATAACGTTATACGTTATATCGTAATGCTACATAACGTTATACGTTATATCATAATGCTAGATAACGTTATACGTTATTACATAATACTATATAACGTTATGCGTTATATCGTTATGCTACATAACGTTATACGTTATATCGTAATGCTACATAACGTTATACGTTATAACGTATTACCACATAACGTTATACGTTATAACCTAGTACTATATAACGTTATACGTTATTACATAATACTATATAACGTTATACGTTATATCGTTATGCTACATAACGTTATACGTTATATCGTAATGCTACATAACGTTATACGTTATAACGTATTACCACATAACGTTATACGTTATAACCTAGTACTATAAAACGTTATACGTTATATGGTTATGCTACATAACGTTATACGTTATATCGTAATGCTACATAACGTTATACGTTATATCGTTATGCTACATAACGTTATACGTTATTGCATAATACTATATAACGTTATACGTTATATCGTTATGCTACATAACGTTATACGTTATTGCATAGTACTATATAACGTTATACGTTATATCGTAATGCTACATAACGTTATACGTTATATCGTAATGCTGCATAACGTTATACGTTATAACGTATTCCCACATAACGTTATACGTTATAACGTATTACCACATAACGTTATACGTTATATCGTAATGCTACATAACGTTATACGTTATATCATAATGCTACATAACGTTATACGTTATGTCGTAATGCTACATAACGTTATACGTTATATCGTAATGCTACATAACGTTATACGTTATATCGTAATACTACATAACGGTATACGTTATAACGTAATACTACATAACGTTATACGTTATATCGTAATACTATATAACGTTATACGTTATATCGTAATGCTACATAACGTTATACGTTATATCGTAATGCTACATATCGTTATACGTTATGTCGTAATACTACATAACGGTATACGTTATAGCGTAATACTACATAACGTTATACGTTATATCGTAATACTACATAACGTTATACGTTATATGGTTATGCTACATAACGTTATACGTTATATCGTAATGCTACATAACGTTATACGTTATACCGTAATGCTACATAACGTTATACGTTATATCGTAACGCTACATAACGTTATACGTTATTACATAGTACTATATAACGTTATACGTTATATCGTTATGCTACATAACGTTATACGTTATATCGTAATGCTACATAACGTTATACGTTATATCGTAATGCTACATAACGTTATACGTTATATCGTAATGCTACATAACGTTATACGTTATATCGTAACGCTACATAACGTTATACGTTATAACATATTACCATATAACGTTATACGTTATATCGTTATGCTACATAACGTTATACGTTATATCGAAATGCTACATATCGTTATACGTTATATCGTAATGCTACATAACGTTATACGTTATATCGTAATGCTACATAACGTTATACGTTATATCGTAATGCTACATAACGATATACGTTATATCGTAACTCTACATAACGTTATACGTTATTACATAGTACTATATAACGTTATACGTTATATCGTTATGCTACATTACGTTATACGTTATATCGTAATGCTACATAACGTTATACGTTATATCGTAATGCTACATAACGTTATACGTTATATCGTAACGCTACATAACGTTATACGTTATAACATATTACCATATAACGTTATACGTTATATCGTTATGCTACATAACGTTATACGTTATATCGAAATGCTACATATCGTTATACGTTATATCGTAATGCTACATAACGTTATACGTTATAACGTATTACCACATAACGTTATACGTTATAACATAGTACTATATAACGTTATACGTTATATGGTTATGCTACATAACGTTATACATTATATCGTAATGCTACATAACGTTATACGTTATAACTTAATACTATATAACGTTATACGTTATATCGTTATGCTACATAACGTTATACGTTATATCGTTATGCTACATAACGTTATACGTTATATCGTAATGCTACATAACGTTATACGCTATATCGTAATGCTACATAACGTTATACGTTATTACATAATACTATATAATGTTATACGTTATATCGTTATGCTACATAACGTTATACGTTATATCGTAATGCTACATAACGTTATACGTTATATCGTTATGCTATATAACGTTATACGTTATATCGTTATGCTACATAACGTTATACGTTATATCGTAATACTACATAACGGTATACGTTATAACGTAATACTACATAACGTTATACGTTATATCGTAATACTATATAACGTTATACGGTATATCGTAATGCAACATAACGTTATACGTTATATAGTAATGTTACATAACGTTATACGTTATATCCTAATACTACATAACGGTATACGTTATAACGTAATACTACATAACGTTATACGTTATATCGAAATGCTACATATCGTTATACGTTATATCGTAATGCTACATAACGTTATACGTTATAACGTATTACCACATAACGTTATACGTTATAACCTAGTACTATATAACGTTATACGTTATATGGTTATGCCACATAACGTTATACATTATA
The DNA here is from genome assembly GCA_936014575.1 of Bombus lapidarius. Classification (NCBI taxonomy): domain Eukaryota; kingdom Metazoa; phylum Arthropoda; class Insecta; order Hymenoptera; family Apidae; genus Bombus; species Bombus lapidarius. The sequence continues at coordinate 546,451 of CAKXZU010000101.1, read as the reverse complement.
TTGTAATGCTACATAACGTTATACGTTATATCGTTATGCTACATAACGTTATACGTTATATCGTAATACTACATAACGGTATACGTTATAACGTAATACTACATAACGTTATACGTTATATCGTAATACTATATAACGTTATACGGTATATCGTAATGCAACATAACGTTATACGTTATATAGTAATGTTACATAACGTTGTACGTTATATCCTAATACTACATAACGGTATACGTTATAACGTAATACTACATAACGTTATACGTTATAACCTAATACTATATAACGTTATACGTTATATGGTTATGCTACATAACGTTATACGTTATATCGTAGTGCTACATAACGTTATACGTTATATCGTTATGCTACATAACGTTATACGTTATGTCGTAATACTACATAACGGTATACGTTATAACGTAATACTACATAACGTTATACGTTATATCGTAATACTACATAACGTTATACGTTATATGGTTATGCTACATAACGTTATACGTTATATCGTAATGCTACATAACGTTATACGTTATATCGTAATGCTACATAACGTTATACGTTATATCGTAACGCTACATAACGTTATACGTTATAACGAATTACCACATAACGTTATACGTTATATCGTAATGCTACATAACGTTAAACGTTATAACATATTACCACATAACGTTATACGTTATAACCTAGTACTATATAACGTTATACGTTATATGGTTATGCTACATAACGTTATACGTTATATCGTAATGCTACATAATGTTATACGTTATATTGTTATGCTACAAACGTTATACGTTATATCGTAATGCTACATAACGTTATACGTTATATCATAATGCTACATAACGTTATACGTTATATCGTAATGCTACATAACGTTATACGTTATATCGTAACGCTACATAACGTTATACGTTATAACATATTACCATATAACGTTATACGTTATATCGTTATGCTACATAACGTTATACGTTATATCGAAATGCTACATATCGTTATACGTTATATCATAATACTACATAACGTTATACGTTATAACTTAATACTATATAACGTTATACGTTATATCGTTATGCTACATAACGTTAAACGTTATATCGTTATGCTACATAACGTTATACGTTATATCGTAATGCTACATAACGTTATACGTTATATCGTAACGCTACATAATGTTATACGTTATAACATATTACCATATAACGTTATACGTTATATCGTTATGCTACATAACGTTATACGTTATATCGAAATGCTACATATCGTTATACGTTATATCGTAATGCTACATAACGTTATACGTTATATCGTAATGCTACATAACGTTATACGTTATATCGTAATGCTACATAACGATATACGTTATATCGTAACTCTACATAACGTTATACGTTATTACATAGTACTATATAACGTTATACGTTATATCGTTATGCTACATTACGTTATACGTTATATCGTAATGCTACATAACGTTATACGTTATATCGTAATGCTACATAACGTTATACGTTATATCGTAACGCTACATAACGTTATACGTTATAACATATTACCATATAACGTTATACGTTATATCGTTATGCTACATAACGTTATACGTTATATCGAAATGCTACATATCGTTATACGTTATATCGTAATGCTACATAACGTTATACGTTATAACGTATTACCACATAACGTTATACGTTATAACATAGTACTATATAACGTTATACGTTATATGGTTATGCTACATAACGTTATACATTATATCGTAATGCTACATAACGTTATACGTTATAACTTAATACTATATAACGTTATACGTTATATCGTTATGCTACATAACGTTATACGTTATATCGTTATGCTACATAACGTTATACGTTATATCGTAATGCTACATAACGTTATACGCTATATCATAATGCTACATAACGTTATACGTTATTACATAACACTATATAACGTTATACGTTATATCGTTATGCTACATAACGTTATACGTTATATCGTAATGCTACATAACGTTATACGTTATATCGTTATGCTATATAACGTTATACGTTATATCGTTATGCTACATAACGTTATACGTTATATCGTAATACTACATAACGGTATACGTTATAACGTAATACTACATAACGTTATACGTTATATCGTAATACTATATAACGTTATACGGTATATCGTAATGCAACATAACGTTATACGTTATATAGTAATGTTACATAACGTTATACGTTATATCCTAATACTACATAACGGTATACGTTATAACGTAATACTACATAACGTTATACGTTATATCGAAATGCTACATATCGTTATACGTTATATCGTAATGCTACATAACGTTATACGTTATAACGTATTACCACATAACGTTATACGTTATAACCTAGTACTATATAACGTTATACGTTATATGGTTATGCCACATAACGTTATACATTATATTGTAATGCTACATAACGTTATACGTTATATCGTTATGCTACATAACGTTATACGTTATATCGTAATACTACATAACGGTATACGTTATAACGTAATACTACATAACGTTATACGTTATATCGTAATACTATATAACGTTATACGGTATATCGTAATGCAACATAACGTTATACGTTATATAGTAATGTTACATAACGTTGTACGTTATATCCTAATACTACATAACGGTATACGTTATAACGTAATACTACATAACGTTATACGTTATAACCTAATACTATATAACGTTATACGTTATATGGTTATGCTACATAACGTTATACGTTATATCGTAGTGCTACATAACGTTATACGTTATATCGTTATGCTACATAACGTTATACGTTATGTCGTAATACTACATAACGGTATACGTTATAACGTAATACTACATAACGTTATACGTTATAACGTATTACCACATAACGTTATACGTTATAACCTAGTACTATATAACGTTATACGTTATATGGTTATGCCACATAACGTTATACATTATATTGTAATGCTACATAACGTTATACGTTATATCGTTATGCTACATAACGTTATACGTTATATCGTAATACTACATAACGGTATACGTTATAACGTAATACTACATAACGTTATACGTTATATCGTAATACTATATAACGTTATACGGTATATCGTAATGCAACATAACGTTATACGTTATATAGTAATGTTACATAACGTTGTACGTTATATCCTAATACTACATAACGGTATACGTTATAACGTAATACTACATAACGTTATACGTTATAACCTAATACTATATAACGTTATACGTTATATGGTTATGCTACATAACGTTATACGTTATATCGTAGTGCTACATAACGTTATACGTTATATCGTTATGCTACATAACGTTATACGTTATGTCGTAATACTACATAACGGTATACGTTATAACGTAATACTACATAACGTTATACGTTATATCGTAATACTACATAACGTTATACGTTATATGGTTATGCTACATAACGTTATACGTTATATCGTAATGCTACATAACGTTATACGTTATATCGTAATGCTACATAACGTTATACGTTATATCGTAACGCTACATAACGTTATACGTTATAACGAATTACCACATAACGTTATACGTTATATCGTAATGCTACATAACGTTAAACGTTATAACATATTACCACATAACGTTATACGTTATAACCTAGTACTATATAACGTTATACGTTATATGGTTATGCTACATAACGTTATACGTTATATCGTAATGCTACATAATGTTATACGTTATATTGTTATGCTACAAACGTTATACGTTATATCGTAATGCTACATAACGTTATACGTTATATCATAATGCTACGTAACGTTATACGTTATATCGTAATGCTACATAACGTTATACGTTATATCGTAACGCTGCATAACGTTATACGTTATAACATATTACCATATAACGTTATACGTTATATCGTTATGCTACATAACGTTATACGTTATATCGAAATGCTACATATCGTTATACGTTATATCATAATACTACATAACGTTATACGTTATAACTTAATACTATATAACGTTATACGTTATATCGTTATGCTACATAACGTTAAACGTTATATCGTTATGCTACATAACGTTATACGTTATATCGTAATGCTACATAACGTTATACGTTATATCGTAACGCTACATAATGTTATACGTTATAACATATTACCATATAACGTTATACGTTATATCGTTATGCTACATAACGTTATACGTTATATCGAAATGCTACATATCGTTATACGTTATATCGTAATGCTACATAACGTTATACGTTATATCGTAATGCTACATAACGTTATACGTTATATCGTAATGCTACATAACGATATACGTTATATCGTAACTCTACATAACGTTATACGTTATTACATAGTACTATATAACGTTATACGTTATATCGTTATGCTACATTACGTTATACGTTATATCGTAATGCTACATAACGTTATACGTTATATCGTAATGCTACATAACGTTATACGTTATATCGTAACGCTACATAACGTTATACGTTATAACATATTACCATATAACGTTATACGTTATATCGTTATGCTACATAACGTTATACGTTATATCGAAATGCTACATATCGTTATACGTTATATCGTAATGCTACATAACGTTATACGTTATAACGTATTACCACATAACGTTATACGTTATAACATAGTACTATATAACGTTATACGTTATATGGTTATGCTACATAACGTTATACATTATATCGTAATGCTACATAACGTTATACGTTATAACTTAATACTATATAACGTTATACGTTATATCGTTATGCTACATAACGTTATACGTTATATCGTTATGCTACATAACGTTATACGTTATATCGTAATGCTACATAACGTTATACGCTATATCATAATGCTACATAACGTTATACGTTATTACATAATACTATATAACGTTATACGTTATATCGTTATGCTACATAACGTTATACGTTATATCGTAATGCTACATAACGTTATACGTTATATCGTTATGCTATATAACGTTATACGTTATATCGTTATGCTACATAACGTTATACGTTATATCGTAATACTACATAACGGTATACGTTATAACGTAATACTACATAACGTTATACGTTATATCGTAATACTATATAACGTTATACGGTATATCGTAATGCAACATAACGTTATACGTTATATAGTAACGTTACATAACGTTATACGTTATATCCTAATACTACATAACGGTATACGTTATAACGTAATACTACATAACGTTATACGTTATATCGAAATGCTACATATCGTTATACGTTATATCGTAATGCTACATAACGTTATACGTTATAACGTATTACCACATAACGTTATACGTTATAACCTAGTACTATATAACGTTATACGTTATATGGTTATGCCACATAACGTTATACATTATATTGTAATGCTACATAACGTTATACGTTATATCGTTATGCTACATAACGTTATACGTTATATCGTAATACTACATAACGGTATACGTTATAACGTAATACTACATAACGTTATACGTTATATCGTAATACTATATAACGTTATACGGTATATCGTAATGCAACATAACGTTATACGTTATATAGTAATGTTACATAACGTTGTACGTTATATCCTAATACTACATAACGGTATACGTTATAACGTAATACTACATAACGTTATACGTTATAACCTAATACTATATAATGTTATACGTTATATGGTTATGCTACATAACGTTATACGTTATATCGTAGTGCTACATAACGTTATACGTTATATCGTTATGCTACATAACGTTATACGTTATGTCGTAATACTACATAACGGTATACGTTATAACGTAATACTACATAACGTTATACGTTATATCGTAATACTACATAACGTTATACGTTATATGGTTATGCTACATAACGTTATACGTTATATCGTAATGCTACATAACGTTATACGTTATATCGTAATGCTACATAACGTTATACGTTATATCGTAACGCTACATAACGTTATACGTTATAACGAATTACCACATAACGTTATACGTTATATCGTAATGCTACATAACGTTAAACGTTATAACATATTACCACATAACGTTATACGTTATAACCTAGTACTATATAACGTTATACGTTATATGGTTATGCTACATAACGTTATACGTTATATCGTAATGCTACATAATGTTATACGTTATATTGTTATGCTACAAACGTTATACGTTATATCGTAATGCTACATAACGTTATACGTTATATCATAATGCTACGTAACGTTATACGTTATATCGTAATGCTACATAACGTTATACGTTATATCGTAACGCTGCATAACGTTATACGTTATAACATATTACCATATAACGTTATACGTTATATCGTTATGCTACATAACGTTATACGTTATATCGAAATGCTACATATCGTTATACGTTATATCATAATACTACATAACGTTATACGTTATAACTTAATACTATATAACGTTATACGTTATATCGTTATGCTACATAACGTTAAACGTTATATCGTTATGCTACATAACGTTATACGTTATATCGTAATGCTACATAACGTTATACGTTATATCGTAACGCTACATAATGTTATACGTTATAACATATTACCATATAACGTTATACGTTATATCGTTATGCTACATAACGTTATACGTTATATCGAAATGCTACATATCGTTATACGTTATATCATAATACTACATAACGTTATACGTTATAACTTAATACTATATAACGTTATACGTTATATCGTTATGCTACATAACGTTAAACGTTATATCGTTATGCTACATAACGTTATACGTTATATCGTAATGCTACATAACGTTATACGTTATAACGTATTACCACATAACGTTATACGTTATATCGTAATGCTACATAACGTTAAACGTTATAACGTATTACCACATAACGTTATACGTTATAACCTAGTACTATATAACGTTATACGTTATATGGTTATTCTACATAACGTTATACGTTATATCGTAATGCTACATAACGTTATACGTTATATCGTTATGCTACATAACGTTATACGTTATATCGTAATGCTACATAACGTTATACGTTATATCATAATGCTACATAACGTTATACGTTATTACATAGTACTATATAACGTTATACGTTATATCGTTATGCTACATAACGTTATACCTTATATCGTAATGCTACATAACGTTATACGTTATATCGTAATGCTACATAACGTTATACGTTATATCGTAACGCTACATAACGTTATACGTTATAACATATTACCATATAACGTTATACGTTATATCGTTATGCTACATAACGTTATACGTTATATCGAAATGCTACATATCGTTATACGTTATATCATAATACTACATAACGTTATACGTTATAACTTAATACTATATAACGTTATACGTTATATCGTTATGCTACATAACGTTATACGTTATATCGTAATGCTACATAACGTTATACGTTATATCATAATGCTACATAACGTTATACGTTATTACATAATACTATATAACGTTATACGTTATATCGTTATGCTACATAACGTTATACGTTATATCGTAATGCTACAAAACGTTATACGTTATAACGTATTACCACATAACGTTATACGTTATAACCTAGTACTATATAACGTTATACGTTATATGGTTATGCTACATAACGTTATACGTTATATCGTAATGCTACATAACGTTATACGTTATATCATAATGCTACATAACGTTATACGTTATTACATAATACTATATAACGTTATACGTTATATCGTTATGCTACATAACGTTATACGTTATATCGTAATGCTACAAAACGTTATACGTTATAACGTATTACCACATAACGTTATACGTTATAACCTAGTACTATATAACGTTATACGTTATATGGTTATGCTACATAACGTTATACGTTATATCGTTATGCTACATAACGTTATACGTTATTACATAATACTATATAACGTTATACGTTATGTCGTAATGCTACATAATGTTATACGTTATATCATAATGCTACATAACGTTATACGTTATATCGTAATGCTACATAACGTTATACGTTATAACGTATGACCACATAACATTATACGTTATAACCTAGTACTATATAACGTTATACGTTATATGGTTATGCTACATAACGTTATACATTATATCGTAATGCTACATAACGTTATACGTTATATCGTAATGCAACATATCGTTATACGTCATATCATAATGCTACGTAACGTTATACGTTATAACTTAATACTATATAACGTTATACGTTATATCGTAATGCTACATAACGTTATACGTTATATCGTTATGCTACATAACGTTATACGTTATAACTTAATACTATATAACGTTATACGTTATATCGTTATGCTACATAACGTTATACGTTATGTCGTAATGCTACATAACGTTATACGTTATATCATAATGCTACATAACGTTATACGTTATATCGTAATGCTACATAACGTTATACGTTATAACGTATTACCACATAACGTTATACGTTATAACCTAGTACTATAAAACGTTATACGTTATATCGTAATGCTACATAACGTTATACGTTATATCGTTATGCTACATAACGTTATACGTTATAACTTAATACTATATAACGTTATACGTTATATCGTTATGCTACATAACGTTATACGTTATGTCGTAATGCTACATAACGTTATACGTTATATCATAATGCTACATAACGTTATACGTTATATCGTATAGCTACATAACGTTATACGTTATAACGTACAACCACATAACGTTATACGTTATAACCTAGTACTATATAACGTTATACGTCATATGGTTATGCTACATAACGTTATACGTTATATCGTTATGCTACATAACGTTATACGTTATATCGTAATGCTACATAACGTTATACGTTATATCATAATGCTAGATAACGTTATACGTTATTACATAATACTATATAACGTTATGCGTTATATCGTTATGCTACATAACGTTATACGTTATATCGTAATGCTACATAACGTTATACGTTATAACGTCTTACCACATAACGTTATACGTTATAACCTAGTACTATATAACGTTATACGTTATTACATAATACTATATAACGTTATACGTTATATCGTTATGCTACATAACGTTATACGTTATATCGTAATGCTACATAACGTTATACGTTATAACGTATTACCACATAACGTTATACGTTATAACCTAGTACTATAAAACGTTATACGTTATATGGTTATGCTACATAACGTTATACGTTATATCGTAATGCTACATAACGTTATACGTTATATCGTTATGCTACATAACGTTATACGTTATTGCATAATACTATATAACGTTATACGTTATATCGTTATGCTACATAACGTTATACGTTATTGCATAGTACTATATAACGTTATACGTTATATCGTAATGCTACATAACGTTATACGTTATATCGTAATGCTGCATAACGTTATACGTTATAACGTATTCCCACATAACGTTATACGTTATATCGTAATGCTACATAACGTTATACGTTATATCATAATGCTACATAACGTTATACGTTATGTCGTAATGCTACATAACGTTATACGTTATATCACAATGCTACATAACGTTATACGTTATATCATAATGCTACATAACGTTATACGTTATTACATAATTCTATATAACGTTATACGTTATATCGTTATGCTACATAACGTTATACGTTATATCGTAATCCTACATAACGTTATACGTTATATCGTAATGCTACATAACGTTATACGTTATATCGTAATACTACATAACGGTATACGTTATAACGTAATACTACATAACGTTATACGTTATAACGTAATACTACATAACGTTATACGTTATATCGTAATACTATATAACGTTATACGTTATATCGTAATGCTACATAACGTTATACGTTATATCGTAATGCTACATATCGTTATACGTTATGTCGTAATACTACATAACGGTATACGTTATAGCGTAATACTACATAACGTTATACGTTATATCGTAATACTACATAACGTTATACGTTATATGGTTATGCTACATAACGTTATACGTTATATCGTAATGCTACATAACGTTATACGTTATACCGTAATGCTACATAACGTTATACGTTATATCGTAACGCTACATAACGTTATACGTTATTACATAGTACTATATAACGTTATACGTTATATCGTTATGCTACATAACGTTATACGTTATATCGTAATGCTACATAACGTTATACGTTATATCGTAATGCTACATAACGTTATACGTTATATCGTAATGCTACATAACGTTATACGTTATATCGTAACGCTACATAACGTTATACGTTATAACATATTACCATATAACGTTATACGTTATATCGTTATGCTACATAACGTTATACGTTATATCGAAATGCTACATATCGTTATACGTTATATCGTAATGCTATATAACGTTATACGTTATATCGTAATGCTACATAACGTTATACGTTATATCGTAATGCTACATAACGATATACGTTATATCGTAACTCTACATAACGTTATACGTTATTACATAGTACTATATAACGTTATACGTTATATCGTTATGCTACATAACGTTATACGTTATATCGTAATGCTACATAACGTTATACGTTATATCGTAATGCTACATAACGTTATACGTTATATCGTAACGCTACATAACGTTATACGTTATAACATATTACCATATAACGTTATACGTTATATCGTTATGCTACATAACGTTATACGTTATATCGAAATGCTACATATCGTTATACGTTATATCGTAATGCTACATAACGTTATACGTTATAACGTATTACCACATAACGTTATACGTTATAACATAGTACTATATAACGTTATACGTTATATGGTTATGCTACATAACGTTATACATTATATCGTAATGCTACATAACGTTATACGTTATAACTTAATACTATATAACGTTATACGTTATATCGTTATGCTACATAACGTTATACGTTATATCGTTATGCTACATAACGTTATACGTTATATCGTAATGCTACATAACGTTATACGCTATATCATAATGCTACATAACGTTATACGTTATTACATAATACTATATAACGTTATACGTTATATCGTTATGCTACATAACGTTATACGTTATTGCATAATACTATATAACGTTATACGTTATATCGTTATGCTACATAACGTTATACGTTATATCGTAATGCTACATAACGTTATACGCTATATCATAATGCTACATAACGTTATACGTTATTACATAATACTATATAACGTTATACGTTATATCGTTATGCTACATAACGTTATACGTTATATCGTAATGCTACATAACGTTATACGTTATATCGTTATGCTATATAACGTTATACGTTATATCGTTATGCTACATAACGTTATACGTTATATCGTAATACTACATAACGGTATACGTTATAACGTAATACTACATAACGTTATACGTTATATCGTAATACTATATAACGTTATACGGTATATCGTAATGCAACATAACGTTATACGTTATATAGTAATGTTACATAACGTTATACGTTATATCCTAATACTACATAACGGTATACGTTATAACGTAATACTACATAACGTTATACGTTATATCGAAATGCTACATATCGTTATACGTTATATCGTAATGCTACATAACGTTATACGTTATAACGTATTACCACATAACGTTATACGTTATAACCTAGTACTATATAACGTTATACGTTATATGGTTATGCCACATAACGTTATACATTATATTGTAATGCTACATAACGTTATACGTTATAACGTACAACCACATAACGTTATACGTTATAACCTAGTACTATATAACGTTATACGTCATATGGTTATGCTACATAACGTTATACGTTATATCGTTATGCTACATAACGTTATACGTTATATCGTAATGCTACATAACGTTATACGTTATATCATAATGCTAGATAACGTTATACGTTATTACATAATACTATATAACGTTATGCGTTATATCGTTATGCTACATAACGTTATACGTTATATCGTAATGCTACATAACGTTATACGTTATAACGTATTACCACATAACGTTATACGTTATAACCTAGTACTATGTAACGTTATACGTTATTACATAATACTATATAACGTTATACGTTATATCGTTATGCTACATAACGTTATACGTTATATCGTAATGCTACATAACGTTATACGTTATAACGTATTACCACATAACGTTATACGTTATAACCTAGTACTATAAAACGTTATACGTTATATGGTTATGCTACATAACGTTATACGTTATATCGTAATGCTACATAACGTTATACGTTATATCGTTATGCTACATAACGTTATACGTTATTGCATAATACTATATAACGTTATACGTTATATCGTTATGCTACATAACGTTATACGTTATTGCATAGTACTATATAACGTTATACGTTATATCGTAATGCTACATAACGTTATACGTTATATCGTAATGCTGCATAACGTTATACGTTATAACGTATTCCCACATAACGTTATACGTTATAACGTATTACCACATAACGTTATACGTTATATCGTAATGCTACATAACGTTATACGTTATATCATAATGCTACATAACGTTATACGTTATGTCGTAATGCTACATAACGTTATACGTTATATCACAATGCTACATAACGTTATACGTTATATCATAATGCTACATAACGTTATACGTTATTACATAATTCTATATAACGTTATACGTTATATCGTTATGCTACATAACGTTATACGTTATATCGTAATCCTACATAACGTTATACGTTATATCGTAATGCTACATAACGTTATACGTTATATCGTAATACTACATAACGGTATACGTTATAACGTAATACTACATAACGTTATACGTTATATCGTAATACTATATAACGTTATACGTTATATCGTAATGCTACATAACGTTATACGTTATATCGTAATGCTACATAACGTTATACGTTATACCGTAATGCTACATAACGTTATACGTTATATCGTAACGCTACATAACGTTATACGTTATTACATAGTACTATATAACGTTATACGTTATATCGTTATGCTACATAACGTTATACGTTATATCGTAATGCTACATAACGTTATACGTTATATCGTAATGCTACATAACGTTATACGTTATATCGTAATGCTACATAACGTTATACGTTATATCGTAACGCTACATAACGTTATACGTTATAACATATTACCATATAACGTTATACGTTATATCGTTATGCTACATAACGTTATACGTTATATCGAAATGCTACATATCGTTATACGTTATATCGTAATGCTACATAACGTTATACGTTATCGTAATGCTACATAACGTTATACGTTATATCGTAATGCTACATAACGATATACGTTATATCGAAACTCTACATAACGTTATACGTTATTACATAGTACTATATAACGTTATACGATATATCGTTATGCTACATAACGTTATACGTTATATCGTAATGCTACATAACGTTATACGTTATATCGTAATGCTACATAACGTTATACGTTATATCGTAACGCTACATAACGTTATACGTTATAACATATTACCATATAACGTTATACGTTATATCGATTATGCTACATAACGTTATACGTTATATCGAAATGCTACATATCGTTATACGTTATATCGTAATGCTACATAACGTTATACGTTATAACGTATTACCACATAACGTTATACGTTATAACATAGTACTATATAACGTTATACGTTATATGGTTATGCTACATAACGTTATACATTATATCGTAATGCTACATAACGTTTATACGTTATAACTTAATACTATATTAACGTTATACGTTATATCGTTATGCTACATAACGTATATACGTTATATCGTTTTGCTACATAACGTTATACGTTATATCGTAATGCTACATAACGTTATACGCTATATCATAATGCTACATAACGTTATACGTTATTACATATTACTATATAACGTTATACGTTATATCGTTATGCTACAAAACGTTATACGTTATTGCATAATACTATATAACGTTATACGTTATATCGTTATGCTACATAACGTTATACGTTATATCGTAATGCTACATAACGTTATACGCTATATCATAATGCTACATAACGTTATACGTTATTACATAATACTATATAACGTTATACGTTATATCGTTATGCTACATAACGTTATACGTTATATCGAAATGCTACATAACGTTATACGTTATATCGTTATGCTATATAACGTTATACGTTTATTCGTTATGCTACATAACGTTATACGTTATATCGTAATACTACATAACGGTATACGTTATAACGTAATACTACATAACGTTATACGTTATATCGTAATACTATATAACGTTATAACGGTATATCGTAATGCAACATAACGTTATACGTTATATAGTAATGTTACATAACGTTATACGTTATATCCTAATACTACATAAACGGTATACGTTATAACGTAATACTACATAACGTTATACGTTATATCGAAATGCTACATATCGTTATACGTTATATCGTAATGCTACATAACGTTATACGTTATAACGTATTACCACATAACGTTATACGTTTATATAAAACATCTAGTACTATATAACGTTATACGTTATATGGTTATGCCACATAACGTTATACATTATATTGTAATGCTACATAACGTAATACGTTATAACGTACAACCACATAACGTTATACGTTATAACCTAGTACTATATAACGTTATACGTCATATGGTTATGCTACATAACGTTATACGTTATATCGTTATGCTACATAACGTTATACGTTATCTGATAGAGTGTGTATACGTTATATCATAATGCTAGATAACGTTATACGTTATTACATAATACTATATAACGTTATGCGTTATATCGTTATGCTACATAACGTTATACGTTATATCGTAATGCTACATAACGTTATACGTTATAACGTATTACCACATAACGTTATACGTTATAACCTAGTACTATGTAACGTTATACGTTATTACATAATACTATATAACGTTATACGTTATATCGTTATGCTACATAACGTTATACGTTATATCGTAATGCTACATAACGTTATACGTTATAACGTATTACCACATAACGTTATACGTTATAACCTAGTACTATAAAACGTTATACGTTATATGGTTATGCTACATAACGTTATACGTTATATCGTAATGCTACATAACGTTATACGTTATATCGTTATGCTACATAACGTTATACGTTATTGCATAATACTATATAACGTTATACGTTATATCGTTATGCTACATAACGTTATACGTTATTGCATAGTACTATATAACGTTATACGTTATATCGTAATGCTACA
The DNA here is from genome assembly GCA_936014575.1 of Bombus lapidarius. Lineage (NCBI taxonomy): Eukaryota > Metazoa > Arthropoda > Insecta > Hymenoptera > Apidae > Bombus > Bombus lapidarius. The sequence goes on along the minus strand of CAKXZU010000101.1, from coordinate 530,987 downwards.
TAACGTTATACGTTATATCGTAATGCTGCATAACGTTATACGTTATAACGTATTCCCACATAACGTTATACGTTATAACGTATTACCACATAACGTTATACGTTATATCGTAATGCTACATAACGTTATACGTTATATCATAATGCTACATAACGTTATACGTTATGTCGTAATGCTACATAACGTTATACGTTATATCACAATGCTACATAACGTTATACGTTATATCATAATGCTACATAACGTTATACGTTATTACATAATTCTATATAACGTTATACGTTATATCGTTATGCTACATAACGTTATACGTTATATCGTAATCCTACATAACGTTATACGTTATATCGTAATGCTACATAACGTTATACGTTATATCGTAATACTACATAACGGTATACGTTATAACGTAATACTACATAACGTTATACGTTATATCGTAATACTATATAACGTTATACGTTATATCGTAATGCTACATAACGTTATACGTTATATCGTAATGCTACATATCGTTATACGTTATGTCGTAATACTACATAACGGTATACGTTATAGCGTAATACTACATAACGTTATACGTTATATCGTAATACTACATAACGTTATACGTTATATGGTTATGCTACATAACGTTATACGTTATATCGTAATGCTACATAACGTTATACGTTATACCGTAATGCTACATAACGTTATACGTTATATCGTAACGCTACATAACGTTATACGTTATTACATAGTACTATATAACGTTATACGTTATATCGTTATGCTACATAACGTTATACGTTATATCGTAATGCTACATAACGTTATACGTTATATCGTAATGCTACATAACGTTATACGTTATATCGTAATGCTACATAACGTTATACGTTATATCGTAACGCTACATAACGTTATACGTTATAACATATTACCATATAACGTTATACGTTATATCGTTATGCTACATAACGTTATACGTTATATCGAAATGCTACATATCGTTATACGTTATATCGTAATGCTACATAACGTTATACGTTATTGCATAATACTATATAACGTTATACGTTATATCGTTATGCTACATAACGTTATACGTTATATCGTAATGCTACATAACGTTATACGCTATATCATAATGCTACATAACGTTATACGTTATTACATAATACTATATAACGTTATACGTTATATCGTTATGCTACATAACGTTATACGTTATATCGTAATGCTACATAACGTTATACGTTATATCGTTATGCTATATAACGTTATACGTTATATCGTTATGCTACATAACGTTATACGTTATATCGTAATACTACATAACGGTATACGTTATAACGTAATACTACATAACGTTATACGTTATATCGTAATACTATATAACGTTATACGGTATATCGTAATGCAACATAACGTTATACGTTATATAGTAATGTTACATAACGTTATACGTTATATCCTAATACTACATAACGGTATACGTTATAACGTAATACTACATAACGTTATACGTTATATCGAAATGCTACATATCGTTATACGTTATATCGTAATGCTACATAACGTTATACGTTATAACGTATTACCACATAACGTTATACGTTATAACCTAGTACTATATAACGTTATACGTTATATGGTTATGCCACATAACGTTATACATTATATTGTAATGCTACATAACGTTATACGTTATAACGTACAACCACATAACGTTATACGTTATAACCTAGTACTATATAACGTTATACGTCATATGGTTATGCTACATAACGTTATACGTTATATCGTTATGCTACATAACGTTATACGTTATATCGTAATGCTACATAACGTTATACGTTATATCATAATGCTAGATAACGTTATACGTTATTACATAATACTATATAACGTTATGCGTTATATCGTTATGCTACATAACGTTATACGTTATATCGTAATGCTACATAACGTTATACGTTATAACGTATTACCACATAACGTTATACGTTATAACCTAGTACTATGTAACGTTATACGTTATTACATAATACTATATAACGTTATACGTTATATCGTTATGCTACATAACGTTATACGTTATATCGTAATGCTACATAACGTTATACGTTATAACGTATTACCACATAACGTTATACGTTATAACCTAGTACTATAAAACGTTATACGTTATATGGTTATGCTACATAACGTTATACGTTATATCGTAATGCTACATAACGTTATACGTTATATCGTTATGCTACATAACGTTATACGTTATTGCATAATACTATATAACGTTATACGTTATATCGTTATGCTACATAACGTTATACGTTATTGCATAGTACTATATAACGTTATACGTTATATCGTAATGCTACATAACGTTATACGTTATATCGTAATGCTGCATAACGTTATACGTTATAACGTATTCCCACATAACGTTATACGTTATAACGTATTACCACATAACGTTATACGTTATATCGTAATGCTACATAACGTTATACGTTATATCATAATGCTACATAACGTTATACGTTATGTCGTAATGCTACATAACGTTATACGTTATATCACAATGCTACATAACGTTATACGTTATATCATAATGCTACATAACGTTATACGTTATTACATAATTCTATATAACGTTATACGTTATATCGTTATGCTACATAACGTTATACGTTATATCGTAATCCTACATAACGTTATACGTTATATCGTAATGCTACATAACGTTATACGTTATATCGTAATACTACATAACGGTATACGTTATAACGTAATACTACATAACGTTATACGTTATATCGTAATACTATATAACGTTATACGTTATATCGTAATGCTACATAACGTTATACGTTATATCGTAATGCTACATATCGTTATACGTTATGTCGTAATACTACATAACGGTATACGTTATAGCGTAATACTACATAACGTTATACGTTATATCGTAATACTACATAACGTTATACGTTATATGGTTATGCTACATAACGTTATACGTTATATCGTAATGCTACATAACGTTATACGTTATACCGTAATGCTACATAACGTTATACGTTATATCGTAACGCTACATAACGTTATACGTTATTACATAGTACTATATAACGTTATACGTTATATCGTTATGCTACATAACGTTATACGTTATATCGTAATGCTACATAACGTTATACGTTATATCGTAATGCTACATAACGTTATACGTTATATCGTAATGCTACATAACGTTATACGTTATATCGTAACGCTACATAACGTTATACGTTATAACATATTACCATATAACGTTATACGTTATATCGTTATGCTACATAACGTTATACGTTATATCGAAATGCTACATATCGTTATACGTTATATCGTAATGCTACATAACGTTATACGTTATATCGCAATGCTACATAACGTTATACGTTATATCGTAATGCTACATAACGATATACGTTATATCGTAACTATACATAACGTTATACGTTATTACATAGTACTATATAACGTTATACGTTATATCGTTATGCTACATAACGTTATACGTTATATCGTAATGCTACATAACGTTATACGTTATATCGTAATGCTACATAATGTTATACGTTATATCGTAACGCTACATAACGTTATACGTTATAACATATTACCATATAACGTTATACGTTATATCGTTATGCTACATAACGTTATACGTTATATCGAAATGCTACATATCGTTATACGTTATATCGTAATGCTACATAACGTTATACGTTATAACGTATTACAACATAACGTTATACGTTATAACATAGTACTATATAACGTTATACGTTATATGGTTATGCTACATAACGTTATACATTATATCGTAATGCTACATAACGTTATACGTTATAACTTAATACTATATAACGTTATACGTTATATCGTTATGCTACATAACGTTATACGTTATATCGTTATGCTACATAACGTTATACGTTATATCGTAATGCTACATAACGTTATACGCTATATCATAATGCTACATAACGTTATACGTTATTACATAATACTATATAACGTTATACGTTATATCGTTATGCTACATAACGTTATACGTTATATCGTAATGCTACATAACGTTATACGTTATATCGTTATGCTATATAACGTTATACGTTATATCGTTATGCTACATAACGTTATACGTTATATCGTAATACTACATAACGGTATACGTTATAACGTAATACTACATAACGTTATACGTTATATCGTAATACTATATAACGTTATACGGTATATCGTAATGCAACATAACGTTATACGTTATATAGTAATGTTACATAACGTTATACGTTATATCCTAATACTACATAACGGTATACGTTATAACGTAATACTACATAACGTTATACGTTATATCGAAATGCTACATATCGTTATACGTTATATCGTAATGCTACATAACGTTATACGTTATAACGTATTACCACATAACGTTATACGTTATAACCTAGTACTATATAACGTTATACGTTATATGGTTATGCCACATAACGTTATACATTATATTGTAATGCTACATAACGTTATACGTTATATCGTTATGCTACATAACGTTATACGTTATATCGTAATACTACATAACGGTATACGTTATAACGTAATACTACATAACGTTATACGTTATATCGTAATACTATATAACGTTATACGGTATATCGTAATGCAACATAACGTTATACGTTATATAGTAATGTTACATAACGTTGTACGTTATATCCTAATACTACATAACGGTATACGTTATAACGTAATACTACATAACGTTATACGTTATAACCTAATACTATATAACGTTATACGTTATATGGTTATGCTACATAACGTTATACGTTATATCGTAGTGCTACATAACGTTATTCGTTATATAATAATACTACATCACGTTATACGTTATATCGTTATGCTACATAACGTTATACGTTATATCGTAATACTACATAACGTTATACGTTATAACGTATTACCACATAACGTTATACGTTATATCGTAATGCTACATAACGTTATACGTTATATCGTAATGCTACATAACGTTATACGTTATATCATAATGCTACATAACGTTATACGTTATATCGTAATGCTACAGATCGTTATACGTTATATCATAATGCTACATAACGTTATACGTTATAACATATTACCATATAACGTTATACGTTATATCGTAATGCTACATAACGTTATACGTTATAACGTATTACCACATAACGTTATACGTTATAACCTAGTACTATATAACGTTATACGTTATATGGTTATGCTACATAACGTTATACGTTATATCGTAATGCTACATAACGTTATACGTTATATCGTAATACTACATAACGTTATACGTTATAACGTATTACCACATAACGTTATACGTTATATCGTAATGCTACACAACGTTATACGTTATATCGTAATGCTACATACCGTTATACGTTATATCATAATGCTACATAACGTTATACGTTATATCGTAATGCTACAGAACGTTATACGTTATATCATAATGCTACATAACGTTATACGTTATAACATATTACCATATAACGTTATACGTTATATCGTAATGCTACATAACGTTATACGTTATAACGTATTACCACATAACGTTATACGTTATAACCTAGTACTATATAACGTTATACGTTATATGGTTATGCTACATAACGTTATACGTTATATCGTAATGCTACATAACGTTATACGTTATATCGTTATGCTACATAACGTTATACGTTATAACTTAATACTATATAACGTTATACGTTATATCGTTATGCTACATAACGTTATACGTTATGTCGTAATGCTACATAACGTTATACGTTATATCATAATGCTACATAACGTTATACGTTATATCGTATAGCTACATAACGTTATAGGTTATAACGTATTACCACATAACGTTATACGTTATAACCTAGTACTATATAACGTTATACGTTATATGGTTATGCTACATAACGCTGTACGTTATATCGTTATGCTACATAACGTTATACGTTGTATCGTAATGCTACATAACGGTATACGTTATATCATAATGCTACATAACGTTATACGTTATTACATAATACTATATAACGTTATACGTTATATCGTTATGCTACATAACGTTATACGTTATATCGTAATGCTACATAACGTTATACGTTATAACGTATTACCACATAACGTTATACGTTATAACCTAGTACTATATAACGTTATACGTTATATGGTTATGCTACATAACGTTATACGTTATATCGTTATGCTACATACCGTTATACGTTATATCGTAATGCTACATAACGTTATACGTTATATCATAATGCTACATACCGTTATACGTTATATCATAATGCTACATAACGTTATACGTTATATCGTAATGCTACATAACGTTATACGTTATAACATATTACCATATAACGTTATACGTTATATCGTTATGCTACATAACGTTATACGTTAAATCGAAATGCTACATATCGTTATACGTTATATCATAATACTACATAACGTTATACGTTATAACTTAATACTATATAACGTTATACGTTATATCGTAATGCTACATAACGTTATACGTTATAACGTATTACCACATAACGTTATACGTTATAACCTAGTACTATATAACGTTATACGTTATATGGTTATGCTACATAACGTTATACATTATATCGTAATGCTACGTAACGTTATACGTTATATCGTTATGCTACATAACGTAATACGTTATATCGTAATACTACATAACGGTATACGGTATAACGTAATACTACATAACGTTATACGTTATATCGTAATACTATATAACGTTATACGTTATATCGTAATGCAACATAACGTTATACGTTATATGGTTATTCTACATAACGTTATACGTTATATCGTTATGCTACACAACGTTATACGTTATGTCGTAATGCTACATAACGTTATACGTTATATCATAATGCTACATACCGTTATACGTTATATCATAATGCTACATAACGTTATACGTTATATCGTAATGCTACATAACGTTATACGTTATAACATATTACCATATAACGTTATACGTTATATCGTTATGCTACATAACGTTATACGTTATATCGAAATGCTACATATCGTTATACGTTATAACGTATTACCACATAACGTTATACGTTATAACCTAGTACTATATAACGTTATACGTTATGTGGTTATGCTACATAACGTTATACATTATATCGTAATGCTACGTAACGTTATACGTTATATCGTTATGCTACATAACGTTATACGTTATATCCCAATACTACATAACGGTATACGTTATAACGTAATACTACATAACGTTATACGTTATTACATAATACTATATAACGTTATACGTTATATCGTTATGCTACATAACGTTATACGTTATATCGTAATGCTACATAACGTTATACGTTATATCGTTATGCTACATAACGTTATACGTTATTACATAATACTATATAACGTTATACGTTATATCGTTATGCTACATAACGTTATACGTTATTACATAATACTATATAACGTTATACGTTATATCGTTATGCTACATAACGTTATACGTTATTGCATAGTACTATATAACGTTATACGTTATATCGTTATGCTACATAACGTTTTACGTTATATCGTAATGCTACATACCGTTATACGTTATAACGTATTACCACATAACGTTATACGTTATATCGTAATGCTACATAACGTTATACGTTATATCGTAATGCTACATACCGTTATACGTTATATCGTTATGCTACATAACGGTATACGTTATAACGTAATACTACATAACGTTATACGTTATATCGTAATACTATATAACGTTATACGGTATATCGTAATGCAACATAACGTTATACGTTATATAGTAATGTTACATAACGTTATACGTTATATCCTAATACTAAATAACGGTATACGTTATAACGTAATACTACATAACGTTATACGTTATAACCTAATACTATATAACGTTATACGTTATATGGTTATGCTACATAACGTTATACGTTATATCGTAATGCTACATAACGTTATACGCTATATCATAATGCTACATAACGTTATACGTTATTACATAATACTATATAACGTTATACGTTATATCGTAATGCTACATAACGTTATACGTTATATTGTTATGCTACATAACGTTATACGTTATTGCATAGTACTATATAACGTTATACGTTATATCGTTATGCTACATAACGTTATACGTTATTACATAATACTATATAACGTTATACGTTATATCGTTATGCTACATAACGTTATACGTTATTGCATAGTACTATATAACGTTATACGTTATATCGTTATGCTACATAACGTTTTACGTTATATCGTAATGCTACATACCGTTATACGTTATAACGTATTACCACATAACGTTATACGATATATCGTAATGCTACATAACGTTATACGTTATATCGTAATGCTACATACCGTTATACGTTATATCGTTATGCTACATAACGTTATACGTTATTGCATAGTACTATATAACGTTATACGTTATATCGTTATGCTACATAACGTTTTACGTTATATCGTAATGCTACATACCGTTATACGTTATAACGTATTACCACATAACGTTATACGTTATATCGTAATGCTACATAACGTTATACGTTATATCGTAATGCTACATACCGTTATACGTTATATCATAATGCTACATAACGTTATACGTTATATCGTTATGCTACATAACGTTATACGTTATTGCATAGTACTATATAACGTTAAACGTTATATCGTTATGCTACATAACGTTTTACGTTATATCGTAATGCTACATACCGTTATACGTTATAACGTATTACCACATAACGTTATACGTTATATCGTAATGCTACATAGCGTTATACGTTATATCGTAATGCTACATACCGTTATACGTTATATCGTTATGCTACATAACGTGATACGTTATTGCATAGTACTATATAACGTTATACGTTATATCGTTATGCTACATAACGTTATACGTTATATCGTAATGCTACATAACGTTATACGTTATATCGAAATGCTATATATCGTTATACGTTATATCATAATACTACATAACGTTATACGTTATAACTTAATACTATATAACGTTATACGTTATATCGTTATGCTACATTACGTTATACGTTATGTCGTTATGCTACATAACGTTATACGTTATATCGTAATGCTACATAACGTTATACGCTATATCATAATGCTACATAACGTTATACGTTATTACATAATACTATATAACGTTATACGTTATATCGTAATGCTACATAACGTTATACGTTATATCGTTATGCTACATAACGTTATACGTTATTACATAATACTATATAACGTTATACGTTATATCGTTATGCTACATAACGTTATACGTTATTACATAATACTATATAACGTTATACGTTATATCGTTATGCTACATAACGTTATACGTTATTGCATAGTACTATATAACGTTATACGTTATATCGTTATGCTACATAACGTTTTACGTTATATCGTAATGCTACATACCGTTATACGTTATAACGTATTACCACATAACGTTATACGTTATATCGTAATGCTACATAACGTTATACGTTATATCGTAATGCTACATACCGTTATACGTTATATCGTTATGCTACATAACGTTATACGTTATAACCTAGTACTATATAACGTTATACGTTATATGGTTATGCTACATAACGTTATACATTATATCGTAATGCTACATAACGTTATACGTTATATCGTTATGCTACATAACGTTATACGTTATATCGTAATACTACATAACGGTATACGTTATAACGTAATACTACATAACGTTATACGTTATATCGTAATACTATATAACGTTATACGGTATATCGTAATGCAACATAACGTTATACGTTATATAGTAATGTTACATAACGTTATACGTTATATCCTAATACTAAATAACGGTATACGTTATAACGTAATACTACATAACGTTATACGTTATAACCTAATACTATATAACGTTATACGTTATATGGTTATGCTACATAACGTTATACGTTATATCGTAATGCTACATAACGTTATACGCTATATCATAATGCTACATAACGTTATACGTTATTACATAATACTATATAACGTTATACGTTATATCGTAATGCTACATAACGTTATACGTTATATTGTTATGCTACATAACGTTATACGTTATTACATAATACTATATAACGTTATACGTTATATCGTTATGCTACAATTACGTTATACGTTATTACATAATACTATATAACGTTATACGTTATATCGTTATGCTACATAACGTTATACGTTATTGCATAGTACTATATAACGTTATACGTTATATCGTTATGCTACATAACGTTTTACGTTATATCGTAATGCTACATACCGTTATACGTTATAACGTATTACCACATAACGTTATACGTTATATCGTAATGCTACATAACGTTATACGTTATATCGTAATGCTACATACCGTTATACGTTATATCGTTATGCTACATAACGTTATACGTTATTGCATAGTACTATATAACGTTATACGTTATATCGTTATGCTACATAACGTTTTACGTTATATCGTAATGCTACATACCGTTATACGTTATAACGTATTACCACATAACGTTATACGTTATATCGTAATGCTACATAACGTTATACGTTATATCGTAATGCTACATACCGTTATACGTTATATCATAATGCTACATAACGTTATACGTTATATCGTAATGCTACATAACGTTATACGTTATATCATAATGCTACATAACGTTATACGTTATAACATATTACCATATAACGTTATACGTTATATCGTAATGCTACATAACGTTATACGTTATAACGTATTACCACATAACGTTATACGTTATAACCTAGTACTATATAACGTTATACGTTATATGGTTATGCTACATAACGTTATACGTTATATCGTTATGCTACATAACGTTATAGGTTATATCGTAATGCTACATAACGTTATACGTTATATCATAATGCTACATAACGTTATACGTTATTACATAATACTATATAACGTTATACGTTATATCGTTATGCTACATAACGTTATACGTTATATCGTAATGCTACATAACGTTATACGTTATAACGTATGATCACATAACGTTATACGTTATAACCTAGTACTACATAACGGTATACGTTATATCATAATGCTACATAACGTTATACGTTATATCATAATGCTACATAACGTTATATGTTATATCATAATGCTACATACCGTTATACGTTATATCATAATACTACATATCGTTATACGTTATATCATAATACTACATAACGTTATACGTTATAACTTAGTACTATATAACGTTATACGTTATATCGTTATGCTACATAACGTTATACGTTATATCGTTATGCTACATAACGTTATACATTATATCGTAATGCTACATAACGTTATACGTTATATCGTAATGCTACATAACGTTATACGTTATATCATAATGCTACATAACGTTATACGTTATAGCATATTACCATATAACGTTATACGTTATATCGTTATGCTACATAACGTTATACGTTATATCGTAATGCTACATATCGTTATACGTTATATCATAATGCTACGTTACGGTATACGTTATAACATACTACCATATAACGTTATACGTTATATCGTTATGCTACATAACGTTATACGTTATAACATACTACCATATAACGCTATACGTTATATCGTTATGCTACATAACGTTATACGTTATATCGTAATGCTACATAACGTTATACGTTATAACGTATTACCACATAACGTTATACGTTATGACCTAGTACTATATAACGTTATACGTTATATGGTTATGCTACATAACGTTATACATTATATCGTAATGCTACATAACGTTATACGTTATATCGTTATGCTACATAACGTTATACGTTATATCGTAATACTACATAACGGTATACGTTATAACGTAATACTACATAACGGTATACGTTATAACGTAATACTACATAACGTTATACGTTATAACCTAATACTATATAACGTTATACGTTATATGGATATGCTACATAACGTTATACGTTATATCGTAATGCTACATAACGTTATACGTTATATAATAATACTACATCACGTTATACGTTATATCGTTATGCTACATAACGTTATACGTTACATCGTAATACTACATAACGTTATACGTTATAACGTATTACCACATAACGTTATACGTTACATCGTAATGCTACATAACGTTATACGTTATATCGTAATGCTACATACCGTTATACGTTATATCATAATGCTACATAACGTTATACGTTATATCGTAATGCTACATAACGTTATACGTTATATCATAATGCTACATAACGTTATACGTTATATCGTAATGCTACATAACGTTATACGTTATATCGTAATGCTACATAACGTTATACGTTATATCATAATGCTACATAACGTTATACGTTATAACATATTACCATATAACGTTATACGTTATATCGTTATGCTACATAACGTTATACGTTATATCGTAATGCTACATATCGTTATACGTTATATCATAATGCTACGTTACGTTATACGTTATAACATACTACCATATAACGTTATACGTTATATCGTTATGCTACATAACGTTATACGTTATATCGTAATGCTACATAACGTTATACGTTATAACGTATTACCACATAACGTTATACGTTATGACCTAATACTATATAACGTTATACGTTATATGGTTATGCTACGTAACGTTATACATTATATCGTAATGCTACATAACGTTATACGTTATATCGTTATGCTACATAACGTTATACGTTATATCGTAATACTACATAACGGTATACGTTATAACGTAATACTACATAACGTTATACGTTATATGGTTATGCTACATAACGTTATACATTATATCGTAATGCTACGTAACGTTATACGTTATATCGTTATGCTACATAACGTTATACGTTATATCGTAATACTACATAACGTTATACGTTATACCATAATGCTTCATAACGTTATACGTTATATCGTAATGCTACATAACGTTATACGTTATATCATAATGCTACATAACGCTATACGTTATAACATATTACCATATAACGTTATACGTTATATCGTAATGCTACATAACGTTATACGTTATATCGTAATGCTACATAACGTTATACGTTATAGCGTACTGATACATATCGTTATACGTTATACCATAATGCTACATAACGTTATACGTTATATCGTAATGCTACATAACGTTATACGTTATATCATAATGCTACATAACGCTATACGTTATAACATATTACCATATAACGTTATACGTTATATCGTTATGCTACATAACGCTATACGTTATATCGTAATGCTACATATCGTTATACGTTATATCATAATGCTACGTAACGTTATACGTTATAACATATTACCATATAACGTTATACGTTATATCGTTATGCTACATAACGTTATACGTTATATCGTAATGCTACATAACGTTATACGTTATATCGTACTGATACATATCGTTATACGTTATACCATAATGCTACATAACGTTATACGTTATATCGTAATGCTACATAACGTTATACGTTATATCATAATGCTACATAACGCTATACGTTATAACATATTACCATATAACGTTATACGTTATATCGTTATGCTACATAACGTTATACGTTATATCGTAATGCTACATATCGTTATACGTTATATCATAATGCTACGTAACGTTATACGTTATAACATATTACCATATAACGTTATACGTTATATCGTTATGCTACATAACGTTATACGTTATATCGTAATGCTACATAACGTTATACGTTATATCGTAATGCAACATAACGTTATACGTTATATAGTAATGCTACATAACGTTATACGTTATATCCTAATACTACATAACGTTATACGTTATATCGTAATGCTACATAACGTTATACGTTATATGGTTATGCTACCTAACGTTATACGTTATGTCGTAATGTTACATAACGTTATACGTTATATAATAATACTACATCACGTTATACGTTATATCGTTATGCTACATAACGTTATACGTTATATCGTAATGCTTCCTAACGTTATACGTTATATCATAATGCTACATAACGTTATACGTTATTACATACTACTGTATAACGTTATACGTTATATCGTTATGCTACATAAAGTTATACGTTATAACGTATTACCACATAACGTTATACGTTATATCGTAATGCTACATAACGTTATACGTTATATCGTTATGCTACATAACGTTATACGATATATCGTAATGCTACATGACGTTATACGTTATATCATAATGCTACACAACGGTATACGTTATTACATAGTACTATATAACGTTATACGTTATATCGTTATGCTACATAACGTTATACGTTATATCGTAATGCTACATAACGTTATACGTCATAACGTATTTCCACATAACGTTATTCGTTATATCGTAATGCTACATGTCGTTATACGTTATATCATAATGCTACATAACGTTATACGTTATATCGTAATGCTACATAACGTTATACGTTATATCATAATGCTACATAACGTTATACGTTATAACATATTACCATATAACGTTATACGTTATATCGTTATGCTACATAACGTTATACGTTATATCGTAATGCTACATAACGTTATACGTTATATCGTAATGCAACATAACGTTATACGTTATATAGTAATGCTACATAACGTTATACGTTATATCCTAATACTACATAACGTTATACGTTATATCGTAATGCTACATAACGTTATACGTTATATGGTTATGCTACCTAACGTTATACGTTATGTCGTAATGTTACATAACGTTATACGTTATATAATAATACTACATCACGTTATACGTTATATCGTTATGCTACATAACGTTATACGTTATATCGTAATGCTACCTAACGTTATACGTTATATCATAATGCTACATAACGTTATACGCTATTACATACTACTGTATAACGTTATACGTTATATCGTTATGCTACATAAAGTTATACGTTATAACGTATTACCACATAACGTTATACGTTATATCGTAATGCTACATAACGTTATACGTTATATCGTTATGCTACATAACGTTATACGATATATCGTAATGCTACATGACGTTATACGTTATATCATAATGCTACACAACGTTATACGTTATTACATAGTACTATATAACGTTATACGTTATATCGTTATGCTACATAACGTTATACGTTATATCGTAATGCTACATAACGTTATACGTCATAACGTATTTCCACATAACGTTATTCGTTATATCGTAATGCTACATGTCGTTATACGTTATATCATAATGCTACATAACGTTATACGTTATATCGTTATGCTACATAACGTTATACATTATATCGTAATGCTACATAACGTTATACGTTATATCGTAATGCTACATAACGTTATACGTTATATCATAATGCTACATAACGTTATACGTTATAACGTATGATCACATAACGTAATACGTTATAACCTAGTACTACATAACGGTATACGTTATATCATAATGCTACATAACGTTATACGTTATATCATAATGCTACATAACGTTATATGTTATATCATAATGCTACATACCGTTATACGTTATATCATAATACTACATATCGTTATACGTTATATCATAATACTACATAACGTTATACGTTATAACTTAGTACTATATAACGTTATACGTTATATCGTTATGCTACATAACGTTATACGTTATATCGTTATGCTACATAACGTTATACATTATATCGTAATGCTACATAACGTTATACGTTATATCGTAATGCTACATAACGTTATACGTTATATCATAATGCTACATAACGTTATACGTTATAACATATTACCATATAACGTTATACGTTATATCGTTATGCTACATAACGTTATACGTTATATCGTAATGCTACATATCGTTATACGTTATATCATAATGCTACGTTACGTTATACGTTATAACATACTACCATATAACGTTATACGTTATATCGTTATGCTACATAACGTTATACATTATAACATACTACCATATAACGTTATACGTTATATCGTTATGCTACATAACGTTATACGTTATATCGTCATGCTACATAACGTTATACGTTATAACGTATTACCACATAACGTTATACGTTATGACCTAGTACTATATAACGTTATACGTTATATGGTTATGCTACATAACGTTATACATTATATCGTAATGCTACATAACGTTATACGTTATATCGTTATGCTACATAACGTTATACGTTATATCGTAATACTACATAACGGTATACGTTATAACGTAATACTACATAACGGTATACGTTATAACGTAATACTACATAACGTTATACGTTATAACCTAATACTATATATCGTTATACGTTATATGGATATGCTACATAACGTTATACGTTATATCGTAATGCTACATAACGTTATACGTTATATAATAATACTACATCACGTTATACGTTATATCGTTATGCTACATAACGTTATACGTTACATCGTAATACTACATAACGTTATACGTTATAACGTATTACCACATAACGTTATACGTTACATCGTAATGCTACATAACGTTATACGTTATATCGTAATGCTACATACCGTTATACGTTATATCATAATGCTACATATCGTTATACGTTATATCGTAATGCTACATAACGTTATACGTTATATCATAATGCTACATAACGTTATACGTTATAACATATTACCATATAACGTTATACGTTATATCGTTATGCTACATAACGTTATACGTTATATCGTAATGCTACATATCGTTATACGTTATATCATAATGCTACGTTACGTTATACGTTATAACATACTACCATATAACGTTATACGTTATATCGTTATGCTACATAACGTTATACGTTATATCGTAATGCTACATAACGTTATACGTTATAACGTATTACCACATAACGTTATACGTTATGACCTAATACTATATAACGTTATACGTTATATGGTTATGCTACGTAACGTTATACATTATATCGTAATGCTACATAACGTTATACGTTATATCGTTATGCTACATAACGTTATACGTTATATCGTAATACTACATAACGGTATACGTTATAACGTAATACTACATAACGTTATACGTTATATGGTTATGCTACATAACGTTATACATTATATCGTAATGCTACGTAACGTTATACGTTATATCGTTATGCTACATAACGTTATACGTTATATCGTAATACTACATAACGTTATACGTTATACCATAATGCTACATAACGTTATACGTTATATCGTAATGCTACATAACGTTATACGTTATATCATAATGCTACATAACGCTATACGTTATAACATATTACCATATAACGTTATACGTTATATCGTAATGCTACATAACGTTATACGTTATATCGTAATGCTACATAACGTTATACGTTATAGCGTACTGATACATATCGTTATACGTTATACCATAATGCTACATAACGTTATACGTTATATCGTAATGCTACATAACGTTATACGTTATATCATAATGCTACATAACGCTATACGTTATAACATATTACCATATAACGTTATACGTTATATCGTTATGCTACATAACGCTATACGTTATATCGTAATGCTACATATCGTTATACGTTATATCATAATGCTACGTAACGTTATACGTTATAACATATTACCATATAACGTTATACGTTATATCGTTATGCTACATAACGTTATACGTTATATCGTAATGCTACATAACGTTATACGTTATATCGTACTGATACATATCGTTATACGTTATACCATAATGCTACATAACATTATACGTTATATCGTAATGCTACATAACGTTATACGTTATATCATAATGCTACATAACGCTATACGTTATAACATATTACCATATAACGTTATACGTTATATCGTTATGCTACATAACGTTATACGTTATATCGTAATGCTACATATCGTTATACGTTATATCATAATGCTACGTAACGTTATACGTTATAACATATTACCATATAACGTTATACGTTATATCGTTATGCTACATAACGTTATACGTTATATCGTAATGCTACATAACGTTATACGTTATATCGTAATGCAACATAACGTTATACGTTATATAGTAATGCTACATAACGTTATACGTTATATCCTAATACTACATAACGTTATACGTTATATCGTAATGCTACATAACGTTATACGTTATATGGTTATGCTACCTAACGTTATACGTTATGTCGTAATGTTACATAACGTTATACGTTATATAATAATACTACATCACGTTATACGTTATATCGTTATGCTACATAACGTTATACGTTATATCGTTATGCTACATAACGTTATACATTATATCGTAATGCTACATAACGTTATACGTTATATCGTAATGCTACATAACGTTATACGTTATATCATAATGCTACATAACGTTATACGTTATAACATATTACCATATAACGTTATACGTTATATCGTTATGCTACATAACGTTATACGTTATATCGTAATGCTACATATCGTTATACGTTATATCATAATGCTACGTTACGTTATACGTTATAACATACTACCATATAACGTTATACGTTATATCGTTATGCTACATAACGTTATACATTATAACATACTACCATATAACGTTATACGTTATATCGTTATGCTACATAACGTTATACGTTATATCGTCATGCTACATAACGTTATACGTTATAACGTATTACCACATAACGTTATACGTTATGACCTAGTACTATATAACGTTATACGTTATATGGTTATGCTACATAACGTTATACATTATATCGTAATGCTACATAACGTTATACGTTATATCGTTATGCTACATAACGTTATACGTTATATCGTAATACTACATAACGGTATACGTTATAACGTAATACTACATAACGGTATACGTTATAACGTAATACTACATAACGTTATACGTTATAACCTAATACTATATATCGTTATACGTTATATGGATATGCTACATAACGTTATACGTTATATAATAATACTACATCACGTTATACGTTATATCGTTATGCTACATAACGTTATACGTTACATCGTAATACTACATAACGTTATACGTTATAACGTATTACCACATAACGTTATACGTTACATCGTAATGCTACATAACGTTATACGTTATATCGTAATGCTACATACCGTTATACGTTATATCATAATGCTACATATCGTTATACGTTATATCGTAATGCTACATAACGTTATACGTTATATCATAATGCTACATAACGTTATACGTTATAACATATTACCATATAACGTTATACGTTATATCGTTATGCTACATAACGTTATACGTTATATCGTAATGCTACATATCGTTATACGTTATATCATAATGCTACGTTACGTTATACGTTATAACATACTACCATATAACGTTATACGTTATATCGTTATGCTACATAACGTTATACGTTATATCGTAATGCTACATAACGTTATACGTTATAACGTATTACCACATAACGTTATACGTTATGACCTAATACTATATAACGTTATACGTTATATGGTTATGCTACGTAACGTTATACATTATATCGTAATGCTACATAACGTTATACGTTATATCGTTATGCTACATAACGTTATACGTTATATCGTAATACTACATAACGGTATACGTTATAACGTAATACTACATAACGTTATACGTTATATGGTTATGCTACATAACGTTATACATTATATCGTAATGCTACGTAACGTTATACGTTATATCGTTATGCTACATAACGTTATACGTTATATCGTAATACTACATAACGTTATACGTTATACCATAATGCTACATAACGTTATACGTTATATCGTAATGCTACATAACGTTATACGTTATATCATAATGCTACATAACGCTATACGTTATAACATATTACCATATAACGTTATACGTTATATCGTAATGCTACATAACGTTATACGTTATATCGTAATGCTACATAACGTTATACGTTATAGCGTACTGATACATATCGTTATACGTTATACCATAATGCTACATAACGTTATACGTTATATCGTAATGCTACATAACGTTATACGTTATATCATAATGCTACATAACGCTATACGTTATAACATATTACCATATAACGTTATACGTTATATCGTTATGCTACATAACGCTATACGTTATATCGTAATGCTACATATCGTTATACGTTATATCATAATGCTACGTAACGTTATACGTTATAACATATTACCATATAACGTTATACGTTATATCGTTATGCTACATAACGTTATACGTTATATCGTAATGCTACATAACGTTATACGTTATATCGTACTGATACATATCGTTATACGTTATACCATAATGCTACATAACGTTATACGTTATATCGTAATGCTACATAACGTTATACGTTATATCATAATGCTACATAACGCTATACGTTATAACATATTACCATATAACGTTATACGTTATATCGTTATGCTACATAACGTTATACGTTATATCGTAATGCTACATATCGTTATACGTTATATCATAATGCTACGTAACGTTATACGTTATAACATATTACCATATAACGTTATACGTTATATCGTTATGCTACATAACGTTATACGTTATATCGTAATGCTACATAACGTTATACGTTATATCGTAATGCAACATAACGTTATACGTTATATAGTAATGCTACATAACGTTATACGTTATATCCTAATACTACATAACGTTATACGTTATATCGTAATGCTACATAACGTTATACGTTATATGGTTATGCTACCTAACGTTATACGTTATGTCGTAATGTTACATAACGTTATACGTTATATAATAATACTACATCACGTTATACGTTATATCGTTATGCTACATAACGTTATACGTTATATCGTAATGCTTCCTAACGTTATACGTTATATCATAATGCTACATAACGTTATACGTTATTACATACTACTGTATAACGTTATACGTTATATCGTTATGCTACATAAAGTTATACGTTATAACGTATTACCACATAACGTTATACGTTATATCGTAATGCTACATAACGTTATACGTTATATCGTTATGCTACATAACGTTATACGATATATCGTAATGCTACATGACGTTATACGTTATATCATAATGCTACACAACGGTATACGTTATTACATAGTACTATATAACGTTATACGTTATATCGTTATGCTACATAACGTTATACGTTATATCGTAATGCTACATAACGTTATACGTCATAACGTATTTCCACATAACGTTATTCGTTATATCGTAATGCTACATGTCGTTATACGTTATATCATAATGCTACATAACGTTATACGTTATATCGTAATGCTACATAACGTTATACGTTATATCATAATGCTACATAACGTTATACGTTATAAAATATTACCATATAACGTTATACGTTATATCGTTATGCTACATAACGTTATACGTTATATCGTAATGCTACATAACGTTATACGTTATATCGTAATGCAACATAACGTTATACGTTATATAGTAATGCTACATAACGTTATACGTTATATCCTAATACTACATAACGTTATACGTTATATCGTAATGCTACATAACGTTATACGTTATATGGTTATGCTACCTAACGTTATACGTTATGTCGTAATGTTACATAACGTTATACGTTATATAATAATACTACATCACGTTATACGTTATATCGTTATGCTACATAACGTTATACGTTATATCGTAATGCTACCTAACGTTATACGTTATATCATAATGCTACATAACGTTATACGTTATTACATACTACTGTATAACGTTATACGTTATATCGTTATGCTACATAAAGTTATACGTTATAACGTATTACCACATAACGTTATACGTTATATCGTAATGCTACATAACGTTATACGTTATATCGTTATGCTACATAACGTTATACGATATATCGTAATGCTACATGACGTTATACGTTATATCGTTATGCTACATAACGTTATACGTTATTACATAATACTATATAACGTTATACGTTATATCGTTATGCTACATAACGTTATACGTTATTGCATAGTACTATATAACGTTATACGTTATATCGTTATGCTACATAACGTTTTACCTTATCGTAATGCTACATACCGTTATACGTTATAACGTATTACCACATAACGTTATACGATATATCGTAATGCTACATAACGTTATACGTTATATCGTAATGCTACATACCGTTATACGTTATATCGTTATGCTACATAACGTTATACGTTATTGCATAGTACTATATAACGTTATACGTTATATCGTTATGCTACATAACGTTTTACGTTATATCGTAATGCTACATACCGTTATACGTTATAACGTATTACCACATAACGTTATACGTTATATCGTAATGCTACATAACGTTATACGTTATATCGTAATGCTACATACCGTTATACGTTATATCATAATGCTACATAACGTTATACGTTATATCGTTATGCTACATAACGTTATACGTTATTGCATAGTACTATATAACGTTAAACGTTATATCGTTATGCTACATAACGTTTTACGTTATATCGTAATGCTACATACCGTTATACGTTATAACGTATTACCACATAACGTTATACGTTATATCGTAATGCTACATAACGTTATACGTTATATCGTAATGCTACATACCGTTATACGTTATATCGTTATGCTACATAACGTGATACGTTATTGCATAGTACTATATAACGTTATACGTTATATCGTTATGCTACATAACGTTATACGTTATATCGTAATGCTACATAACGTTATACGTTATATCGAAATGCTATATATCGTTATACGTTATATCATAATACTACATAACGTTATACGTTATAACTTAATACTATATAACGTTATACGTTATATCGTTATGCTACATTACGTTATACGTTATGTCGTTATGCTACATAACGTTATACGTTATATCGTAATGCTACATAACGTTATACGCTATATCATAATGCTACATAACGTTATACGTTATTACATAATACTATATAACGTTATACGTTATATCGTAATGCTACATAACGTTATACGTTATATCGTTATGCTACATAACGTTATACGTTATTACATAATACTATATAACGTTATACGTTATATCGTTATGCTACATAACGTTATACGTTATTACATAATACTATATAACGTTATACGTTATTACATAATACTATATAACGTTATACGTTATATCGTTATGCTACATAACGTTATACGTTATTGCATAGTACTATATAACGTTATACGTTATATCGTTATGCTACATAACGTTTTACGTTATATCGTAATGCTACATACCGTTATACGTTATATCGTAATGCTACATAACGTTATACGTTATATCGTAATGCTACATACCGTTATACGTTATATCGTTATGCTACATAACGTTATACGTTATAACCTAGTACTATATAACGTTATACGTTATATGGTTATGCTACATAACGTTATACATTATATCGTAATGCTACATAACGTTATACGTTATATCGTTATGCTACATAACGTTATACGTTATATCGTAATACTACATAACGGTATACGTTATAACGTAATACTACATAACGTTATACGTTATATCGTAATACTATATAACGTTATACGGTATATCGTAATGCAACATAACGTTATACGTTATATAGTAATGTTACATAACGTTATACGTTATATCCTAATACTAAATAACGGTATACGTTATAACGTAATACTACATAACGTTATACGTTATAACCTAATACTATATAACGTTATACGTTATATGGTTATGCTACATAACGTTATACGTTATATCGTAATGCTACATAACGTTATACGCTATATCATAATGCTACATAACGTTATACGTTATTACATAATACTATATAACGTTATACGTTATATCGTAATGCTACATAACGTTATACGTTATATTGTTATGCTACATAACGTTATACGTTATTACATAATACTATATAACGTTATACGTTATATCGTTATGCTACATTACGTTATACGTTATTACATAATACTATATAACGTTATACGTTATATCGTTATGCTACATAACGTTATACGTTATTGCATAGTACTATATAACGTTATACGTTATATCGTTATGCTACATAACGTTTTACGTTATATCGTAATGCTACATACCGTTATACGTTATAACGTATTACCACATAACGTTATACGTTATATCGTAATGCTACATAACGTTATACGTTATATCGTAATGCTACATACCGTTATACGTTATATCGTTATGCTACATAACGTTATACGTTATTGCATAGTACTATATAACGTTATACGTTATATCGTTATGCTACATAACGTTTTACGTTATATCGTAATGCTACATACCGTTATACGTTATAACGTATTACCACATAACGTTATACGTTATATCGTAATGCTACATAACGTTTTACGTTATATCGTAATGCTACATACCGTTATACGTTATATCATAATGCTACATAACGTTATACGTTATATCGTAATGCTACATAACGTTATACGTTATATCATAATGCTACATAACGTTATACGTTATAACATATTACCATATAACGTTATACGTTATATCGTAATGCTACATAACGTTATACGTTATAACGTATTACCACATAACGTTATACGTTATAACCTAGTACTATATAACGTTATACGTTATATGGTTATGCTACATAACGTTATACGTTATATCGTTATGCTACATAACGTTATAGGTTATATCGTAATGCTACATAACGTTATACGTTATATCATAATGCTACATAACGTTATACGTTATTACATAATACTATATAACGTTATACGTTATATCGTTATGCTACATAACGTTATACGTTATATCGTAATGCTACATAACGTTATACGTTATAACGTATGATCACATAACGTTATACGTTATAACCTAGTACTACATAACGGTATACGTTATATCATAATGCTACATAACGTTATACGTTATATCATAATGCTACATAACGTTATATGTTATATCATAATGCTACATACCGTTATACGTTATATCATAATACTACATATCGTTATACGTTATATCATAATACTACATAACGTTATACGTTATAACTTAGTACTATATAACGTTATACGTTATATCGTTATGCTACATAACGTTATACGTTATATCGTTATGCTACATAACGTTATACATTATATCGTAATGCTACATAACGTTATACGTTATATCGTAATGCTACATAACGTTATACGTTATATCATAATGCTACATAACGTTATACGTTATAGCATATTACCATATAACGTTATACGTTATATCGTTATGCTACATAACGTTATACGTTATATCGTAATGCTACATATCGTTATACGTTATATCATAATGCTACGTTACGTTATACGTTATAACATACTACCATATAACGTTATACGTTATATCGTTATGCTACATAACGTTATACGTTATAACATACTACCATATAACGCTATACGTTATATCGTTATGCTACATAACGTTATACGTTATATCGTAATGCTTCATAACGTTATACGTTATAACGTATTACCACATAACGTTATACGTTATGACCTAGTACTATATAACGTTATACGTTATATGGTTATGCTACATAACGTTATACATTATATCGTAATGCTACATAACGTTATACGTTATATCGTTATGCTACATAACGTTATACGTTATATCGTAATACTACATAACGGTATACGTTATAACGTAATACTACATAACGGTATACGTTATAACGTAATACTACATAACGTTATACGTTATAACCTAATACTATATAACGTTATACGTTATATGGATATGCTACATAACGTTATACGTTATATCGTAATGCTACATAACGTTATACGTTATATAATAATACTACATCACGTTATACGTTATATCGTTATGCTACATAACGTTATACGTTACATCGTAATACTACATAACGTTATACGTTATAACGTATTACCACATAACGTTATACGTTACATCGTAATGCTACATAACGTTATACGTTATATCGTAATGCTACATACCGTTATACGTTATATCATAATGCTACATAACGTTATACGTTATATCGTAATGCTACATAACGTTATACGTTATATCATAATGCTACATAACGTTATACGTTATAACATATTACCATATAACGTTATACGTTATATCGTTATGCTACATAACGTTATACGTTATATCGTAATGCTACATATCGTTATACGTTATATCATAATGCTACGTTACGTTATACGTTATAACATACTACCATATAACGTTATACGTTATATCGTTATGCTACATAACGTTATACGTTATATCGTAATGCTACATAACGTTATACGTTATAACGTATTACCACATAACGTTATACGTTATGACCTAATACTATATAACGTTATACGTTATATGGTTATGCTACGTAACGTTATACATTATATCGTAATGCTACATAACGTTATACGTTATATCGTTATGCTACATAACGTTATACGTTATATCGTAATACTACATAACGGTATACGTTATAACGTAATACTACATAACGTTATACGTTATATGGTTATGCTACATAACGTTATACATTATATCGTAATGCTACGTAACGTTATACGTTATATCGTTATGCTACATAACGTTATACGTTATATCGTAATACTACATAACGTTATACGTTATACCATAATGCTTCATAACGTTATACGTTATATCGTAATGCTACATAACGTTATACGTTATATCATAATGCTACATAACGCTATACGTTATAACATATTACCATATAACGTTATACGTTATATCGTAATGCTACATAACGTTATACGTTATATCGTAATGCTACATAACGTTATACGTTATAGCGTACTGATACATATCGTTATACGTTATACCATAATGCTACATAACGTTATACGTTATATCGTAATGCTACATAACGTTATACGTTATATCATAATGCTACATAACGCTATACGTTATAACATATTACCATATAACGTTATACGTTATATCGTTATGCTACATAACGCTATACGTTATATCGTAATGCTACATATCGTTATACGTTATATCATAATGCTACGTAACGTTATACGTTATAACATATTACCATATAACGTTATACGTTATATCGTTATGCTACATAACGTTATACGTTATATCGTAATGCTACATAACGTTATACGTTATATCGTACTGATACATATCGTTATACGTTATACCATAATGCTACATAACGTTATACGTTATATCGTAATGCTACATAACGTTATACGTTATATCATAATGCTACATAACGCTATACGTTATAACATATTACCATATAACGTTATACGTTATATCGTTATGCTACATAACGTTATACGTTATATCGTAATGCTACATATCGTTATACGTTATATCATAATGCTACGTAACGTTATACGTTATAACATATTACCATATAACGTTATACGTTATAT
The DNA here is from genome assembly GCA_936014575.1 of Bombus lapidarius. Taxonomy (NCBI): domain Eukaryota; kingdom Metazoa; phylum Arthropoda; class Insecta; order Hymenoptera; family Apidae; genus Bombus; species Bombus lapidarius. Next base: position 503,370 of record CAKXZU010000101.1, on the reverse strand, counting down.
CGTTATGCTACATAACGTTATACGTTATATCGTAATGCTACATAACGTTATACGTTATATCGTAATGCAACATAACGTTATACGTTATATAGTAATGCTACATAACGTTATACGTTATATCCTAATACTACATAACGTTATACGTTATATCGTAATGCTACATAACGTTATACGTTATATGGTTATGCTACCTAACGTTATACGTTATGTCGTAATGTTACATAACGTTATACGTTATATAATAATACTACATCACGTTATACGTTATATCGTTATGCTACATAACGTTATACGTTATATCGTAATGCTTCCTAACGTTATACGTTATATCATAATGCTACATAACGTTATACGTTATTACATACTACTGTATAACGTTATACGTTATATCGTTATGCTACATAAAGTTATACGTTATAACGTATTACCACATAACGTTATACGTTATATCGTAATGCTACATAACGTTATACGTTATATCGTTATGCTACATAACGTTATACGATATATCGTAATGCTACATGACGTTATACGTTATATCATAATGCTACACAACGGTATACGTTATTACATAGTACTATATAACGTTATACGTTATATCGTTATGCTACATAACGTTATACGTTATATCGTAATGCTACATAACGTTATACGTCATAACGTATTTCCACATAACGTTATTCGTTATATCGTAATGCTACATGTCGTTATACGTTATATCATAATGCTACATAACGTTATACGTTATATCGTAATGCTACATAACGTTATACGTTATATCATAATGCTACATAACGTTATACGTTATAACATATTACCATATAACGTTATACGTTATATCGTTATGCTACATAACGTTATACGTTATATCGTAATGCTACATAACGTTATACGTTATATCGTAATGCAACATAACGTTATACGTTATATAGTAATGCTACATAACGTTATACGTTATATCCTAATACTACATAACGTTATACGTTATATCGTAATGCTACATAACGTTATACGTTATATGGTTATGCTACCTAACGTTATACGTTATGTCGTAATGTTACATAACGTTATACGTTATATAATAATACTACATCACGTTATACGTTATATCGTTATGCTACATAACGTTATACGTTATATCGTAATGCTACCTAACGTTATACGTTATATCATAATGCTACATAACGTTATACGTTATTACATACTACTGTATAACGTTATACGTTATATCGTTATGCTACATAAAGTTATACGTTATAACGTATTACCACATAACGTTATACGTTATATCGTAATGCTACATAACGTTATACGTTATATCGTTATGCTACATAACGTTATACGATATATCGTAATGCTACATGACGTTATACGTTATATCATAATGCTACACAACGTTATACGTTATTACATAGTACTATATAACGTTATACGTTATATCGTTATGCTACATAACGTTATACGTTATATCGTAATGCTACATAACGTTATACGTCATAACGTATTTCCACATAACGTTATTCGTTATATCGTAATGCTACATGTCGTTATACGTTATATCATAATGCTACATAACGTTATACGTTATATCGTTATGCTACATAACGTTATACATTATATAGTAATGCTACATAACGTTATACGTTATATCGTAATGCTACATAACGTTATACGTTATATCATAATGCTACATAACGTTATACGTTATAACGTATGATCACATAACGTTATACGTTATAACCTAGTACTACATAACGGTATACGTTATATCATAATGCTACATAACGTTATACGTTATATCATAATGCTACATAACGTTATATGTTATATCATAATGCTACATACCGTTATACGTTATATCATAATACTACATATCGTTATACGTTATATCATAATACTACATAACGTTATACGTTATAACTTAGTACTATATAACGTTATACGTTATATCGTTATGCTACATAACGTTATACGTTATATCGTTATGCTACATAACGTTATACATTATATCGTAATGCTACATAACGTTATACGTTATATCGTAATGCTACATAACGTTATACGTTATATCATAATGCTACATAACGTTATACGTTATAACATATTACCATATAACGTTATACGTTATATCGTTATGCTACATAACGTTATACGTTATATCGTAATGCTACATATCGTTATACGTTATATCATAATGCTACGTTACGTTATACGTTATAACATACTACCATATAACGTTATACGTTATATCGTTATGCTACATAACGTTATACATTATAACATACTACCATATAACGTTATACGTTATATCGTTATGCTACATAACGTTATACGTTATATCGTAATGCTACATAACGTTATACGTTATAACGTATTACCACATAACGTTATACGTTATGACCTAGTACTATATAACGTTATACGTTATATGGTTATGCTACATAACGTTATACATTATATCGTAATGCTACATAACGTTATACGTTATATCGTTATGCTACATAACGTTATACGTTATATCGTAATACTACATAACGGTATACGTTATAACGTAATACTACATAACGGTATACGTTATAACGTAATACTACATAACGTTATACGTTATAACCTAATACTATATATCGTTATACGTTATATGGATATGCTACATAACGTTATACGTTATATCGTAATGCTACATAACGTTATACGTTATATAATAATACTACATCACGTTATACGTTATATCGTTATGCTACATAACGTTATACGTTACATCGTAATACTACATAACGTTATACGTTATAACGTATTACCACATAACGTTATACGTTACATCGTAATGCTACATAACGTTATACGTTATATCGTAATGCTACATACCGTTATACGTTATATCATAATGCTACATATCGTTATACGTTATATCGTAATGCTACATAACGTTATACGTTATATCATAATGCTACATAACGTTATACGTTATAACATATTACCATATAACGTTATACGTTATATCGTTATTCTACATAACGTTATACGTTATATCGTAATGCTACATATCGTTATACGTTATATCATAATGCTACGTTACGTTATACGTTATAACATACTACCATATAACGTTATACGTTATATCGTTATGCTACATAACGTTATACGTTATATCGTAATGCTACATAACGTTATACGTTATAACGTATTACCACATAACGTTATACGTTATGACCTAATACTATATAACGTTATACGTTATATGGTTATGCTACGTAACGTTATACATTATATCGTAATGCTACATAACGTTATACGTTATATCGTTATGCTACATAACGTTATACGTTATATCGTAATACTACATAACGGTATACGTTATAACGTAATACTACATAACGTTATACGTTATATGGTTATGCTACATAACGTTATACATTATATCGTAATGCTACGTAACGTTATACGTTATATCGTTATGCTACATAACGTTATACGTTATATCGTAATACTACATAACGTTATACGTTATACCATAATGCTACATAACGTTATACGTTATATCGTAATGCTACATAACGTTATACGTTATATCATAATGCTACATAACGCTATACGTTATAACATATTACCATATAACGTTATACGTTATATCGTAATGCTACATAACGTTATACGTTATATCGTAATGCTACATAACGTTATACGTTATAGCGTACTGATACATATCGTTATACGTTATACCATAATGCTACATAACGTTATACGTTATATCGTAATGCTACATAACGTTATACGTTATATCATAATGCTACATAACGCTATACGTTATAACATATTACCATATAACGTTATACGTTATATCGTTATGCTACATAACGCTATACGTTATATCGTAATGCTACATATCGTTATACGTTATATCATAATGCTACGTAACGTTATACGTTATAACATATTACCATATAACGTTATACGTTATATCGTTATGCTACATAACGTTATACGTTATATCGTAATGCTACATAACGTTATACGTTATATCGTACTGATACATATCGTTATACGTTATACCATAATGCTACATAACGTTATACGTTATATCGTAATGCTACATAACGTTATACGTTATATCATAATGCTACATAACGCTACACGTTATAACATATTACCATATAACGTTATACGTTATATCGTTATGCTACATAACGTTATACGTTATATCGTAATGCTACATATCGTTATACGTTATATCATAATGCTACGTAACGTTATACGTTATAACATATTACCATATAACGTTATACGTTATATCGTTATGCTACATAACGTTATACGTTATATCGTAATGCTACATAACGTTATACGTTATATCGTAATGCAACATAACGTTATACGTTATATAGTAATGCTACATAACGTTATACGTTATATCCTAATACTACATAACGTTATACGTTATATCGTAATGCTACATAACGTTATACGTTATATGGTTATGCTACCTAACGTTATACGTTATGTCGTAATGTTACATAACGTTATACGTTATATAATAATACTACATCACGTTATACGTTATATCGTTATGCTACATAACGTTATACGTTATATCGTAATGCTTCCTAACGTTATACGTTATATCATAATGCTACATAACGTTATACGTTATTACATACTACTGTATAACGTTATACGTTATATCGTTATGCTACATAAAGTTATACGTTATAACGTATTACCACATAACGTTATACGTTATATCGTAATGCTACATAACGTTATACGTTATATCGTTATGCTACATAACGTTATACGATATATCGTAATGCTACATGACGTTATACGTTATATCATAATGCTACACAACGGTATACGTTATTACATAGTACTATATAACGTTATACGTTATATCGTTATGCTACATAACGTTATACGTTATATCGTAATGCTACATAACGTTATACGTCATAACGTATTTCCACATAACGTTATTCGTTATATCGTAATGCTACATGTCGTTATACGTTATATCATAATGCTACATAACGTTATACGTTATATCGTAATGCTACATAACGTTATACGTTATATCATAATGCTACATAACGTTATACGTTATAAAATATTACCATATAACGTTATACGTTATATCGTTATGCTACATAACGTTATACGTTATATCGTAATGCTACATAACGTTATACGTTATATCGTAATGCAACATAACGTTATACGTTATATAGTAATGCTACATAACGTTATACGTTATATCCTAATACTACATAACGTTATACGTTATATCGTAATGCTACATAACGTTATACGTTATATGGTTATGCTACCTAACGTTATACGTTATGTCGTAATGTTACATAACGTTATACGTTATATAATAATACTACATCACGTTATACGTTATATCGTTTTGCTACATAACGTTATACGTTATATCGTAATGCTACCTAACGTTATACGTTATATCATAATGCTACATAACGTTATACGTTATTACATACTACTGTATAACGTTATACGTTATATCGTTATGCTACATAAAGTTATACGTTATAACGTATTACCACATAACGTTATACGTTATATGGATATGCTACATAACGTTATACGTTATATCGTAATGCTACATAACGTTATACGTTATATAATAATACTACATCACGTTATACGTTATATCGTTATGCTACATAACGTTATACGTTACATCGTAATACTACATAACGTTATACGTTATAACGTATTACCACATAACGTTATACGTTATATCGTAATGCTACATAACGTTATACGTTATATCGTAATGCTACATATCGTTATACGTTATATCATAATGCTACATAACGTTATACGTTATATCGTAATGCTACATAACGTTATACGTTATATCATAATGCTACATAACGTTATACGTTATAACATATTACCATATAACGTTATACGTTATATCGTTATGCTACATAACGTTTTACGTTATATCGTAATGCTACATATTGTTATACGTTATATCATAATGCTACGTTACGTTATACGTTATAACATACTACCATATAACGTTATACGTTATATCGTTATGCTACATAACGTTATACGTTATATCGTAATGCTACATAACGTTATACGTTATAACGTATTACCACATAACGTTATACGTTATGACCTAATACTATATACAGTTATACGTTATATGGTTATGCTACGTAACGTTATACATTATATCGTAATGCTACATAACGTTATACGTTATATCGTTATGCTACATAACGTTATACGTTATATCGTAATACTACATAACGGTATACGTTATATGGTTATGCTACATAACGTTATACATTATATCGTAATGCTACGTAACGTTATACGTTATATCATAATACTACATATCGTTATACGTTATATCATAATACTACATAACGTTATACGTTATAACTTAATACTATATAACGTTATACGTTATATCGTTATGCTACATAACGTTATACGTTATATCGTTATGCTACATAACGTTATACATTATATCGTAATGCTACATAACGTTATATGTTATATCGTAATGCTACATAACGTTATACGTTATATCATAATGCTACATAACGTTATACGTTATACATATTACCATATAACGTTATACGTTATATCGTTATGCTACATAACGTTATACGTTATATCGTAATGCTACATATCGTTATACGTTATATCATAATGCTACGTTACGTTATACGTTATATCGTAATACTACATAACGGTATACGTTATAACGTAATACTACATAACGTTATACGTTATAACCTAATACTATATAACGTTATACGTTATATGGATATGCTACATAACGTTATACGTTATATCGTAATGCTACATAACGTTATACGTTATATAATAATACTACATCACGTTATACGTTATATCGTTATGCTACATAACGTTATACGTTACATCGTAATACTACATAACGTTATACGTTATAACGTATTACCACATAACGTTATACGTTATATCGTAATGCTACATAACGTTATACGTTATATCGTAATGCTACATATCGTTATACGTTATATCATAATGCTACATAACGTTATACGTTATATCGTAATGCTACATAACGTTATACGTTATATCATAATGCTACATAACGTTATACGTTATAACATATTACCATATAACGTTATACGTTATATCGTTATGCTACATAACGTTTTACGTTATATCGTAATGCTACATATCGTTATACGTTATATCATAATGCTACGTTACGTTATACGTTATAACATACTACCATATAACGTTATACGTTATATCGTTATGCTACATAACGTTATACGTTATATCGTAATACTACATAACGGTATACGTTATAACGTAATACTACATAACGGTATACGTTATAACGTAATACTACATAACGTTATACGTTATAACCTAATACTATATAACGTTATACGTTATATGGATATGCTACATAACGTTATACGTTATATGGTTATGCTACATAACGTTATACATTATATCGTAATGCTACATAACGTTATACGTTATATCGTTATGCTACATAACGTTATACGTTATATCGTAATACTACATAACGGTATACGTTATAACGTAATACTACATAACGGTATACGTTATAACGTAATACTACATAACGTTATACGTTATAACCTAATACTATATAACGTTATACGTTATATGGATATGCTACATAACGTTATACGTTATATCGTAATGCTACATAACGTTATACGTTATATAATAATACTACATCACGTTATACGTTATATCGTTATGCTACATAACGTTATACGTTACATCGTAATACTACATAACGTTATACGTTATAACGTATTACCACATAACGTTATACGTTATATCGTAATGCTACATAACGTTATACGTTATATCGTAATGCTACATATCGTTATACGTTATATCATAATGCTACATAACGTTATACGTTATATCGTAATGCTACATAACGTTATACGTTATATCATAATGCTACATAACGTTATACGTTATAACATATTACCATATAACGTTATACGTTATATCGTTATGCTACATAACGTTTTACGTTATATCGTAATGCTACATATCGTTATACGTTATATCATAATGCTACGTTACGTTATACGTTATAACATACTACCATATAACGTTATACGTTATATCGTTATGCTACATAACGTTATACGTTATATCGTAATGCTACATAACGTTATACGTTATAACGTATTACCACATAACGTTATACGTTATGACCTAATACTATATACAGTTATACGTTATATGGTTATGCTACGTAACGTTATACATTATATCGTAATGCTACATAACGTTATACGTTATATCGTTATGCTACATAACGTTATACGTTATATCGTAATACTACATAACGGTATACGTTATATGGTTATGCTACATAACGTTATACATTATATCGTAATGCTACGTAACGTTATACGTTATATCGTTATGCTACATAACGTTATACGTTATATCGTAATACTACATAACGTTATACGTTATACCATAATGCTACATAACGTTATACGTTATATCGTAATGCTACATAACGTTATACGTTATATCATAATGCTACATAACGCTATACGTTATAACATATTACCATATAACGTTATACGTTATATCGTAATGCTACATAACGTTATACGTTATATCGTAATGCTACATAACGTTATACGTTACATCGTACTGATACATATCGTTATACGTTATACCATAATGCTACATAACGTTATACGTTATATCGTAATGCTACATAACGTTATACGTTATATCATAATGCTAAATAACGCTATACGTTATATCGTAATGCAACATAACGTTATACGTTATATAGTAATGCTACATAACGTTATACGTTATATCCTAATACTACATAACGTTATACGTTATATCGTAATGCTACATAACGTTATACGTTATATGGTTATGCTACCTAACGTTATACGTTATGTCGTAATGTTACATAACGTTATACGTTATATAATAATACTACATCACGTTATACGTTATATCGTTGTGCGACATAACGTTATACGTTATATCGTAATGCTACCTAACGTTATACGTTATATCATAATGCTACATAACGTTATACGTTATTACATACTACTGTATAACGTTATACGTTATATCGTTATGCTACATAAAGTTATACGTTATAACGTATTACCACATAACGTTATACGTTATATCGTAATGCTACATAACGTTATACGTTATATCGTTATGCTACATAACGTTATACGATATATCGTAATGCTACATGACGTTATACGTTATATCATAATGCTACACAACGTTATACGTTATTACATAGTACTATATAACGTTATACGTTATATCGTTATGCTACATAACGTTATACGTTATATCGTAGTGCTACATAACGTTATACGTCATAACGTATTTCCACATAACGTTATTCGTTATATCGTAATGCTACATGTCGTTATACGTTATATCATAATGCTACATAACGTTATACGTTATATCGTAATGCTACATAACGTTATACGTTATATCATAATACTACATAACGTTATACGTTATAACATATTACCATATAACGTTATACGTTATATCGTTATGCTACATAACGTTATACGTTATATCGTAATGCTACATAACGTTATACGTTATATCGTAATGCAACATAACGTTATACGTTATATAGTAATGCTACATAACGTTATACGTTATATCCTAATACTACATAACGTTATACGTTATATCGTAATGCTACATAACGTTATACGTTATATGGTTATGCTACCTAACGTTATACGTTATGTCGTAATGTTACATAACGTTATACGTTATATAATAATACTACATCACGTTATACGTTATATCGTTATGCTACATAACGTTATACGTTATATCATAATGCTACATAACGTTATACGTTATTACATACTACTGTATAACGTTATACGTTATATCGTTATGCTACATAAAGTTATACGTTATAACGTATTACCACATAACGTTATACGTTATATCGTAATGCTACATAACGTTATACGTTATATCGTTATGCTACATAACGTTATACGATATATCGTAATGCTACATGACGTTATACGTTATATCATAATGCTACACAACGTTATACGTTATTACATGGTACTATATAACGTTATACGTTATATCGTTATGCTACATAACGTTATACGTTATATCGTAATGCTACATAACGTTATACGTCATAACGTATTTCCACATAACGTTATTCGTTATATCGTAATGCTACATGTCGTTATACGTTATATCATAATGCTACATAACGTTATACGTTATATCGTAATGCTACATAACGTTATACGTTATATCATAATGCTACATAACGTTATACGTTATAACATATTACCATATAACGTTATACGTTATATCGTTATGCTACATAACGTTATACGTTATATCGTAATGCTACATAACGTTATACGTTATATCGTAATGCTACATATTGTTATACGTTATATCATAATACTACAGAACGTTATACGTTATAACTTAATACTATATAACGTTATACGTTATATCGTTATGCTACATAACGTTATACGTTATGTCGTAATGCTACATAACGTTATACGTTATATCATAATGCTACATAACGTTATACGTTATAACATATTACCATATAACGTTATACGTTATATCGTTATGCTACATAACGTTATACGTTATATCGTAATGCTACATAACGTTATACGTCATAACCTATTACCACATAACGTTATTCGTTATATCGTAATGCTACATAACGTTATACGTTATATCGTAATACTACATAACGGTATACGTTATAACGTAATACTACATAACGTTATACGTTATATCGTAATACTATATAACGTTATACGTTGTATCGTAATGCTACATAACGTTATACGTTCTATCGTAATGATATATATCGTTATACGTTATATCGTTATGCTACATAACGTTATACGTTATATCGTAATGCTACATATCGTTATACGTTATATCATAATACTACAGAACTTTATACGTTATAACTTAATACTATATAACGTTATACGTTATATCGTTATGCTACATAACGTTATACGTTATGTCGTAATGCTACATAACGTTATACGTTATATCATAATGCTACATAACGTTATACGTTATAACATATTACCATATAACGTTATACGTTATATCGTTATGCTACATAACGTTATACGTTATATCGTAATGCTACATAACGTTATACGTCATAACCTATTACCACATAACGTTATTCGTTATATCGTAATGCTACATAACGTTATACGTTATATCGTAATGCTACATAACGTTATACGTTATATCATAATGCTACATAACGTTATACGTTATAACATATTACCATATAACGTTATACGTTATATCGTTATGCTACATAACGTTATACGTTATATCGTAATGCTACATATCGTTATACGTTATATCATAATACTACAGAACGTTATACGTTATAACTTAATACTATATAACGTTATATGTTATATCGTTATGCTACATAACGTTATACGTTATGTCGTAATGCTACATAACGTTATACGTTATATCATAATGCTACATAACGTTATACGTTATAACATATTACCATATAACGTTATACGTTATATCGTTATGCTACATAACGTTATACGTTATATCGTAATGCTACATAACGTTATACGTCATAACCTATTACCACATAACGTTATTCGTTATATCGTAATGCTACATAACGTTATACGTTATATCGTAATACTACATAACGGTATACGTTATAACGTAATACTACATAACGTTATACGTTATATCGTAATACTATATAACGTTATACGTTGTATCGTAATGCTACATAACGTTATACGTTCTATCGTAATGATATATATCGTTATACGTTACATCGTAATACTATATAACGTTATACGTTATATCGTAATGCTACATAACGTTATACGTTATATAGTAATGATACATATCGTTATACGTTATATCATAATGCTACATAACGTTATACGTTATATCGTAATGCTACATAACGTTATACGTTATATCATAATGCTACATAACGTTATACGTTATAACATATTACCATATAACGTTATACGTTATATCGTTATGCTACATAACGTTATACGTTATATCGTAGTGCTACATAACGTTATACGTTATATCGTAATACTACATAACGTTATACGTTATAACGTATTACCACATAACGTTATACGTTATAACGTATTACCACATAACGTTATACGTCATATCGTAATGCTACATAACGTTATACGTTATATCGTAATGCTACATATCGTTATACGTTATATCATAATACTACATAACGTTATACGTTATAACTTAATACTATATAACGTTACAAGTTATATCCTTATGCTACATAACGTTACGTTATATCGTAATGCTGCATAACGTTATACGTTATAACATATTACCATATAACGTTATACGTTATATCGTTATGCTACATAACGTTATACGTTATATCGTAATGCTACATATCGTTATACGTTATAACATATTACCATATAACGTTATACGTTATATCGTTATGCTACATAACGTTATACGTTATATCGTAATGCTACATATCGTTATACGTTATATCATAATACTACGTATCGTTATACGTTATATCATAATGCTACATAACGTTATACGTTATTACATAGTACTATAGAACGTTATACGTTATATCGTTATGCTACATAACATTATACGTTATATCGTAATGCTACATGTCGTTATACGTTATATCATAGTGCTACATAACGTTATACGTTATATCGTAATGCTACATAACGTTATTCGTTATATCGTAATGCTAGATAACGTTATACGTTATATCGTAATGCTACATGTCGTTATACGTTATATCATAATGCTACATAACGTTATACGCTATATCGTAATGCTACATGTCGTTATACGTTATATCATAATGCTACATAACGTTATACGTTATAACATATTACCATATAACGTTATACGTTATTACATAGTACTATATAACGTTATACGTTATATCGTTATGCTACATAACGTTATACGTTATATCGTAATACTACATAACGTTATACGTTATAACGTATTACCACATAACGTTATACGTTATATCGTAATGCTACATAACGTTATACGTTATATCGTAATGCTACATATCGTTATACGTTATATCATAATACTACATAACGTTATACGTTATAACTTAATACTATATAACGTTATTAGTTATATCCTTATGCTACATAACGTTATACGTTATATCGTAATGCTACATAACGTTATACGTTATAACATATTACCATATAACGTTATACGTTATATCGTTATGCTACATAACGTTATACGTTATATCGTAATGCTACATATCGTTATACGTTATATCGTAATACTACATAACGTTATACGTTTTAACTTAATACTATATAACGTTATACGTTATATCGTTATGCTACATAACGTTATACGTTATATCGTTATGCTACATAACGTTATACGAAATATCGTAATGCTACATGACGTTATACGTTATATCATAATGCTACATAACGTTATACGTTATTACATAGTACTATATAACGTTATACGTTATATCGTTATGCTACATAACGTTATACGTTATATCGTAATGCTACATATCGTTATACGTTATATCGTAATACTACATAACGTTATACGTTATAACTTAATACTGTATAACGTTATACGTTATATCGTTATGCTACATAACGTTATACGTTATATCGTTATGCTACATAACGTTATACGATATATCGTAATGCTACATGACGTTATACGTTATATCATAATGCTACATAACGCTATACGTTATTACATAGTACTATATAACGTTATACGTTATATCGTTATGCTACATAACGTTATACGTTATATCGTTATGCTACATAACGTTATACGTTATATCGTAATGCTACATAACGTTATACGTCATAACGTATTACCACATAACGTTATTCGTTATATCGTAATGCTACATAACGTTATACGTTATATCGTAATGCTACATGTCGTTATACGTTATATCATAATGCTACATAACGTTATACGTTATATCGTAATGCTACATAACGTTATACGTTATATCGTAATGATACATATCGTTATACGTTATATCATAATGCTACATAACGTTATACGTTATATCGTAATGCTACATAACGTTATACGTTATATCATAATGCTACATGACGTTATACGTTATATCGTTATGCTACATAACGTTATACGTTATATCGTAGTGCTACATAACGTTATACGTTATATCCTAATACTACATAACGTTATACGTTATAACGTATTACCACATAACGTTATACGCTATATTGTAATGCTACATAACGTTATACGTTATATCGTAATGCTATATATCGTTATACGTTATATCATAATACTACATAACGTTATACGTTATAACTTAATACTATATAACGTTATAAGTTATATCTTTATGCTACATAACGTTATACGTTATATCGTAATGCTACATAACGTTATACGTTATAACATATTACCATATAACGTTATACGTTATATCGTTATGCTACATAACGTTATACTTTATATCGTAATGCTACATATCGTTATACGTTATATCATAATACTACATATCGTTATACGTTATATCATAATGCTACATAACGTTATACGTTATATCGTAATGCTACATAACGTTATTCGTTATATCGTAATGCTACATAACGTTATACGTTATATCGTAATGCTACATGTCGTTATACGTTATATCATAATGCTACATAACGTTATACGTTATATCGTAATGCTACATGTCTTTATACGTTATATCTTAATGCTACATAACGTTATACGTTATAACATATTACCATATAACGTTATGCGTTATATCGTAATGCTACATAACGTTATACGTCATAACGTATTACCACATAACGTTATTCGTTATATCGTAATGCTACATAACGTTATACGTTATATCGTAATGCTACATGTCGTTATACGTTATAACATAATGCTACATAACGTTATACGTTATATCGTAATGCTACATAACGTTATACGTTATATCATAATACTACACAACGTTATACGTTATAACTTAATACTATATAACGTTATTCGTTATATCGTTATGCTACATAACGTTATACGTTATATCGTAATGCTACATAACGTTATACGTTATATCGAAATGCTACATATCGTTATACGTTATATCATAATGCTACATAACGTTATACGTTATTACATAATACTATATAACGTTATACGTTATATCGTTATGCTACATAACGTTATACGTTATATCGTAATGCTACATATCGTTATACGTTATATCGTAATACTACATAACGTTATACGTTATAACTTAATACTATATAACGTTATACGTTATATCGTTATGCTACATAACGTTATACGTTATATCGTTATGCTACATAACGTTATACGATATATCGTAATGCTACATGACGTTATACGTTATATCATAATGCTACATAACGTTATACGTTATTACATAGTACTATATAACGTTATACGTTATATCGTTATGCTACATAACGTTATACGTTATATCGTTATGCTACATAACGTTATACGTTATATCGTAATGCTACATAACGTTATACGTCATAACGTATTACCACATAACGTTATTCGTTATATCGTAATGCTACATAACGTTATACGTTATATCGTAATGCTACATGTCGTTATACGTTATATCATAATGCTACATAACGTTACACGTTATATCGTAATTCTACATAACGTTATACGTTATATCGTAATGATACATATCGTTATACGTTATATCATAATGCTACATAACGTTATACGTTATATCGTAATGCTACATAACGTTATACGTTATATCATAATGCTACATGACGTTATACGTTATAACATATTACCATATAACGTTATACGTTATATCGTTATGCTACATAACGGTATACGTTATAACGTAATACTACATAACGTTATACGTTATATCGTAATGCTACATGTCGTTATACGTTATATCATAATGCTACATAACGTTATACGTTATATCGTAATGCTACATAACGTTATACGTTATATCATAATACTACATAACGTTATACGTTATAACATATTACCATATAACGTTATACGTTATATCGTAATGCTACATAACGTTATACGTTATATCGTTATGCTACATAACGTTACACGATATATCGTAATGCTACATGACGTTATACGTTATATCATAATGCTACATAACGTTATACGTTATTACATAGTACTATATAACGTTATACGTTATATCGTTATGCTACATAACGTTATACGTTATATCGTAATACTACATAACGTTATACGTTATAACGTATTACCACATAACGTTATACGTTATATCGTAATGCTACATAACGTTATAGGTTATATCGTAATGCTACATATCGTTATACGTTATATCATAATACTACATAACGTTATACGTTATAACTTAATACTATATAACGTTATAAGTTATATCCTTATGCTGCATAACGTTATACGTTATATCGTAATGCTACATAACGTTATACGTTATAACATATTACCATATAACGTTATACGTTATATCGTTATGCTACATAACGTTATACGTTATATCGTAATGCTACATATCGTTATACGTTATATCGTAATACTACATAACGTTATACGTTTTAACTTAATACTATATAACGTTATACGTTATATCGTTATGCTACATAACGTTATACGTTATATCGTTATGCTACATAACGTTATACGAAATATCGTAATGCTACATGACGTTATACGTTATATCATAATGCTACATAACGTTATACGTTATTACATAGTACTATATAACGTTATACGTTATATCGTTATGCTACATAACGTTATACGTTATATCGTAATGCTACATATCGTTATACGTTATATCATAATGCTACATAACGTTATACGTTATTACATAGAACTATATAACGTTATACGTTATATCGTTATGCTACATAACGTTATACGTTATATCGTTATGCTACATAACGTTATACGTTATATCGTAATGCTACATAACGTTATACGTCATAACGTATTACCACATAACGTTATTCGTTATATCGTAATGCTACATAACGTTATACGTTATATCGTAATGCTACATGTCGTTATACGTTATATCATAATGCTACATAACGTTATACGTTATATCGTAATTCTACATAACGTTATACGTTATATCGTAATGATACATATCGTTATACGTTATATCATAATGCTACATAACGTTATACGTTATATCGTAATGCTACATAACGTTATACGTTATATCATAATGCTACATGACGTTATACGTTATAACATATTACCATATAACGTTATACGTTATATCGTTATGCTACATAACGTTATACGTTATATCGTAGTGCTACATAACGTTATACGTTATATCGTAATACTACATAACGTTATACGTTATAACGTATTACCACATAACGTTATACGTTATATCGTAATGATACATATCGTTATACGTTATATCATAATGCTACATAACGTTATACGTCATAACGTATTACCACATAACGTTATTCGTTATATCGTAATGCTACATAACGTTATACGTTATATCGTAATGCTACATGTCGTTATACGTTATATCATAATGCTACATAACGTTATACGTTATATCGTAATTCTACATAACGTTATACGTTATATCGTAATGATACATATCGTTATACGTTATATCATAATGCTACATAACGTTATGCGTTATATCGTAATGCTACATAACGTTATACGTTATATCATAATGCTACATGACGTTATACGTTATAACATATTACCATATAACGTTATACGTTATATCGTTATGCTACATAACGTTATACGTTATATCGTAATGCTACATAACGTTATACGTTATATCGTAATGCAACATAACGTTATACGTTATATAGTAATGCTACATAACGTTATACGTTATATCCTAATACTACATAACGGTATACGTTATAACGTAATACTACATGTCGTTATACGTTATATCATAATGCTACATAACGTTATACGTTATATAGTAATTCTACATAACGTTATAGGTTATATCGTAATGATACATATCGTTATACGTTATATCATAATGCTACATAACGTTATACGTTATATCGTAATGCTACATAACGTTATACGTTATATCATAATGCTACATGACGTTATACGTTATAACATATTACCATATAACGTTATACGTTATATCGTTATGCTACATAACGTTATACGTTATATCGTAATGCTACATATCGTTATACGTTATATCGTAATACTACATAACGTTATACGTTATCACTTAATACTATATAACCTTATACGTTATATCGTTATGCTACATAACGTTATACGTTATATCGTTATGCTACATAACGTTATACGATATATCGTAATGCTACATGACGTTATACGTTATATCATAATGCTACATAACGTTATACGTTATTACATAGTACTATATAACGTTATCCGTTATATCGTTATGCTACATAACGTTATACGTTATATCGTTATGCTACATAACGTTATACGTTATATCGTTATGCTACATAACGTTATACGTTATATCGTAATGCTACATAACGTTATATGTCATAACGTATTACCACATAACGTTATTCGTTATATCGTAATGCTACATAACGTTATACGTTATATCATAATGCTACATGACGTTATACGTTATAACATATTACCATATAACGTTATACGTTATATGGTTATGCTACATAACGTTATACGTTATATCGTAGTGCTACATAACGTTATACGTTATATCGTAATACTACATAACGTTATACGTTATAACGTATTACCACATAACGTTATACGTTATATCGTAATGATACATATCGTTATACGTTATATCATAATGCTACATAACGTTATACGTTATATCGTAATGCTACATAACGTTATACGTTATATCATAATGCTACATGACGTTATACGTTATAACATATTACCATATAACGTTATACGTTATATCGTTATGCTACATAACGTTATACGTTATATCGTAATGCTACATAACGTTATACGTTATATCGTAATGCAACATAACGTTATACGTTATATAGTAATGCTACATAACGTTATACGTTATATCCTAATACTACATAACGGTATACGTTATAACGTAATACTACATAACGTTATACGTTATAACCTAATACTATATAACGTTATACGTTATATGGTTATGCTACCTAACGTTATACGTTATATCGTAATGCTACATAACGTTATACGTTATATAATAATACTACATCACGTTATACGTTATATCGTTATGCTACATAACGTTATACGTTATATCGTAATGCTACCTAACGTTATACGTTATATCATAATGCTACATAACGTTATACGTTATTACATACTCCTGTATAACGTTATACGCTATATCGTTATGCTACATAACGTTATACGTTATAACGTATTACCACATAACGTTATACGTTATATCGTAATGCTACATAACGTTATACGTTATATCGTTATGCTACATAACGCTATACGATATATCGTAATGCTACATGACGTTATACGTTATATCATAATGCTACATAACGTTATACGTTATATCGTAATGATACATATCGTTATACGTTATATCATAATGCTACATAACGTTATACGTTATATCGTAATGCTACATAACGTTATACGTTATATCATAATGCTACATAACGTTATACGTTATAACATATTACCATATAACGTTATACGTTATATCGTTATGCTACATAACGTTATACGTTATATCGTAATGCTACATAACGTTATACGTCATAACCTATTACCACATAACGTTATTCGTTATATCGTAATGCTACATAACGTTATACGTTATATCGTAATACTACATAACGGTATACGTTATAACGTAATACTACATAACGTTATACGTTATATCGTAATACTGTATAACGTTATACGTTGTATCGTAATGCTACATAACGTTATACGTTCTATCGTAATGATACATATCGTTATACGTTATATCGTAATACTATATAACGTTATACGATATATCGTAATGCTACATAACGTTATACGTTATATCGTAATGATACATATCGTTATACGTTATATCATAATGCTACATAACGTTATACGTTATATCGTAATGCTACATAACGTTATACGTTATATCATAATGCTACATAACGTTATACGTTATAACATATTACCATATAACGTTATACGTTATATCGTTATGCTACATAACGTTATACGTTATATCGTAGTGCTACATAACGTTATACGTTATATCGTAATACTACATAACGTTATACGTTATAACGTATTACCACATAACGTTATACGTTATATCGTAATGCTACATAACGTTATACGTTATATCGTAATGCTACATATCGTTATACGTTATATCATAATACTACATAACGTTATACGTTATAACTTAATACTATATAACGTTATAAGTTATATCCTTATGCTACATAACGTTATACGTTATATCGTAATGCTGCATAACGTTATACGTTATAACATATTACCATATAACGTTATACGTTATATCGTTATGCTACATAACGTTATACGTTATATCGTAATGCTACATATCGTTATACGTTATATCATAATACTACATATCGTTATACGTTATATCATAATGCTACATAACGTTATACGTTATTACATAGTACTATAGAACGATATACGTTATATCGTTATGCTACATAACGTTATACGTTATATCGTTATGCTACATAACGTTATACGTTATATCGTAATGCTACATGTCGTTATACGTTATATCATAATGCTACATAACGTTATACGTTATTACATAGTACTATATAACGTTATACGTTATATCGTTATGCTACATAACGTTATACGTTATATCGTAATACTACATAACGTTATACGTTATAACGTATTACCACATAACGTTATACGTTATATCGTAATGCTACATAACGTTATACGTTATATCGTAATGCTACATATCGTTATACGTTATATCATAATACTACATAACGTTATACGTTATAACTTAATACTATATAACGTTATAAGTTATATCCTTATGCTACATAACGTTATACGTTATATCGTAATGCTACATAACGTTATACGTTATAACATATTACCATATAACGTTATACGTTATATCGTTATGCTACATAACGTTATACGTTATATCGTAATGCTACATATCGTTATACGTTATATCGTAATACTACATAACGTTATACGTTTTAACTTAATACTATATAACGTTATACGTTATATCGTTATGCTACATAACGTTATACGTTATATCGTTATGCTACATAACGTTATACGTCATAACGTATTACCACATAACGTTATTCGTTATATCGTAATGCTACATAACGTTATACGTTATATCGTAATGCTACATGTCGTTATACGTTATATCATAATGCTACATAACGTTATACGTTATATCGTAATGCTACATAACGTTATACGTTATATCATAATACTACATAACGTTATACGTTATAACTTAATACTATATAACGTTATACGTTATATCGTTATGCTACATAACGTTATACGTTATATCGTAATACTACATAACGTTATACGTTATAACGTATTACCACATAACGTTATACTTTATATCGTAATGCTACATAACGTTATACGTTATATCGTAATGCTACATATCTTTATACGTTATATCATAATACTACATAACGTTATACGTTATAACTTAATACTATATAACGTTATAAGTTATATCCTTATGCTACATAACGTTATACGTTATATCGTAATGCTACATAACGTTATACGTTATAACATATTACCATATAACGTTATACGTTATATCGTTATGCTACATAACGTTATACGTTATATCGTAATGCTACATATCGTTATACGTTATATCGTAATACTACATAAAGTTATACGTTTTAACTTAATACTATATAACGTTATACGTTATATCGTTATGCTACATAACGTTATACGTTATATCGTTATGCTACATAACGTTATACGAAATACCGTAATGCTACATGACGTTATACGTTATATCATAATGCTACATAACGTTATACGTTATTACATAGTACTATATAACGTTATACGTTATATCGTAATGCTACATAACGTTATACGTTATATCATAATGCTACATGACGTTATACGTTATAACATATTACCATATAACGTTATACGTTATATCGTTATGCTACATAACGTTATACGTTATATCGTAGTGATACATAACGTTATACGTTATATCGTAATACTACATAACGTTATACGTTATAACGTATTACCACATAACGTTATACGTTATATCGTAATGCTACATAACGTTATACGTCATAACGTATTACCACATAACGTTATACGTTATATCGTAATGATACATATCGTTATACGTTATATCATAATGCTACATAACGTTATACGTTATATCGTAATGCTACATAACGTTATACGTTATATCATAATGCTACATGACGTTATACGTTATAACATATTATCATATAACGTTATACGTTATATCGTTATGCTACATAACGTTATACGTTATCTCGTAATGCTACATAACGTTATACGTTATATCGTAATGCAACATAACGTTATACGTTATATAGTAATGCTACATAACGTTATACGTTTTATCCTAATACTACATAACGGTATACGTTATAACGTAATACTACATAACGTTATACGTTATAACCTAATACTATATAACGTTATACGTTATATGGTTATGCTACCTAACGTTATACGTTATATCGTAATGCTACATAACGTTATACGTTATATAATAATACTACATCACGTTATACGTTATATCGTTATGCTACATAACGTTATACGTTATATCGTAATGCTACCTAACGTTATACGTTATATCATAATGCTACATAACGTTATACGTTATTACATACTACTGTATAACGTTATACGTTATATCGTTATGCTACATGACGTTATACGTTATATCATAATGCTACACAACGTTATACGTTATTACATAGTACTATATAACGTTATACGTTGTATCGTAATGCTACATAACGTTATACGTCCTATCGTAATGATACATATCGTTATACGTTATATCGTAATACTATATAACGTTATACGTTATATCGTAATGCTACATAACGTTATACGTTATATCGTAATGATACATATCGTTATACGTTATATCATAATGCTACATAACGTTATACGTTATATCGTAATGCTACATAACGTTATACGTTATATCATAATGCTACATAACGTTATACGTTATAACATATTACCATATAACGTTATACGTTATATCGTTATGCTACATAACGTTATACGTTATATCGTAATGCTACATAACGTTATACAGTCATAACCTATTACCACATAACGTTATTCGTTATATCGTAATGCTACATAATGTTATACGTTATATCGTAATACTACATAACGGTATACGTTATAACGTAATACTACATAACGTTATACGTTATATCGTAATACTATATAACGTTATACGTTGTATCGTAATGCTACATAACGTTATACGTTCTATCGTAATGATACATATCGTTATACGTTATATCGTAATACTATATAACGTTATACGTTATATCGTAATGCTACATAACGTTATACGTTATATCGTAATGATACATATCGTTATACGTTATATCATAATGCTACATAACGTTATACGTTATATCGTAATGCTACATAACGTTATACGTTATATCATAATGCTACATGACGTTATACGTTATAACATATTACCATATAACGTTATACGTTATATCGTTATGCTACATAACGGTATACGTTATAACGTAATACTACATAACGTTATACGTTATAACGTATTACCACATAACGTTATACGTTATATCGTAATGCTACATAACGTTATAGGTTATATCGTAATGCTACATATCGTTATACGTTATATCATAATACTACATAACGTTATACGTTATAACTTAATACTATATAACGTTATAAGTTATATCCTTATGCTGCATAACGTTATACGTTATATCGTAATGCTACATAACGTTATACGTTATAACATATTACCATATAACGTTATACGTTATATCGTTATGCTACATAACGTTATACGTTATATCGTAATGCTACATATCGTTATACGTTATATCGTAATACTACATAACGTTATACGTTTTAACTTAATACTATATAACGTTATACGTTATATCGTTATGCTACATAACGTTATACGTTATATCGTTATGCTACATAACGTTATACGAAATATCGTAATGCTACATGACGTTATACGTTATATCATAATGCTACATAACGTTATACGTTATTACATAGTACTATATAACGTTATACGTTATATCGTTATGCTACATAACGTTATACGTTATATCGTAATGCTACATATCGTTATACGTTATATCATAATGCTACATAACGTTATACGTTATTACATAGAACTATATAACGTTATACGTTATATCGTTATGCTACATAACGTTATACGTTATATCGTTATGCTACATAACGTTATACGTTATATCGTAATGCTACATAACGTTATACGTCATAACGTATTACCACATAACGTTATTCGTTATATCGTAATGCTACATAACGTTATACGTTATATCGTAATGCTACATGTCGTTATACGTTATATCATAATGCTACATAACGTTATACGTTATATCGTAATTCTACATAACGTTATACGTTATATCGTAATGATACATATCGTTATACGTTATATCATAATGCTACATAACGTTATACGTTATATCGTAATGCTACATAACGTTATACGTTATATCATAATGCTACATGACGTTATACGTTATAACATATTACCATATAACGTTATACGTTATATCGTTATGCTACATAACGTTATACGTTATATCGTAGTGCTACATAACGTTATACGTTATATCGTAATGATACATATCGTTATACGTTATATCATAATGCTACATAACGTTATACGTCATAACGTATTACCACATAACGTTATTCGTTATATCGTAATGCTACATAACGTTATACGTTATATCGTAATGCTACATGTCGTTATACGTTATATCATAATGCTGCATAACGTTATACGTTATATCGTAATTCTACATAACGTTATACGTTATATCGTAATGATACATATCGTTATACGTTATATCATAATGCTACATAACGTTATGCGTTATATCGTAATGCTACATAACGTTATACGTTATATCATAATGCTACATGACGTTATACGTTATAACATATTACCATATAACGTTATACGTTATATCGTTATGCTACATAACGTTATACGTTATATCGTAATGCTACATAACGTTATACGTTATATCGTAATGCAACATAACGTTATACGTTATATAGTAATGCTACATAACGTTATACGTTATATCCTAATACTACATAACGGTATACGTTATAACGTAATACTACATGTCGTTATACGTTATATCATAATGCTACATAACGTTATACGTTATATAGTAATTCTACATAACGTTATAGGTTATATCGTAATGATACATATCGTTATACGTTATATCATAATGCTACATAACGTTATACGTTATATCGTAATGCTACATAACGTTATACGTTATATCATAATGCTACATGACGTTATACGTTATAACATATTACCATATAACGTTATACGTTATATCGTTATGCTACATAACGTTATACGTTATATCGTAATGCTACATATCGTTATACGTTATATCGTAATACTACATAACGTTATACGTTATCACTTAATACTATATAACCTTATACGTTATATCGTTATGCTACATAACGTTATACGTTATATCGTTATGCTACATAACGTTATACGATATATCGTAATGCTACATGACGTTATACGTTATATCATAATGCTACATAACGTTATACGTTATTACATAGTACTATATAACGTTATCCGTTATATCGTTATGCTACATAACGTTATACGTTATATCGTTATGCTACATAACGTTATACGTTATATCGTTATGCTACATAACGTTATACGTTATATCGTAATGCTACATAACGTTATACGTCATAACGTATTACCACATAACGTTATTCGTTATATCGTAATGCTACATAACGTTATACGTTATATCATAATGCTACATGACGTTATACGTTATAACATATTACCATATAACGTTATACGTTATATGGTTATGCTACATAACGTTATACGTTATATCGTAGTGCTACATAACGTTATACGTTATATCGTAATACTACATAACGTTATACGTTATAACGTATTACCACATAACGTTATACGTTATATCGTAATGATACATATCGTTATACGTTATATCATAATGCTACATAACGTTATACGTTATATCGTAATGCTACATAACGTTATACGTTATATCATAATGCTACATGACGTTATACGTTATAACATATTACCATATAACGTTATACGTTATATCGTTATGCTACATAACGTTATACGTTATATCGTAATGCTACATAACGTTATACGTTATATCGTAATGCAACTTAACGTTATACGTTATATAGTAATGCTACATAACGTTATACGTTATATCCTAATACTACATAACGGTATACGTTATAACGTAATACTACATAACGTTATACGTTATAACCTAATACTATATAACGTTATACGTTATATGGTTATGCTACCTAACGTTATACGTTATATCGTAATGCTACATAACGTTATACGTTATATAATAATACTACATCACGTTATACGTTATATCGTTATGCTACATAACGTTATACGTTATATCGTAATGCTACCTAACGTTATACGTTATATCATAATGCTACATAACGTTATACGTTATTACATACTCCTGTATAACGTTATACGCTATATCGTTATGCTACATATCGTTATACGTTATAACGTATTACCACATAACGTTATACGTTATATCGTAATGCTACATAACGTTATACGTTATATCGTTATGCTACATAACGTTATACGATATATCGTAATGCTACATGACGTTATACGTTATATCATAATGCTACACAACGTTATACGTTATTACATAGTACTATATAACGTTATACGTTGTATCGTAATGCTACATAACGTTATACGTTCTATCGTAATGATACATATCGTTATACGTTATATCGTAATACTATATAACGTTATACGTTATATCGTAATGCTACATAACGTTATACGTTATATCGTAATGATACATATCGTTATACGTTATATCATAATGCTACATAACGTTATACGTTATATCGTAATGCTACATAACGTTATACGTTATATCATAATGCTACATAACGTTATACGTTATAACATATTACCATATAACGTTATACGTTATATCGTTATGCTACATAACGTTATACGTTATATCGTAATGCTACATAACGTTATACGTCATAACCTATTACCACATAACGTTATTCGTTATATCGTAATGCTACATAACGTTATACGTTATATCGTAATACTACATAACGGTATACGTTATAACGTAATACTACATAACGTTATACGTTATATCGTAATACTATATAACGTTATACGTTGTATCGTAATGCTACATAACGTTATACGTTCTATCGTAATGATACATATCGTTATACGTTATATCGTAATACTATATAACGTTATACGATATATCGTAATGCTACATAACGTTATACGTTATATCGTAATGATACATATCGTTATACGTTATATCATAATGCTACATAACGTTATACGTTATATCGTAATGCTACATAACGTTATACGTTATATCATAATGCTACATAACGTTATACGTTATAACATATTACCATATAACGTTATACGTTATATCGTTATGCTACATAACGTTATACGTTATATCGTAGTGCTACATAACGTTATACGTTATATCGTAATACTACATAACGTTATACGTTATAACGTATTACCACATAACGTTATACGTTATATCGTAATGCTACATAACGTTATACGTTATATCGTAATGCTACATATCGTTATACGTTATATCATAATACTACATAACGTTATACGTTATAACTTAATACTATATAACGTTATAAGTTATATCCTTATGCTACATAACGTTATACGTTATATCGTAATGCTGCATAACGTTATACGTTATAACATATTACCATATAACGTTATACGTTATATCGTTATGCTACATAACGTTATACGTTATATCGTAATGCTACATATCGTTATACGTTATATCATAATACTACATATCGTTATACGTTATATCATAATGCTACATAACGTTATACGTTATTACATAGTACTATAGAACGATATACGTTATATCGTTATGCTACATAACGTTATACGTTATATCGTTATGCTACATAACGTTATACGTTATATCGTAATGCTACATGTCGTTATACGTTATATCATAATGCTACATAACGTTATACGTTATTACATAGTACTATATAACGTTATACGTTATATCGTTATGCTACATAACGTTATACGTTATATCGTAATACTACATAACGTTATACGTTATAACGTATTACCACATAACGTTATACGTTATATCGTAATGCTGCATAACGTTATACGTTATATCGTAATGCTACATATCGTTATACGTTATATCATAATACTACATAACGTTATACGTTATAACTTAATACTATATAACGTTATAAGTTATATCCTTATGCTACATAACGTTATACGTTATATCGTAATGCTACATAACGTTATACGTTATAACATATTACCATATAACGTTATACGTTATATCGTTATGCTACATAACGTTATACGTTATATCGTAATGCTACATATCGTTATACGTTATATCGTAATACTACATAACGTTATACGTTTTAACTTAATACTATATAACGTTATACGTTATATCGTTATGCTACATAACGTTATACGTTATATCGTTATGCTACATAACGTTATACGTCATAACGTATTACCACATAACGTTATTCGTTATATCGTAATGCTACATAACGTTATACGTTATATCGTAATGCTACATGTCGTTATACGTTATATCATAATGCTACATAACGTTATACGTTATAACGTAATGCTACATAACGTTATACGTTATATCATAATACTACATAACGTTATACGTTATAACTTAATACTATATAACGTTATACGTTATATCGTTATGCTACATAACGTTATACGTTATATCGTAATACTACATAACGTTATACGTTATAACGTATTACCACATAACGTTATATGTTATATCGTAATGCTACATAACGTTATACGTTATATCGTAATGCTACATATCGTTATACGTTATATCATAATACTACATAACGTTATACGTTATAACTTAATACTATATAACGTTATAAGTTATATCCTTATGCTACATAACGTTATACGTTATATCGTAATGCTACATAACGTTATACGTTATAACATATTACCATATAACGTTATACGTTATATCGTTATGCTACATAACGTTATACGTTATATCGTAATGCTACATATCGTTATACGTTATATCGTAATACTACATAAAGTTATACGTTTTAACTTAATACTATATAACGTTATACGTTATATCGTTATGCTACATAACGTTATACGTTATATCGTTATGCTACATAACGTTATACGAAATACCGTAATGCTACATGACGTTATACGTTATATCATAATGCTACATAACGTTATACGTTATTACATAGTACTATATAACGTTATACGTTATATCGTAATGCTACATAACGTTATACGTTATATCATAATGCTACATGACGTTATACGTTATAACATATTACCATATAACGTTATACGTTATATCGTTATGCTACATAACGTTATACGTTATATCGTAGTGCTACATAACGTTATACGTTATATCGTAATACTACATAACGTTATACGTTATAACGTATTACCACATAACGTTATACGTTATATCGTAATGCTACATAACGTTATACGTCATAACGTATTACCACATAACGTTATACGTTATATCGTAATGATACATATCGTTATACGTTATATCATAATGCTACATAACGTTATACGTTATATCGTAATGCTACATAACGTTATACGTTATATCATAATGCTACATGACGTTATACGTTATAACATATTATCATATAACGTTATACGTTATATCGTTATGCTACATAACGTTATACGTTATCTCGTAATGCTACATAACGTTATACGTTATATCGTAATGCAACATAACGTTATACGTTATATAGTAATGCTACATAACGTTATACGTTATATCCTAATACTACATAACGGTATACGTTATAACGTAATACTACATAACGTTATACGTTATAACCTAATACTATATAACGTTATACGTTATATGGTTATGCTACCTAACGTTATACGTTATATCGTAATGCTACATAACGTTATACGTTATATAATAATACTACATCACGTTATACGTTATATCGTTATGCTACATAACGTTATACGTTATATCGTAATGCTACCTAACGTTATACGTTATATCATAATGCTACATAACGTTATACGTTATTACATACTACTGTATAACGTTATACGTTATATCGTTATGCTACATGACGTTATACGTTATATCATAATGCTACACAACGTTATACGCTATTACATAGTACTATATAACGTTATACGTTGTATCGTAATGCTACATAACGTTATACGTCCTATCGTAATGATACATATCGTTATACGTTATATCGTAATACTATATAACGTTATACGTTATATCGTAATGCTACATAACGTTATACGTTATATCGTAATGATACATATCGTTATACGTTATATCATAATGCTACATAACGTTATACGTTATATCGTAATGCTACATAACGTTATACGTTATATCATAATGCTACATAACGTTATACGTTATAACATATTACCATATAACGTTATACGTTATATCGTTATGCTACATAACGTTATACGTTATATCGTAATGCTACATAACGTTATACAGTCATAACCTATTACCACATAACGTTATTCGTTATATCGTAATGCTACATAATGTTATACGTTATATCGTAATACTACATAACGGTATACGTTATAACGTAATACTACATAACGTTATACGTTATATCGTAATACTATATAACGTTATACGTTGTATCGTAATGCTACATAACGTTATACGTTCTATCGTAATGATACATATCGTTATACGTTATATCGTAATACTATATAACGTTATACGTTATATCGTAATGCTACATAACGTTATACGTTATATCGTAATGATACATATCGTTATACGTTATATCATAATGCTACATAACGTTATACGTTATATCGTAATGCTACATAACGTTATACGTTATATCATAATGCTACATAACGTTATACGTTATAACATATTACCATATAACGTTATACGTTATATCGTTATGCTACATAACGTTATACGTTATATCATAATGCTACATGACGTTATACGTTATAACATATTACCATATAACGTTATACGTTATATCGTTATGCTACATAACGTTATACGTTATATCGTAGTGCTACATAACGTTATACGTTATATCGTAATACTATATAACGTTATACGTTATAACGTATTACCACATAACGTTATACGTTATATCGTAATGCTACATAACGTTATACGTCATAACGTATTACCACATAACGTTATACGTTATATCGTAATGATACATATCGTTATACGTTATATCATAATGCTACATAACGTTATACGTTATATCGTAATGCTACATAACGTTATACGTTATATCATAATGCTACATGACGTTATACGTTATAACATATTATCATATAACGTTATACGTTATATCGTTATGCTACATAACGTTATACGTTATCTCGTAATGCTACATAACGTTATACGTTATATCGTAATGCAACATAACGTTATACGTTATATAGTAATGCTACATAACGTTATACGTTATATCCTAATACTACATAACGGTATACGTTATAACGTAATACTACATAACGTTATACGTTATAACCTAATACTATATAACGTTATACGTTATATGGTTATGCTACCTAACGTTATACGTTATATCGTAATGCTACATAACGTTATACGTTATATAATAATACTACATCACGTTATACGTTATATCGTTATGCTACATAACGTTATACGTTATATCGTAATGCTACCTAACGTTATACGTTATATCATAATGCTACATAACGTTATACGTTA
This sequence comes from Bombus lapidarius, assembly GCA_936014575.1. Classification (NCBI taxonomy): domain Eukaryota; kingdom Metazoa; phylum Arthropoda; class Insecta; order Hymenoptera; family Apidae; genus Bombus; species Bombus lapidarius. The sequence continues at coordinate 471,094 of CAKXZU010000101.1, read as the reverse complement.
TTACATACTACTGTATAACGTTATACGTTATATCGTTATGCTACATGACGTTATACGTTATATCATAATGCTACACAACGTTATACGTTATTACATAGTACTATATAACGTTATACGTTGTATCGTAATGCTACATAACGTTATACGTCCTATCGTAATGATACATATCGTTATACGTTATATCGTAATACTATATAACGTTATACGCTATATCGTAATGCTACATAACGTTATACGTTATATCGTAATGATACATATCGTTATACGTTATATCATAATGCTACATAACGTTATACGTTATATCGTAATGCTACATAACGTTATACGTTATATCATAATGCTACATAACGTTATACGTTATAACATATTACCATATAACGTTATACGTTATATCGTTATGCTACATAACGTTATACGTTATATCGTAATGCTACATAACGTTATACAGTCATAACCTATTACCACATAACGTTATTCGTTATATCGTAATGCTACATAATGTTATACGTTATATCGTAATACTACATAACGGTATACGTTATAACGTAATACTACATAACGTTATACGTTATATCGTAATACTATATAACGTTATACGTTGTATCGTAATGCTACATAACGTTATACGTTCTATCGTAATGATACATATCGTTATACGTTATATCGTAATACTATATAACGTTATACGTTATATCGTAATGCTACATAACGTTATACGTTATATCGTAATGATACATATCGTTATACGTTATATCATAATGCTACATAACGTTATACGTTATATCGTAATGCTACATAACGTTATACGTTATATCATAATGCTACATAACGTTATACGTTATAACATATTACCATATAACGTTATACGTTATATCGTTATGCTACATAACGTTATACGTTATATCGTAATGCTACATAACGTTATACAGTCATAACCTATTACCACATAACGTTATTCGTTATTATCGTAATGCTACATAACGTTATACGTTATATCGTAATACTACATAACGGTATACGTTATAACGAAATACTACATAACGTTATACGTTATATCGTAATACTATATAACGTTATACGTTATATCGTAATGCTACATAACGTTATACGTTATATCATAATACTACATAACGTTATACGTTATAACATATTACCATATAACGTTATACGTTATATCGTAATGCTACATAACGTTATACGTTATATCGTTATGCTACATAACGTTACACGATATATCGTAATGCTACATGACGTTATACGTTATATCATAATGCTACATAACGTTATACGTTATTACATAGTACTATATAACGTTATACGTTATATCGTTATGCTACATAACGTTATACGTTATATCGTAATACTACATAACGTTATACGTTATAACGTATTACCACATACAGTTATACGTTATATCGTAATGCTACATAACGTTATAGGTTATATCGTAATGCTACATATCGTTATACGTTATATCATAATACTACATAACGTTATACGTTATAACTTAATACTATATAACGTTATAAGTTATATCCTTATGCTGCATAACGTTATACGTTATATCGTAATGCTACATAACGTTATACGTTATAACATATTACCATATAACGTTATACGTTATATCGTTATGCTACATAACGTTATACGTTATATCGTAATGCTACATATCGTTATACGTTATATCGTAATACTACATAACGTTATACGTTTTAACTTAATACTATATAACGTTATACGTTATATCGTTATGCTACATAACGTTATACGTTATATCGTTATGCTACATAACGTTATACGAAATATCGTAATGCTACATGACGTTATACGTTATATCATAATGCTACATAACGTTATACGTTATTACATAGTACTATATAACGTTATACGTTATATCGTTATGCTACATAACGTTATACGTTATATCGTAATGCTACATATCGTTATACGTTATATCGTAATACTACATAACGTTATACGTTATAACTTAATACTATATAACGTTATACGTTATATCGTTATGCTACATAACGTTATACGTTATATCGTTATGCTACATAACGTTATACGATATATCGTAATGCTACATGACGTTATACGTTATATCATAATGCTACATAACGTTATACGTTATTACATAGTACTATATAACGTTATACGTTATATCGTTATGCTACATAACGTTATACGTTATATCGTTATGCTACATAACGTTATACGTTATATCGTAATGCTACATAACGTTATACGTCATAACGTATTACCACATAACGTTATTCGTTATATCGTAATGCTACATAACGTTATACGTTATATCGTAATGCTACATGTCGTTATACGTTATATCATAATGCTACATAACGTTATACGTTATATCGTAATTCTACATAACGTTATACGTTATATCGTAATGATACATATCGTTATACGTTATATCATAATGCTACATAACGTTATACGTTATATCGTAATGCTACATAACGTTATACGTTATATCATAATGCTACATGACGTTATACGTTATAACATATTACCATATAACGTTATACGTTATATCGTTATGCTACATAACGTTATACGTTATATCGTAGTGCTACATAACGTTATACGTTATATCGTAATACTACATAACGTTATACGTTATAACGTATTACTACATAACGTTATACGTTATATCGTAATGATACATATCGTTATACGTTATATCATAATGCTACATATCGTTATACGTTATATCGTAATGCTACATAACGTTATACGTTATATCATAATGCTACATGACGTTATACGTTATAACATATTACCATATAACGTTATACGTTATATCGTTATGCTACATAACGTTATACGTTATATCGTAATGATACATATCGTTATACGTTATATCATAATGCTACATAACGTTATACGTTATATCGTAATGCTACATAACGTTATACGTTATATCATAATGCTACATGACGTTATACCTTATAACATATTACCATATAACGTTATACGTTATATCGTTATGCTACATAACGTTATACGTTATATCGTAATGCTACATAACGTTATACGTTATATCGTAATGCAACATAACGTTATACGTTATATAGTAATGCTACATAACGTTATACGTTATATCCTAATACTACATAACGGTATACGTTATAACGTAATACTACATAACGTTATACGTTATAACCTAATACTATATAACGTTATACGTTATATGGTTATGCTACCTAACGTTATACGTTATATCGTAATGCTACATAACGTTATACGTTATATAATAATACTACATCACGTTATACGTTATATCGTTATGCTACATAACGTTATACGTTATATCGTAATGCTACCTAACGTTATACGTTATATCATAATGCTACATAACGTTATACGTTATTACATACTACTGTATAACGTTATACGCTATATCGTTATGCTACATAACGTTATACGTTATAACGTATTACCACATAACGTTATACGTTATATCGTAATGCTACATAACGTTATACGTTATATCGTTATGCTACATAACGTTATACGATATATCGTAATGCTACATGACGTTATACGTTATATCATAATGCTACACAACGTTATACGTTATTACATAGTACTATATAACGTTATACGTTGTATCGTAATGCTACATAACGTTATACGTTCTATCGTAATGATACATATCGTTATACGTTATATCGTAATACTATATAACGTTATACGTTATATCGTAATGCTACATAACGTTATACGTTATATCGTAATGATACATATCGTTATACGTTATATCATAATGCTACATAACGTTATACGTTATATCGTAATGCTACATAACGTTATACGTTATATCATAATGCTACATAACGTTATACGTTATAACATGTTACCATATAACGTTATACGTTATATCGTTATGCTACATAACGTTATACGTTATATCGTAATGCTACATAACGTTATACAGTCATAACCTATTACCACATAACGTTATTCGTTATATCGTAATGCTACATAACGTTATACGTTATATCGTAATGCTACATAACGTTATACGTTATATCATAATACTACATAACGTTATACGTTATAACTTAATACTATATAACGTTATAAGTTATATCCTTATGCTGCATAACGTTATACGTTATATCGTAATGCTACATAACGTTATACGTTATAACATATTACCATATAACGTTATACGTTATATCGTTATGCTACATAACGTTATACGTTATATCGTAATGCTACATATCGTTATACGTTATATCGTAATACTACATAACGTTATACGTTTTAACTTAATACTATATAACGTTATACGTTATATCGTTATGCTACATAACGTTATACGTTATATCGTTATGCTACATAACGTTATACGAAATATCGTAATGCTACATGACGTTATACGTTATATCATAATGCTACATAACGTTATACGTTATTACATAGTACTATATAACGTTATACGTTATATCGTTATGCTACATAACGTTACACGTTATATCGTAATGCTACATATCGTTATACGTTATATCGTAATACTACATAACGTTATACGTTATAACTTAATACTATATAACGTTATACGTTATATCGTTATGCTACATAACGTTATACGTTATATCGTTATGCTACATAACGTTATACGATATATCGTAATGCTACATGACGTTATACGTTATATCATAATGCTACATAACGTTATACGTTATTACATAGTACTATATAACGTTATACGTTATATCGTTATGCTACATAACGTTATACGTTATATCGTTATGCTACATAACGTTATACGTTATATCGTAATGCTACATAACGTTATACGTCATAACGTATTACCACATAACGTTATTCGTTATATCGTAATGCTACATAACGTTATACGTTATATCGTAATGCTACATGTCGTTATACGTTATATCATAATGCTACATAACGTTATACGTTATATCGTAATTCTACATAACGTTATACGTTATATCGTAATGATACATATCGTTATACGTTATATCATAATGCTACATAACGTTATACGTTATATCGTAATGCTACATAACGTTATACGTTATATCATAATGCTACATGACGTTATACGTTATAACATATTACCATATAACGTTATACGTTATATCGTTATGCTACATAACGTTATACGTTATATCGTAGTGCTACATAACGTTATACGTTATATCGTAATACTACATAACGTTATACGTTATAACGTATTACCACATAACGTTATACGTTATATCGTAATGATACATATCGTTATACGTTATATCATAATGCTACATAACGTTATACGTTATATCGTAATGCTACATAACGTTATACTTTATATCATAATGCTACATGACGTTATACGTTATAACATATTACCATATAACGTTATACGTTATATCGTTATGCTACATAACGTTATACGTTATATCGTAATGCTACATAACGTTATACGTTATATCGTAATGCAACATAACGTTATACGTTATATAGTAATGCTACATAACGTTATACGTTATATCCTAATACTACATAACGGTATACGTTATAACGTAATACTACATAACGTTATACGTTATAACCTAATACTATATAACGTTATACGTTATATGGTTATGCTACCTAACGTTATACGTTATATCGTAATGCTACATAACGTTATACGTTATATAATAATACTACATCACGTTATACGTTATATCGTTATGCTACATAACGTTATACGTTATATCGTAATGCTACCTAACGTTATACGTTATATCATAATGCTACATAACGTTATACGTTATTACATACTACTGTATAACGTTATACGCTATATCGTTATGCTACATAACGTTATACGTTATAACGTATTACCACATAACGTTATACGTTATATCGTAATGCTACATAACGTTATACGTTATATCGTTATGCTACATAACGTTATACGATATATCGTAATGCTACATGACGTTATACGTTATATCATAATGCTACACAACGTTATACGTTATTACATAGTACTATATAACGTTATACGTTGTATCGTAATGCTACATAACGTTATACGTTCTATCGTAATGATACATATCGTTATACGTTATATCGTAATACTATATAACGTTATACGTTATATCGTAATGCTACATAACGTTATACGTTATATCGTAATGATACATATCGTTATACGTTATATCATAATGCTACATAACGTTATACGTTATATCGTAATGCTACATAACGTTATACGTTATATCATAATGCTACATAACGTTATACGTTATAACATGTTACCATATAACGTTATACGTTATATCGTTATGCTACATAACGTTATACGTTATATCGTAATGCTACATAACGTTATACAGTCATAACCTATTACCACATAACGTTATTCGTTATATCGTAATGCTACATAACGTTATACGTTATATCGTAATACTACATAACGGTATACGTTATAACGTAATACTACATAACGTTATACGTTATATCGTAATACTATATAACGTTATACGTTATATCGTAATGCTACATAACGTTATACGTTATATCATAATACTACATAACGTTATACGTTATATCGTAATACTACATAACGTTATACGTTATAACGTATTACCACATACAGTTATACGTTATATCGTAATGCTACATAACGTTATAGGTTATATCGTAATGCTACATATCGTTATACGTTATATCATAATACTACATAACGTTATACGTTATAACTTAATACTATATAACGTTATAAGTTATATCCTTATGCTGCATAACGTTATACGTTATATCGTAATGCTACATAACGTTATACGTTATAACATATTACCATATAACGTTATACGTTATATCGTTATGCTACATAACGTTATACGTTATATCGTAATGCTACATATCGTTATACGTTATATCGTAATACTACATAACGTTATACGTTTTAACTTAATACTATATAACGTTATACGTTATATCGTTATGCTACATAACGTTACACGAAATATCGTAATGCTACATGACGTTATACGTTATATCATAATGCTACATAACGTTATACGTTATTACATAGTACTATATAACGTTATACGTTATATCGTTATGCTACATAACGTTATACGTTATATCGTAATGCTACATATCGTTATACGTTATATCGTAATACTACATAACGTTATACGTTATAACTTAATACTATATAACGTTATACGTTATATCGTTATGCTACATAACGTTATACGTTATATCGTTATGCTACATAACGTTATACGATATATCGTAATGCTACATGACGTTATACGTTATATCATAATGCTACATAACGTTATACGTTATTACATAGTACTATATAACGTTATACGTTATATCGTTATGCTACATAACGTTATACGTTATATCGTTATGCTACATAACGTTATACGTTATATCGTAATGCTACATAACGTTATACGTCATAACGTATTACCACATAACGTTATTCGTTATATCGTAATGCTACATAACGTTATACGTTATATCGTAATGCTACATAACGTTATACGTTATATCGTAATGCTACATAACGTTATACGTTATATCATAATGCTACATGACGTTATACGTTATAACATATTACCATATAACGTTATACGTTATATCGTTATGCTACATAACGTTATACGTTATATCGTAATGCTACATAACGTTATACGTTATATCGTAATGCAACATAACGTTATACGTTATATAGTAATGCTACATAACGTTATACGTTATATCCTAATACTACATAACGGTATACGTTATAACGTAATACTACATAACGTTATACGTTATAACCTAATACTATATAACGTTATACGTTATATGGTTATGCTACCTAACGTTATACGTTATATCGTAATGCTACATAACGTTATACGTTATATAATAATACTACATCACGTTATACGTTATATCGTTATGCTACATAACGTTATACGTTATATCGTAATGCTACCTAACGTTATACGTTATATCATAATGCTACATAACGTTATACGTTATTACATACTACTGTATAACGTTATACGCTATATCGTTATGCTACATAACGTTATACGTTATAACGTATTACCACATAACGTTATACGTTATATCGTAATGCTACATAACGTTATACGTTATATCGTTATGCTACATAACGTTATACGATATATCGTAATGCTACATGACGTTATACGTTATATCATAATGCTACACAACGTTATACGTTATTACATAGTACTATATAACGTTATACGTTCTATCGTAATGATACATATCGTTATACGTTATATCGTAATACTATATAACGTTATACGTTATATCGTAATGCTACATAACGTTATACGTTATATCGTAATGATACATATCGTTATACGTTATATCATAATGCTACATAACGTTATAGGTTATATCGTAATGCTACATAACGTTATACGTTATATCATAATGCTACATAACGTTATACGTTATAACATATTACCATATAACGTTATACGTTATATCGTTATGCTACATAACGTTATACGTTATATCGTAGTGCTACATAACGTTATACGTTATATCGTAATACTACATAACGTTATACGTTATAACGTATTACCACATAACGTTATACGTTATATCGTAATGCTACATAACGTTATACGTTATATCGTAATGCTACATATCGTTATACGTTATATCATAATACTACATAACGTTATACGTTATAACTTAATACTATATAACGTTATAAGTTATATCCTTATGCTACATAACGTTATACGTTATATCGTAATGCTGCATAACGTTATACGTTATAACATATTACCATATAACGTTATACGTTATATCGTTATGCTACATAACGTTATACGTTATATCGTAATGCTACATATCGTTATACGTTATATCATAATACTACATATCGTTATACGTTATATCCTTATGCTGCATAACGTTATACGTTATATCGTAATGCTACATAACGTTATACGTTATAACATATTACCATATAACGTTATACGTTATATCGTAATGCTACATAACGTTATACGTTATAACATATTACCATATAACGTTATACGTTATATCGTTATGCTACATAACGTTATACGTTATATCGTAATGCTACATATCGTTATACGTTATATCGTAATACTACATAACGTTATACGTTTTAACTTAATACTATATAACGTTATACGTTATATCGTTATGCTACATAACGTTATACGTTATATCGTTATGCTACATAACGTTATACGAAATATCGTAATGCTACATGACGTTATACGTTATATCATAATGCTACATAACGTTATACGTTATTACATAGTACTATATAACGTTATACGTTATATCGTTATGCTACATAACGTTATACGTTATATCGTAATGCTACATATCGTTATACGTTATATCGTAATACTACATAACGTTATACGTTATAACTTAATACTATATAACGTTATACGTTATATCGTTATGCTACATAACGTTATACGATATATCGTAATGCTACATGACGTTATACGTTATATCATAATGCTACATGACGTTATACGTTATAACATATTACCATATAACGTTATACGTTATATCGTTATGCTACATAACGTTATACGTTATATCGTAGTGCTACATAACGTTATACGTTATATCGTAATACTACATAACGTTATACGTTATAACGTATTACTACATAACGTTATACGTTATATCGTAATGATACATATCGTTATACGTTATATCATAATGCTACATAACGTTATACGTTATATCGTAATGCTACATAACGTTATACGTTATATCATAATGCTACATGACGTTATACGTTATAACATATTACCATATAACGTTATACGTTATATCGTTATGCTACATAACGTTATACGTTATATCGTAATGATACATATCGTTATACGTTATATCATAATGCTACATAACGTTATACGTTATATCGTAATGCTACATAACGTTATACGTTATATCATAATGCTACATGACGTTATACGTTATAACATATTACCATATAACGTTATACGTTATATCGTTATGCTACATAACGTTATACGTTATATCGTAATGCTACATAACGTTATACGTTATATCGTAATGCAACATAACGTTATACGTTATATAGTAATGCTACATAACGTTATACGTTATATCCTAATACTACATTATACGTTATAACGTAATACTACATAACGTTATACGTTATAACCTAATACTATATAACGTTATACGTTATATGGTTATGCTACCTAACGTTATACGTTATATCGTAATGCTACATAACGTTATACGTTATATAATAATACTACATCACGTTATACGTTATATCGTTATGCTACATAACGTTATACGTTATATCGTAATGCTACCTAACGTTATACGTTATATCATAATGCTACATAACGTTATACGTTATTACATACTACTGTATAACGTTATACGCTATATCGTTATGCTACATAACGTTATACGTTATAACGTATTACCACATAACGTTATACGTTATATCGTAATGCTACATAACGTTATACGTTATATCGTTATGCTACATAACGTTATACGATATATCGTAATGCTACATGACGTTATACGTTATATCATAATGCTACACAACGTTATACGTTATTACATAGTACTATATAACGTTATACGTTGTATCGTAATGCTACATAACGTTATACGTTCTATCGTAATGATACATATCGTTATACGTTATATCGTAATACTATATAACGTTATACGTTATATCGTAATGCTACATAACGTTATACGTTATATCGTAATGATACATATCGTTATACGTTATATCATAATGCTACATAACGTTATACGTTATATCATAATGCTACATAACGTTATACGTTATATCATAATGCTACATAACGTTATACGTTATAACATGTTACCATATAACGTTATACGTTATATCGTTATGCTACATAACGTTATACGTTATATCGTAATGCTACATAACGTTATACAGTCATAACCTATTACCACATAACGTTATTCGTTATATCGTAATGCTACATAACGTTATACGTTATATCGTAATGCTACATAACGTTATACGTTATATCATAATACTACATAACGTTATACGTTATAACTTAATACTATATAACGTTATAAGTTATATCCTTATGCTGCATAACGTTATACGTTATATCGTAATGCTACATAACGTTATACGTTATAACATATTACCATATAACGTTATACGTTATATCGTTATGCTACATAACGTTATACGTTATATCGTAATGCTACATATCGTTATACGTTATATCGTAATACTACATAACGTTATACGTTTTAACTTAATACTATATAACGTTATACGTTATATCGTTATGCTACATAACGTTATACGTTATATCGTTATGCTACATAACGTTATACGAAATATCGTAATGCTACATGACGTTATACGTTATATCATAATGCTACATAACGTTATACGTTATTACATAGTACTATATAACGTTATACGTTATATCGTTATGCTACATAACGTTATACGTTATATCGTAATGCTACATATCGTTATACGTTATATCGTAATACTACATAACGTTATACGTTATAACTTAATACTATATAACGTTATACGTTATATCGATATGCTACATAACGTTATACGTTATATCGTTATGCTACATAACGTTATACGATATATCGTAATGCTACATGACGTTATACGTTATATCATAATGCTACATAACGTTATACGTTATTACATAGTACTATATAACGTTATACGTTATATCGTTATGCTACATAACGTTATACGTTATATCGTTATGCTACATAACGTTATACGTTATATCGTAATGCTACATAACGTTATACGTCATAACGTATTACCACATAACGTTATTCGTTATATCGTAATGCTACATAACGTTATACGTTATATCGTAATGCTACATGTCGTTATACGTTATATCATAATGCTACATAACGTTATACGTTATATCGTAATTCTACATAACGTTATACGTTATATCGTAATGATACATATCGTTATACGTTATATCATAATGCTACATAACGTTATACGTTATATCGTAATGCTACATAACGTTATACGTTATATCATAATGCTACATGACGTTATACGTTATAACATATTACCATATAACGTTATACGTTATATCGTTATGCTACATAACGTTATACGTTATATCGTAGTGCTACATAACGTTATACGTTATATCGTAATACTACATAACGTTATACGTTATAACGTATTACCACATAACGTTATACGTTATATCGTAATGATACATATCGTTATACGTTATATCATAATGCTACATAACGTTATACGTTATATCGTAATGCTACATAACGTTATACGTTATATCATAATGCTACATGACGTTATACGTTATAACATATTACCATATAACGTTATACGTTATATCGTTATGCTACATAACGTTATACGTTATATCGTAATGCTACATAACGTTATACGTTATATCGTAATGCAACATAACGTTATACGTTATATAGTAATGCTACATAACGTTATACGTTATATCCTAATACTACATAACGGTATACGTTATAACGTAATACTACATAACGTTATACGTTATAACCTAATACTATATAACGTTATACGTTATATGGTTATGCTACCTAACGTTATACGTTATATCGTAATGCTACATAACGTTATACGTTATATAATAATACTACATCACGTTATACGTTATATCGTTATGCTACATAACGTTATACGTTATATCGTAATGCTACCTAACGTTATACGTTATATCATAATGCTACATAACGTTATACGTTATTACATACTACTGTATAACGTTATACGCTATATCGTTATGCTACATAACGTTATACGTTATAACGTATTACCACATAACGTTATACGTTATATCGTAATGCTACATAACGTTATACGTTATATCGTTATGCTACATAACGTTATACGATATATCGTAATGCTACATGACGTTATACGTTATATCATAATGCTACACAACGTTATACGTTATTACATACTACTATATAACGTTATACGTTGTATCGTAATGCTACATAACGTTATACGTTCTATCGTAATGATACATATCGTTATACGTTATATCGTAATACTATATAACGTTATACGTTATATCGTAATGCTACATAACGTTATACGTTATATCGTAATGATACATATCGTTATACGTTATATCATAATGCTACATAACGTTATACGTTATATCGTAATGCTACATAACGTTATACGTTATATCATAATGCTACATAACGTTATACGTTATAACATGTTACCATATAACGTTATACGTTATATCGTTATGCTACATAACGTTATACGTTATATCGTAATGCTACATAACGTTATACAGTCATAACCTATTACCACATAACGTTATTCGTTATATCGTAATGCTACATAACGTTATACGTTATATCGTAATACTACATAACGGTATACGTTATAACGTAATACTACATAACGTTATACGTTATATCGTAATACTATATAACGTTATACGTTATATCGTAATGCTACATAACGTTATACGTTATATCATAATACTACATAACGTTATACGTTATATCGTAATACTACATAACGTTATACGTTATAACGTATTACCACATACAGTTATACGTTATATCGTAATGCTACATAACGTTATAGGTTATATCGTAATGCTACATATCGTTATACGTTATATCATAATACTACATAACGTTATACGTTATAACTTAATACTATATAACGTTATAAGTTATATCCTTATGCTGCATAACGTTATACGTTATATCGTAATGCTACATAACGTTATACGTTATAACATATTACCATATAACGTTATACGTTATATCGTTATGCTACATAACGTTATACGTTATATCGTAATGCTACATATCGTTATACGTTATATCGTAATACTACATAACGTTATACGTTTTAACTTAATACTATATAACGTTATACGTTATATCGTTATGCTACATAACGTTATACGTTATATCGTTATGCTACATAACGTTATACGAAATATCGTAATGCTACATGACGTTATACGTTATATCATAATGCTACATAACGTTATACGTTATTACATAGTACTATATAACGTTATACGTTATATCGTTATGCTACATAACGTTATACGTTATATCGTAATGCTACATATCGTTATACGTTATATCGTAATACTACATAACGTTATACGTTATAACTTAATACTATATAACGTTATACGTTATATCGTTATGCTACATAACGTTATACGTTATATCGTTATGCTACATAACGTTATACGATATATCGTAATGCTACATGACGTTATACGTTATATCATAATGCTACATAACGTTATACGTTATTACATAGTACTATATAACGTTATACGTTATATCGTTATGCTACATAACGTTATACGTTATATCGTTATGCTACATAACGTTATACGTTATATCGTAATGCTACATAACGTTATACGTCATAACGTATTACCACATAACGTTATTCGTTATATCGTAATGCTACATAACGTTATACGTTATATCGTAATGCTACATGTCGTTATACGTTATATCATAATGCTACATAACGTTATACGTTATATCGTAATTCTACATAACGTTATACGTTATATCGTAATGATACATATCGTTATACGTTATATCATAATGCTACATAACGTTATACGTTATATCGTAATGCTACATAACGTTATACGTTATATCATAATGCTACATGACGTTATAAGTTACAACATATTACCATATAACGTTATACGTTATATCGTTATGCTACATAACGTTATACGTTATATCGTAGTGCTACATAACGTTATACGTTATATCGTAATACTACATAACGTTATACGTTATAACGTATTACTACATAACGTTATACGTTATATCGTAATGATACATATCGTTATACGTTATATCATAATGCTACATAACGTTATACGTTATATCGTAATGCTACATAACGTTATACGTTATATCATAATGCTACATGACGTTATACGTTATAACATATTACCATATAACGTTATACGTTATATCGTTATGCTACATAACGTTATACGTTATATCGTAATGCTACATAACGTTATACGTTATATCGTAATGCAACATAACGTTATACGTTATATAGTAATGCTACATAACGTTATACGTTATATCCTAATACTACATAACGGTATACGTTATAACGTAATACTACATAACGTTATACGTTATAACCTAATACTATATAACGTTATACGTTATATGGTTATGCTACCTAACGTTATACGTTATATCGTAATGCTACATAACGTTATACGTTATATAATAATACTACATCACGTTATACGTTATATCGTTATGCTACATAACGTTATACGTTATATCGTAATGCTACCTAACGTTATACGTTATATCATAATGCTACATAACGTTATACGTTATTACATACTACTGTATAACGTTATACGCTATATCGTTATGCTACATAACGTTATACGTTATAACGTATTACCACATAACGTTATACGTTATATCGTAATGCTACATAACGTTATACGTTATATCGTTATGCTACATAACGTTATACGATATATCGTAATGCTACATGACGTTATACGTTATATCATAATGCTACACAACGTTATACGTTATTACATAGTACTATATAACGTTATACGTTCTATCGTAATGATACATATCGTTATACGTTATATCGTAATACTATATAACGTTATACGTTATATCGTAATGCTACATAACGTTATACGTTATATCGTAATGATACATATCGTTATACGTTATATCATAATGCTACATAACGTTATACGTTATATCGTAATGCTACATAACGTTATACGTTATATCATAATGCTACATAACGTTATACGTTATAACATATTACCATATAACGTTATACGTTATATCGTTATGCTACATAACGTTATACGTTATATCGTAGTGCTACATAACGTTATACGTTATATCGTAATACTACATAACGTTATACGTTATAACGTATTACCACATAACGTTATACGTTATATCGTAATGCTACATAACGTTATACGTTATATCGTAATGCTACATATCGTTATACGTTATATCATAATACTACATAACGTTATACGTTATAACTTAATACTATATAACGTTATAAGTTATATCCTTATGCTACATAACGTTATACGTTATATCGTAATGCTGCATAACGTTATACGTTATAACATATTACCATATAACGTTATACGTTATATCGTTATGCTACATAACGTTATACGTTATATCGTAATGCTACATATCGTTATACGTTATATCATAATACTACATATCGTTATACGTTATATCCTTATGCTGCATAACGTTATACGTTATATCGTAATGCTACATAACGTTATACGTTATAACATATTACCATATAACGTTATACGTTATATCGTAATGCTACATAACGTTATAAGTTATAACATATTACCATATAACGTTATACGTTATATCGTTATGCTACATAACGTTATACGTTATATCGTAATGCTACATATCGTTATACGTTATATCGTAATACTACATAACGTTATACGTTTTAACTTAATACTATATAACGTTATACGTTATATCGTTATGCTACATAACGTTATACGTTATATCGTTATGCTACATAACGTTATACGAAATATCGTAATGCTACATGACGTTATACGTTATATCATAATGCTACATAACGTTATACGTTATTACATAGTACTATATAACGTTATACGTTATATCGTTATGCTACATAACGTTATACGTTATATCGTAATGCTACATATCGTTATACGTTATTTCGTAATACTACGTAACGTTATACGTTATAACTTAATACTATATAACGTTATACGTTATATCGTTATGCTACATAACGTTATACGTTATATCGTTATGCTACATAACGTTATACGATATATCGTAATGCTACATGACGTTATACGTTATATCATAATGCTACATAACGTTATACGTTATTACATAGTACTATATAACGTTATACGTTATATCGTTATGCTACATAACGTTATACGTTATATCGTTATGCTACATAACGTTATACGTTATATCGTAATGCTACATAACGTTATACGTCATAACGTATTACCACATAACGTTATTCGTTATATCGTAATGCTACATAACGTTATACGTTATATCGTAATGCTACATGTCGTTATACGTTATATCATAATGCTACATAACGTTATACGTTATATCGTAATTCTACATAACGTTATACGTTATATCGTAATGATACATATCGTTATACGTTATATCATAATGCTACATAACGTTATACGTTATATCGTAATGCTACATAACGTTATACGTTATATCATAATGCTACATGACGTTATACGTTATAACATATTACCATATAACGTTATACGTTATATCGTTATGCTACATAACGTTATACGTTATATCGTAGTGCTACATAACGTTATACGTTATATCGTAATACTACATAACGTTATACGTTATAACGTATTACCACATAACGTTATACGTTATATCGTAATGATACATATCGTTATACGTTATATCATAATGCTACATAACGTTATACGTTATATCGTAATGCTACATAACGTTATACGTTATATCATAATGCTACATGACTTTATACGTTATAACATATTACCATATAACGTTATACGTTATATCGTTATGCTACATAACGTTATACGTTATATCGTAATGCTACATAACGTTATACGTTATATCGTAATGCAACATAACGTTATACGTTATATAGTAATGCTACATAACGTTATACGTTATATCCTAATACTACATAACGGTATACGTTATAACGTAATACTACATAACGTTATACGTTATAACCTAATACTATATAACGTTATACGTTATATGGTTATGCTACCTAACGTTATACGTTATATCGTAATGCTACATAACGTTATACGTTATATAATAATACTACATCACGTTATACGTTATATCGTTATGCTACATAACGTTATACGTTATATCGTAATGCTACCTAACGTTATACGTTATATCATAATGCTACATAACGTTATACGTTATTACATACTACTGTATAACGTTATACGCTATATCGTTATGCTACATAACGTTATACGTTATAACGTATTACCACATAACGTTATACGTTATATCGTAATGCTACATAACGTTATACGTTATATCGTTATGCTACATAACGTTATACGATATATCGTAATGCTACATGACGTTATACGTTATATCATAATGCTACACAACGTTATACGTTATTACATAGTACTATATAACGTTATACGTTGTATCGTAATGCTACATAACGTTATACGTTCTATCGTAATGATACATATCGTTATACGTTATATCGTAATACTATATAACGTTATACGTTATATCGTAATGCTACATAACGTTATACGTTATATCGTAATGATACATATCGTTATACGTTATATCATAATGCTACATAACGTTATACGTTATATCGTAATGCTACATAACGTTATACGTTATATCATAATGCTACATAACGTTATACGTTATAACATATTACCATATAACGTTATACGTTATATCGTTATGCTACATAACGTTATACGTTATATCGTAATGCTACATAACGTTATACGTCATAACCTATTACCACATAACGTTATTCGTTATATCGTAATGCTACATAACGTTATACGTTATATCGTAATACTACATAACGGTATACGTTATAACGTAATACTACATAACGTTATACGTTATATCGTAATACTATATAACGTTATACGTTGTATCGTAATGCTACATAACGTTATACGTTCTATCGTAATGATACATATCGTTATACGTTATATCGTAATACTATATAACGTTATACGTTATATCGTAATGCTACATAACGTTATACGTTATATCGTAATGATACATATCGTTATACGTTATATCATAATGCTACATAACGTTATACGTTATATCGTAATGCTACATAACGTTATACGTTATATCATAATGCTACATAACGTTATACGTTATAACATATTACCATATAACGTTATACGTTATATCGTTATGCTACATAACGTTATACGTTATATCGTAGTGCTACATAACGTTATACGTTATATCGTAATACTACATAACGTTATACGTTATAACGTATTACCACATAACGTTATACGTTATATCGTAATGCTACATAACGTTATACGTTATATCGTAATGCTACATATCGTTATACGTTATATCATAATACTACATAACGTTATACGTTATAACTTAATACTATATAACGTTATAAGTTATATCCTTATGCTACATAACGTTATACGTTATATCGTAATGCTGCATAACGTTATACGTTATAACATATTACCATATAACGTTATACGTTATATCGTTATGCTACATAACGTTATACGTTATATCGTAATGCTACATATCGTTATACGTTATATCATGATACTACATATCGTTATACGTTATATCATAATGCTACATAACGTTATACGTTATTACATAGTACTATAGAACGTTATACGTTATATCGTTATGCTACATAACGTTATACGTTATATCGTTATGCTACATAACGTTATACGTTATATCGTAATGCTACAAGTCGTTATACGTTATATCATAATGCTACATAACGTTATACGTTAT
The DNA here is from genome assembly GCA_936014575.1 of Bombus lapidarius. Classification (NCBI taxonomy): domain Eukaryota; kingdom Metazoa; phylum Arthropoda; class Insecta; order Hymenoptera; family Apidae; genus Bombus; species Bombus lapidarius. Next base: position 451,411 of record CAKXZU010000101.1, on the reverse strand, counting down.
TACATAGTACTATATAACGTTATACGTTATATCGTTATGCTACATAACGTTATACGTTATATCGTAATACTACATAACGTTATACGTTATAACGTATTACCACATAACGTTATACGTTATATCGTAATGCTACATAACGTTATACGTTATATCGTAATGCTACATATCGTTATACGTTATATCATAATACTACATAACGTTATACGTTATAACTTAATACTATATAACGTTATAAGTTATATCCTTATGCTACATAACGTTATACGTTATATCGTAATGCTACATAACGTTATACGTTATAACATATTACCATATAACGTTATACGTTATATCGTTATGCTACATAACGTTATACGTTATATCGTAATGCTACATATCGTTATACGTTATATCGTAATACTACATAACGTTATACGTTTTAACTTAATACTATATAACGTTATACGTTATATCGTTATGCTACATAACGTTATACGTTATATCGTTATGCTACATAACGTTATACGTTATATCGTTATGCTACATAACGTTATACGTCATAACGTATTACCACATAACGTTATTCGTTATATCGTAATGCTACATAACGTTATACGTTATATCGTAATGCTACATGTCGTTATACGTTATATCATAATGCTACATAACGTTATACGTTATATCGTAATGCTACATAACGTTATATGTTATATCATAATACTACATAACGTTATACGTTATAACTTAATACTATATAACGTTATACGTTATATCGTTATGCTACATAACGTTATACGTTATATCGTAATACTACATAACGTTATACGTTATAACGTATTACCACATAACGTTATACGTTATATCGTAATGCTACATAACGTTATACGTTATATCGTAATGCTACATATCGTTATACGTTATATCATAATACTACATAACGTTATACGTTATAACTTAATACTATATAACGTTATAAGTTATATCCTTATGCTACATAACGTTATACGTTATATCGTAATGCTACATAACGTTATACGTTATAACATATTACCATATAACGTTATACGTTATATCGTTATGCTACATAACGTTATACGTTATATCGTAATGCTACATATCGTTATACGTTATATCGTAATACTACATAAAGTTATACGTTTTAACTTAATACTATATAACGTTATAAGTTATATCCTTATGCTACATAACGTTATACGTTATATCGTAATGCTACATAACGTTATACGTTATATCGTTATGCTACATAACGTTATACGAAATATCGTAATGCTACATGACGTTATACGTTATATCATAATGCTACATAACGTTATACGTTATTACATAGTACTATATAACGTTATACGTTATATCGTAATGCTACATAACGTTATACGTTATATCATAATGCTACATGACGTTATACGTTATAACATATTACCATATAACGTTATACGTTATATCGTTATGCTACATAACGTTATACGTTATATCGTAGTGCTACATAACGTTATACGTTATATCGTAATACTACATAACGTTATACGTTATAACGTATTACCACATAACGTTATACGTTATATCGTAATGCTACATAACGTTATACGTCATAACGTATTACCACATAACGTTATACGTTATATCGTAATGATACATATCGTTATACGTTATATCATAATGCTACATAACGTTATACGTTATATCGTAATGCTACATAATGTTATACGTTATATCATAATGCTACATGACGTTATACGTTATAACATATTACCATATAACGTTATACGTTATATCGTTATGCTACATAACGTTATACGTTATATCGTAATGCTACATAACGTTATACGTTATATCGTAATGCAACATAACGTTATACGTTATATAGTAATGCTACATAACGTTATACGTTATATCCTAATACTACATAACGGTATACGTTATAACGTAATACTACATAACGTTATACGTTATAACCTAATACTATATAACGTTATACGTTATATGGTTATGCTACCTAACGTTATACGTTATATCGTAATGCTACATAACGTTATACGTTATATAATAATACTACATCACGTTATACGTTATATCGTTATGCTACATAACGTTATACGTTATATCGTAATGCTACCTAACGTTATACGTTATATCATAATGCTACATAACGTTATACGTTATTACATACTACTGTATAACGTTATACGTTATATCGTTATGCTACATAACGTTATACGTTATAACGTAATGCAACATAACGTTATACGTTATATAGTAATGCTACATAACGTTATACGTTATATCCTAATACTACATAACGTTATACGTTATATCGTAATGCTACATAACGTTATACGTTATAACATATTACCATATAACGTTATACGTTATATCGTTATGCTACATAACGTTATACGTTATATCGTAGTGCTACATAACGTTATACGTTATATCGTAATACTACATAACGTTATACGTTATAACGTATTACCACATAACGTTATACGTTATATCGTAATGCTACATAACGTTATACGTTATATCGTAATGCTACATATCGTTATACGTTATATCATAATACTACATAACGTTATACGTTATAACTTAATACTATATAACGTTATAAGTTATATCCTTATGCTACATAACGTTATACGTTATATCGTAATGCTGCATAACGTTATACGTTATAACATATTACCATATAACGTTATACGTTATATCGTTATGCTACATAACGTTATACGTTATATCGTAATGCTACATATCGTTACACGTTATATCATAATACTACATATCGTTATACGTTATATCATAATGCTACATAACGTTATACGTTATTACATAGTACTATAGAACGTTATACGTTATATCGTTATGCTACATAACGTTATACGTTATATCGTTATGCTACATAACGTTATACGTTATATCGTAATGCTACATGTCGTTATACGTTATATCATAATGCTACATAACGTTATACGTTATTACATAGTACTATATAACGTTATACGTTATATCGTTATGCTACATAACGTTATACGTTATATCGTAATACTACATAACGTTATACGTTATAACGTATTACCACATAACGTTATACGTTATATCGTAATGCTACATAACGTTATACGTTATAACATATTACCATATAACGTTATACGTTATATCGTTATGCTACATAACGTTATACGTTATATCGTAATGCTACATATCGTTATACGTTATATCATAATACTACATAACGTTATACGTTATAACTTAATACTATATAACGTTATAAGTTATATCCTTATGCTACATAACGTTATACGTTATATCGTAATGCTACATAACGTTATACGTTATAACATATTACCATATAACGTTATACGTTATATCGTTATGCTACATAACGTTATACGTTATATCGTAATGCTACATATCGTTATACGTTATATCGTAATACTACATAACGTTATACGTTTTAACTTAATACTATATAACGTTATACGTTATATCGTTATGCCACATAACGTTATACGTCATAACGTATTACCACATAACGTTATTCGTTATATCGTAATGCTACATAACGTTATACGTTATATCGTAATGCTACATGTCGTTATACGTTATATCATAATGCTACATAACGTTATACGTTATATCGTAATGCTACATAACGTTATACGTTATATCATAATACTACATAACGTTATACGTTATAACTTAATACTATATAACGTTATACGTTATATCGTTATGCTACATAACGTTATACGTTATATCGTAATACTACATAACGTTATACGTTATAACGTATTACCACATAACGTTATACGTTATATCGTAATGCTACATAACGTTATACGTTATATCGTAATGCTACATATCGTTATACGTTATATCATAATACTACATAACGTTATACGTTATAACTTAATACTATATAACGTTATAAGTTATATCCTTATGCTACATAACGTTATACGTTATATCGTAATGCTACATAACGTTATACGTTATAACATATTACCATATAATGTTATACGTTATATCGTTATGCTACATAACGTTATACGTTATATCGTAATGCTACATATCGTTATACGTTATATCGTAATACTACATAAAGTTATACGTTTTAACTTAATACTATATAACGTTATACGTTATATCGTTATGCTACATAACGTTATACGAAATATCGTAATGCTACATGACGTTATACGTTATATCATAATGCTACATAACGTTATACGTTATTACATAGTACTATATAACGTTATACGTTATATCGTAATGCTACATAACGTTATACGTTATATCATAATGCTACATGACGTTATACGTTATAACATATTACCATATAACGTTATACGTTATATCGTTATGCTACATAACGTTATACGTTATATCGTAGTGCTACATAACGTTATACGTTATATCGTAATACTACATAACATTATACGTTATAACGTATTACCACATAACGTTATACGTTATATCGTAATGCTACATAACGTTATACGTCATAACGTATTACCACATAACGTTATACGTTATATCGTAATGATACATATCGTTATACGTTATATCATAATGCTACATAACGTTATACGTTATATCGTAATGCTACATAACGTTATACGTTATATCATAATGCTACATGACGTTATACGTTATAACATATTACCATATAACGTTATACGTTATATCGTTATGCTACATAACGTTATACGTTATATCGTAATGCTACATAACGTTATACGTTATATCGTAATGCAACATAACGTTATACGTTATATAGTAATGCTACATAACGTTATACGTTATATCCTAATACTACATAACGGTATACGTTATAACGTAATACTACATAACGTTATACGTTATAACCTAATACTATATAACGTTATACGTTATATGGTTATGCTACCTAACGTTATACGTTATATCGTAATGCTACATAACGTTATACGTTATATCATAATGCTACATGACGTTATACGTTATAACATATTACCATATAACGTTATACGTTATATCGTTATGCTACATAACGTTATACGTTATATCGTAGTGCTACATAACGTTATACGTTATATCGTAATACTACATAACGTTATACGTTATAACGTATTACCACATAACGTTATACGTTATATCGTAATGCTACATAACGTTATACGTCATAACGTATTACCACATAACGTTATACGTTATATCGTAATGATACATATCGTTATACGTTATATCATAATGCTACATAACGTTATACGTTATATCGTAATGCTACATAACGTTATACGTTATATCATAATGCTACATGACGTTATACGTTATAACATATTACCATATAACGTTATACGTTATATCGTTATGCTACATAACGTTATACGTTATGTCGTAATGCTACATAACGTTATACGTTATATCGTAATGCAACATAACGTTATACGTTATATAGTAATGCTACATAACGTTATACGTTATATCCTAATACTACATAACGGTATACGTTATAACGTAATACTACATAACGTTATACGTTATAACCTAATACTATATAACGTTATACGTTATATGGTTATGCTACCTAACGTTATACGTTATATCGTAATGCTACATAACGTTATACGTTATATAATAATACTACATCACGTTATACGTTATATCGTTATGCTACATAACGTTATACGTTATATCGTAATGCTACCTAACGTTATACGTTATATCATAATGCTACATAACGTTATACGTTATTACATACTACTGTATAACGTTATACGTTATATCGTTATGCTACATAACGTTATACGTTATAACGTAATGCAACATAACGTTATACGTTATATAGTAATGCTACATAACGTTATACGTTATATCCTAATACTACATAACGTTATACGTTATATCGTAATGCTACATAACGTTATACGTTATAACATATTACCATATAACGTTATACGTTATATCGTTATGCTACATAACGTTATACGTTATATCGTAGTGCTACATAACGTTATACGTTATATCGTAATACTACATAACGTTATACGTTATAACGTATTACCACATAACGTTATACGTTATATCGTAATGCTACATAACGTTATACGTTATATCGTAATGCTACATATCGTTATACGTTATATCATAATACTACATAACGTTATACGTTATAACTTAATACTATATAACGTTATAAGTTATATCCTTATGCTACATAACGTTATACGTTATATCGTAATGCTGCATAACGTTATACGTTATAACATATTACCATATAACGTTATACGTTATATCGTTATGCTACATAACGTTATACGTTATATCGTAATGCTACATATCGTTACACGTTATATCATAATACTACATATCGTTATACGTTATATCATAATGCTACATAACGTTATACGTTATTACATAGTACTATAGAACGTTATACGTTATATCGTTATGCTACATAACGTTATACGTTATATCGTTATGCTACATAACGTTATACGTTATATCGTAATGCTACATGTCGTTATACGTTATATCATAATGCTACATAACGTTATACGTTATTACATAGTACTATATAACGTTATACGTTATATCGTTATGCTACATAACGTTATACGTTATATCGTAATACTACATAACGTTATACGTTATAACGTATTACCACATAACGTTATACGTTATATCGTAATGCTACATAACGTTATACGTTATAACATATTACCATATAACGTTATACGTTATATCGTTATACTACATAACGTTATACGTTATATCGTAATGCTACATATCGTTATACGTTATATCGTAATACTACATAACGTTATACGTTTTAACTTAATACTATATAACGTTATACGTTATATCGTTATGCTACATAACGTTATACGTTATATCGTTATGCTACATAACGTTATACGTCATAACGTATTACCACATAACGTTATTCGTTATATCGTAATGCTACATAACGTTATACGTTATATCGTAATGCTACATGTCGTTATACGTTATATCATAATGCTACATAACGTTATACGTTATATCGTAATGCTACATAACGTTATACGTTATATCATAATACTACATAACGTTATACGTTATAACTTAATACTATATAACGTTATACGTTATATCGTTATGCTACATAACGTTATACGTTATATCGTAATACTACATAACGTTATACGTTATAACGTATTACCACATAACGTTATACGTTATATCGTAATGCTACATAACGTTATACGTTATATCGTAATGCTACATATCGTTATACGTTATATCATAATACTACATAACGTTATACGTTATAACTTAATACTATATAACGTTATAAGTTATATCCATATGCTACATAACGTTATACGTTATATCGTAATGCTACATAACGTTATACGTTATAACATATTACCATATAACGTTATACGTTATATCGTTATGCTACATAACGTTATACGTTATATCGTAATGCTACATATCGTTATACGTTATATCGTAATACTACATAAAGTTATACGTTTTAACTTAATACTATATAACGTTATACGTTATATCGTTATGCTACATAACGTTATACGTTATATCGTTATGCTACATAACGTTATACGAAATATCGTAATGCTACATGACGTTATACGTTATATCATAATGCTACATAACGTTATACGTTATTACATAGTACTATATAACGTTATACGTTATATCGTAATGCTACATAACGTTATACGTTATATCATAATGCTACATGACGTTATACGTTATAACATATTGCCATATAACGTTATACGTTATATCGTTATGCTACATAACGTTATACGTTATATCGTAGTGCTACATAACGTTATACGTTATATCGTAATACTACATAACGTTATACGTTATAACGTATTACCACATAACGTTATACGTTATATCGTAATGCTACATAACGTTATACGTCATAACGTATTACCACATAACGTTATACGTTATATCGTAATGATACATATCGTTATACGTTATATCATAATGCTACATAACGTTATACGTTATATCGTAATGCTACATAACGTTATACGTTATATCATAATGCTACATGACGTTATACGTTATAACATATTACCATATAACGTTATACGTTATATCGTTATGCTACATAACGTTATACGTTATATCGTAATGCTACATAACGTTATACGTTATATCGTAATGCAACATAACGTTATACGTTATATAGTAATGCTACATAACGTTATACGTTATATCCTAATACTACATAACGGTATACGTTATAACGTAATACTACATAACGTTATACGTTATAACCTAATACTATATAACGTTATACGTTATATGGTTATGCTACCTAACGTTATACGTTATATCGTAATGCTACATAACGTTATACGTTATCTAATAATACTACATCACGTTATACGTTATATCGTTATGCTACATAACGTTATACGTTATATCGTAATGCTACCTAACGTTATACGTTATATCATAATGCTACATAACGTTATACGTTATTACATACTACTGTATAACGTTATACGTTATATCGTTATGCAACATAACGTTATACGTTATAACGTAATGCAACATAACGTTATACGTTATATAGTAATGCTACATAACGTTATACGTTATATCCTAATACTACATAACGTTATACGTTATATCGTAATGCTACATAACGTTATACGTTATAACATATTACCATATAACGTTATACGTTATATCGTTATGCTACATAACGTTATACGTTATATCGTAGTGCTACATAACGTTATACGTTATATCATAATACTACATAACGTTATACGTTATAACTTAATACTATATAACGTTATAAGTTATATCCTTATGCTACATAACGTTATACGTTATATCGTAATGCTGCATAACGTTATACGTTATAACATATTACCATATAACGTTATACGTTATATCGTTATGCTACATAACGTTATACGTTATATCGTAATGCTACATATCGTTACACGTTATATCATAATACTACATATCGTTATACGTTATATCATAATGCTACATAACGTTATACGTTATTACATAGTACTATAGAACGTTATACGTTATATCGTTATGCTACATAACGTTATACGTTATATCGTTATGCTACATAACGTTATACGTTATATCGTAATGCTACATGTCGTTATACGTTATATCATAATGCTACATAACGTTATACGTTATTACATAGTACTATATAACGTTATACGTTATATCGTTATGCTACATAACGTTATACGTTATATCGTAATACTACATAACGTTATACGTTATAACGTATTACCACATAACGTTATACGTTATATCGTAATGCTACATAACGTTATACGTTATATCGTAATGCTACATATCGTTATACGTTATATCATAATACTACATAACGTTATACGTTATAACTTAATACTATATAACGTTATAAGTTATATCCTTATGCTACATAACGTTATACGTTATATCGTAATGCTACATAACGTTATACGTTATATCATAATGCTACATAACGTTATACGTTATATCGTAATGCTACATAACGTTATACGTTATATCATAATACTACATAACGTTATACGTTATAACTTAATACTATATAACGTTATACGTTATATCGTTATGCTACATAACGTTATACGTTATATCGTTATGCTACATAACGTTATACGTTATATCGTTATGCTACATAACGTTATACGTTATATCGTAATGCTACAAGTCGTTATACGTTATATCATAATGCTACATAACGTTATACGTTATTACATAGTACTATATAACGTTATACGTTATATCGTTATGCTACATAACGTTATACGTTATACTACATAACGTTATACGTTATATCGTAATACTACATAACGTTATACGTTATAACGTATTACCACATAACGTTATACGTTATATCGTAATGCTACATAACGTTATACGTTATATCGTAATGCTACATATCGTTATACGTTATATCATAATACTACATAACGTTATACGTTATAACTTAATACTATATAACGTTATAAGTTATATCCTTATGCTACATAACGTTATACGTTATATCGTAATGCTACATAACGTTATACGTTATAACATATTACCATATAACGTTATACGTTATATCGTTATGCTACATAACGTTATACGTTATATCGTAATGCTACATATCGTTATACGTTATATCGTAATACTACATAACGTTATACGTTTTAACTTAATACTATATAACGTTATACGTTATATCGTTATGCTACATAACGTTATACGTTATATCGTTATGCTACATAACGTTATACGTCATAACGTATTACCACATAACGTTATTCGTTATATCGTAATGCTACATAACGTTATACGTTTTAACTTAATACTATATAACGTTATACGTTATATCGTTATGCTACATAACGTTATACGTTATATCGTTATGCTACATAACGTTATACGAAATATCGTAATGCTACATGACGTTATACGTTATATCATAATGCTACATAACGTTATACGTTATTACATAGTACTATATAACGTTATACGTTATATCGTAATGCTACATAACGTTATACGTTATATCATAATGCTACATGACGTTATACGTTATAACATATTACCATATAACGTTATACGTTATATCGTTATGCTACATAACGTTATACGTTATATCGTAGTGCTACATAACGTTATACGTTATATCGTAATACTACATAACGTTATACGTTATAACGTATTACCACATAACGTTATACGTTATATCGTAATGCTACATAACGTTATACGTCATAACGTATTACCACATAACGTTATACGTTATATCGTAATGATACATATCGTTATACGTTATATCATAATGCTACATAACGTTATACGTTATATCGTAATGCTACATAACGTTATACGTTATATCATAATGCTACATGACGTTATACGTTATAACATATTACCATATAACGTTATACGTTATATCGTTATGCTACATAACGTTATACGTTATATCGTAATGCTACATAACGTTATACGTTATATCGTAATGCAACATAACGTTATACGTTATATAGTAATGCTACATAACGTTATACGTTATATCCTAATACTACATAACGGTATACGTTATAACGTAATACTACATAACGTTATACGTTATAACCTAATACTATATAACGTTATACGTTATATGGTTATGCTACCTAACGTTATACGTTATATCGTAATGCTACAAAACGTTATACGTTATATAATAATACTACATCACGTTATACGTTATATCGTTATGCTACATAACGTTATACGTTATATCGTAATGCTACCTAACGTTATACGTTATATCATAATGCTACATAACGTTATACGTTATTACATACTACTGTATAACGTTATACGTTATATCGTTATGCTACATAACGTTATACGTTATAACGTAATGCAACATAACGTTATACGTTATATAGTAATGCTACATAACGTTATACGTTATATCCTAATACTACATAACGTTATACGTTATATCGTAATGCTACATAACGTTATACGTTATAACATATTACCATATAACGTTATACGTTATATCGTTATGCTACATAACGTTATACGTTATATCGTAGTGCTACATAACGTTATACGTTATATCGTAATACTACATAACGTTATACGTTATAACGTATTACCACATAACGTTATACGTTATATCGTAATGCTACATAACGTTATACGTTATATCGTAATGCTACATAACGTTATACGTTATATCGTAATGCTACATATCGTTATACGTTATATCATAATACTACATAACGTTATACGTTATAACTTAATACTATATAACGTTATAAGTTATATCCTTATGCTACATAACGTTATACGTTATATCGTAATGCTGCATAACGTTATACGCTATAACATATTACCATATAACGTTATACGTTATATCGTTATGCTACATAACGTTATACGTTATATCGTAATGCTACATATCGTTACACGTTATATCATAATACTACATATCGTTATACGTTATATCATAATGCTACATAACGTTATACGTTATTACATAGTACTATAGAACGTTATACGTTATATCGTTATGCTACATAACGTTATACGTTATATCGTTATGCTACATAACGTTATACGTTATATCGTAATGCTACATGTCGTTATACGTTATATCATAATGCTACATAACGTTATACGTTATTACATAGTACTATATAACGTTATACGTTATATCGTTATGCTACATAACGTTATACGTTATATCGTAATACTACATAACGTTATACGTTATAACGTATTACCACATAACGTTATACGTTATATCGTAATGCTACATAACGTTATACGTTATATCGTAATGCTACATATCGTTATACGTTATATCATAATACTACATAACGTTATACGTTATAACTTAATACTATATAACGTTATAAGTTATATCCTTATGCTACATAACGTTATACGTTATATCGTAATGCTACATAACGTTATACGTTATAACATATTACCATATAACGTTATACGTTATATCGTTATGCTACATAACGTTATACGTTATATCGTAATGCTACATATCGTTATACGTTATATCGTAATACTACATAACGTTATACGTTTTAACTTAATACTATATAACGTTATACGTTATATCGTTATGCTACATAACGTTATACGTTATATCGTTATGCTACATAACGTTATACGTCATAACGTATTACCACATAACGTTATTCGTTATATCGTAATGCTACATAACGTTATACGTTATATCGTAATGCTACATGTCGTTATACGTTATATCATAATGCTACATAACGTTATACGTTATATCGTAATGCTACATAACGTTATACGTTATATCATAATACTACATAACGTTATACGTTATAACTTAATACTATATAACGTTATACGTTATATCGTTATGCTACATAACGTTATACGTTATATCGTAATACTACATAACGTTATACGTTATAACGTATTACCACATAACGTTATACGTTATATCGTAATGCTACATAACGTTATACGTTATATCGTAATGCTACATATCGTTATACGTTATATCATAATACTACATAACGTTATACGTTATAACTTAATACTATATAACGTTATAAGTTATATCCTTATGCTACATAACGTTATACGTTATATCGTAATGCTACATAACGTTATACCTTATAACATATTACCATATAACGTTATACGTTATATCGTTATGCTACATAACGTTATACGTTATATCGTAATGCTACATATCGTTATACGTTATATCGTAATACTACATAAAGTTATACGTTTTAACTTAATACTATATAACGTTATACGTTATATCGTTATGCTACATAACGTTATACGTTATATCGTTATGCTACATAACGTTATACGAAATATCGTAATGCTACATGACGTTATACGTTATATCATAATGCTACATAACGTTATACGTTATTACATAGTACTATATAACGTTATACGTTATATCGTAATGCTACATAACGTTATACGTTATATCATAATGCTACATGACGTTATACGTTATAGCATATTACCATATAACGTTATACGTTATATCGTTATGCTACATAACGTTATACGTTATATCGTAGTGCTACATAACGTTATACGTTATATCGTAATACTACATAACGTTATACGTTATAACGTATTACCACATAACGTTATACGTTATATCGTAATGCTACATAACGTTATACGTCATAACGTATTACCACATAACGTTATACGTTATATCGTAATGATACATATCGTTATACGTTATATCATAATGCTACATAACGTTATACGTTATATCGTAATGCTACATAACGTTATACGTTATATCATAATGCTACATGACGTTATACGTTATAACATATTACCATATAACGTTATACGTTATATCGTTATGCTACATAACGTTATACGTTATATCGTAATGCTACATAACGTTATACGTTATATCGTAATGCAACATAACGTTATACGTTATATAGTAATGCTACATAACGTTATACGTTATATCCTAATACTACATAACGGTATACGTTATAACGTAATACTACATAACGTTATACGTTATAACCTAATACTATATAACGTTATACGTCATATGGTTATGCTACCTAACGTTATACGTTATATCGTAATGCTACATAACGTTATACGTTATATAATAATACTACATCACGTTATACGTTATATCGTTATGCTACATAACGTTATACGTTATATCGTAATGCTACCTAACGTTATACGTTATATCATAATGCTACATAACGTTATACGTTATTACATACTACTGTATAACGTTATACGTTATATCGTTATGCTACATAACGTTATACGTTATAACGTATTACCACATAACGTTATACGTTATATCGTAATGCTACATAACGTTATACGTTATATCGTTATGCTACATAACGTTATACGATATATCGTAATGCTACATGACGTTATACGTTATATCATAATGCTACACAACGTTATACGTTATTACATAGTACTATATAACGTTATACGTTGTATCGTAATGCTACATAACGTTATACGTTCTATCGTAATGATACATATCGTTATACGTTATATCGTAATACTATATAACGTTATACGTTATATCGTAATGCTACATAACGTTATACGTTATATCGTAATGATACATATCGTTATACGTTATATCATAATGCTACATAACGTTATACGTTATATCGTAATGCTACATAACGTTATACGTTATATCATAATGCTACATAACGTTATACGTTATAACATATTACCATATAACGTTATACGTTGTATCGTTATGCTACATAACGTTATACGTTATATCGTAATGCTACATAACGTTATACAGTCATAACCTATTACCACATAACGTTATTCGTTATATCGTAATGCTACATAACGTTATACGTTATATCGTAATACTACATAACGGTATACGTTATAACGTAATACTACATAACGTTATACGTTATATCGTAATACTATATAACGTTATACGTTGTATCGTAATGCTACATAACGTTATACGTTCTATCGTAATGATACATAACGTTATACGTTATATCGTAATGATACATATCGTTATACGTTATATCATAATGCTACATAACGTTATACGTCATATCGTAATGCTACATAACGTTATACGTTATATCATAATGCTACATAACGTTATACGTTATAACATATTACCATATAACGTTATACGTTATATCGTTATGCTACATAACGTTATACGTTATATCGTAGTGCTACATAACGTTATACGTTATATCGTAATACTACATAACGTTATACGTTATAACGTATTACCACATAACGTTATACGTTATATCGTAATGCTACATAACGTTATACGTTATATCGTAATACTACATATCGTTATACGTTATATCATAATACTACATAACGTTATACGTTATAACTTAATACTATATAACGTTATAAGTTATATCCTTATGCTACATAACGTTATACGTTATATCGTAATGCTGCATAACGTTATACGTTATAACATATTACCATATAACGTTATACGTTATATCGTTATGCTACATAACGTTATACGTTATATCGTTATGCTACATAACGTTATACGTTATATCGTAATGCTACATGTCGTTATACGTTATATCATAATGCTACATAACGTTATACGTTATAACATATTACCATATAACGTTATACGTTATAACTTAATACTATATAACGTTATAAGTTATATCCTTATGCTACATAACGTTATACGTTATATCGTAATGCTGCATAACGTTATACGTTATAACATATTACCATATAACGTTATACGTTATATCGTTATGCTACATAACGTTATACGTTATATCGTAATGCTACATATCGTTATACGTTATATCATAATACTACATATCGTTATACGTTATATCATAATGCTACATAACGTTATACGTTATTACATAGTACTATAGAACGTTATACGTTATATCGTTATGCTACATAACGTTATACGTTATATCGTTATGCTACATAACGTTATACGTTATATCGTAATGCTACATGTCGTTATACGTTATAACGTAATACTACATAACGTTATACGTTATAACCTAATACTATATAACGTTATACGTCATATGGTTATGCTACCTAACGTTATACGTTATATCGTAATGCTACATAACGTTATACGTTATATAATAATACTACATCACGTTATACGTTACATCGTTATGCTACATAACGTTATACGTTATATCGTAATGCTACCTAACGTTATACGTTATATCATAATGCTACATAACGTTATACGTTATTACATACTACTGTATAACGTTATACGTTATATCGTTATGCTACATAACGTTATACGTTATAACGTATTACCACATAACGTTATACGTTATATCGTAATGCTACATAACGTTATACGTTATATCGTTATGCTACATAACGTTATACGATATATCGTAATGCTACATGACGTTATACGTTATATCATAATGCTACACAACGTTATACGTTATTACATAGTACTATATAACGTTATACGTTGTATCGTAATGCTACATAACGTTATACGTTCTATCGTAATGATACATATCGTTATACGTTATATCGTAATACTATATAACGTTATACGTTATATCGTAATGCTACATAACGTTATACGTTATATCGTAATGATACATATCGTTATACGTTATATCATAATGCTACATAACGTTATACGTTATATCGTAATGCTACATAACGTTATACGTTATATCATAATGCTACATAACGTTATACGTTATAACATATTACCATATAACGTTATACGTTGTATCGTTATGCTACATAACGTTATACGTTATATCGTAATGCTACATAACGTTATACAGTCATAACCTATTACCACATAACGTTATTCGTTATATCGTAATGCTACATAACGTTATACGTTATATCGTAATACTACATAACGGTATACGTTATAACGTAATACTACATAACGTTATACGTTATATCGTAATACTATATAACGTTATACGTTGTATCGTAATGCTACATAACGTTATACGTTCTATCGTAATGATACATAACGTTATACGTTATATCGTAATGATACATATCGTTATACGTTATATCATAATGCTACATAACGTTATACGTCATATCGTAATGCTACATAACGTTATACGTTATATCATAATGCTACATAACGTTATACGTTATAACATATTACCATATAACGTTATACGTTATATCGTTATGCTACATAACGTTATACGTTATATCGTAGTGCTACATAACGTTATACGTTATATCGTAATACTACATAACGTTATACGTTATAACGTATTACCACATAACGTTATACGTTATATCGTAATGCTACATAACGTTATACGTTATATCGTAATACTACATATCGTTATACGTTATATCATAATACTACATAACGTTATACGTTATAACTTAATACTATATAACGTTATAAGTTATATCCTTATGCTACATAACGTTATACGTTATATCGTAATGCTGCATAACGTTATACGTTATAACATATTACCATATAACGTTATACGTTATATCGTTATGCTACATAACGTTATACGTTATATCGTTATGCTACATAACGTTATACGTTATATCGTAATGCTACATGTCGTTATACGTTATATCATAATGCTACATAACGTTATACGTTATAACATATTACCATATAACGTTATACGTGATAACTTAATACTATATAACGTTATAAGTTATATCCTTATGCTACATAACGTTATACGTTATATCGTAATGCTGCATAACGTTATACGTTATAACATATTACCATATAACGTTATACGTTATATCGTTATGCTACATAACGTTATACGTTATATCGTAATGCTACATATCGTTATACGTTATATCATAATACTACATATCGTTATACGTTATATCATAATGCTACATAACGTTATACGTTATTACATAGTACTATAGAACGTTATACGTTATATCGTTATGCTACATAACGTTATACGTTATATCGTTATGCTACATAACGTTATACGTTATATCGTAATGCTACATGTCGTTATACGTTATATCATAATGCTACATAACGTTATACGTTATTACATAGTACTATATAACGTTATACGTTATATCGTTATGCTACATAACGTTATACGTTATATCGTAATACTACATAACGTTTTACGTTATAACGTATTACCACATAACGTTATACGTTATATCGTAATGCTACATAACGTTATACGTTATATCGTAATGCTACATATCGTTATACGTTATATCATAATACTACATAACGTTATACGTTATAACTTAATACTATATAACGTTATAAGTTATATCCTTATGCTACATAACGTTATACGTTATATCGTAATGCTACATAACGTTATACGTTATAACATATTACCATATAACGTTATACGTTATATCGTTATGCTACATAACGTTATACGTTATATCGTAATGCTACATATCGTTATACGTTATATCGTAATACTACATAACGTTATACGTTTTAACTTAATACTATATAACGTTATACGTTATATCGTTATGCTACATAACGTTATACGTTATATCGTTATGCTACATAACGTTATACGTCATAACGTATTACCACATAACGTTATTCGTTATATCGTAATGCTACATAACGTTATACGTTATATCGTAATGCTACATGTCGTTATACGTTATATCATAATGCTACATAACGTTATACGTTATATCGTAATGCTACATAACGTTATACGTTATATCATAATACTACATAACGTTATACGTTATAACTTAATACTATATAACGTTATACGTTATATCGTTATGCTACATAACGTTATACGTTATATCGTAATGCTATATAACGTTATACGTTATATCGTAATGCTACATATCGTTATACGTTATAACATATTACCATATAACGTTATACGTTATATCGTTATGCTACATAACGTTATACGTTATATCGTAATGCTACATATCGTTATACGTTATATCATAATACTACATATCGTTATACGTTATATCATAATGCTACATAACGTTATACGTTATTACATAGTACTATAGAACGTTATACGTTATATCGTTATGCTACATAACGTTATACGTTATATCGTTATGCTACATAACGTTATACGTTATATCGTAATGCTACATGTCGTTATACGTTATATCATAATGCTACATAACGTTATACGTTATATCGTAATGCTACATAACGTTATACGTTATATCGTTATGCTACATAACGTTATACGTTATAACATATTACCATATAACGTTATACGTTATATCATAATGCTACATAACGTTATACGTTATAACATATTACCATATAACGTTATACGTTATATCGTTATGCTACATAACGTTATACGTTATATCGTAATGCTACATATCGTTATACGTTATATCATAATACTACATATCGTTATACGTTATATCATAATGCTACATAACGTTATACGTTATTACATAGTACTATAGAACGTTATACGTTATATCGTTATGCTACATAACGTTATACGTTATATCGTTATGCTACATAACGTTATACGTTATATCGTAATGCTACATGTCGTTATACGTTATATCATAATGCTACATAACGTTATACGTTATATCGTAATGCTACATAACGTTATTCGTTATATCGTAATGCTAGATAACGTTATACGTTATATCGCAATGCTACATGTCGTTATACGTTATATCATAATGCTACATAACGTTATACGTTATATCGTAATGCTACATGTCGTTATACGTTATATCATAATGCTACATAACGTTATACGTTATAACATATTACCATATAACGTTATACGTTATATCGTAATGCTACATAACGTTATACGTTATATCGTTATGCTACATAACGTTACACGATATATCGTAATGCTACATGACGTTATACGTTATATCATAATGCTACATAACGTTATACGTTATTACATAGTACTATATAACGTTATACGTTATATCGTTATGCTACATAACGTTATACGTTATATCGTAATACTACATAACGTTATACGTTATAACGTATTACCACATAACGTTATACGTTATATCGTAATGCTACATAACGTTATACGTTATATCGTAATGCTACATATCGTTATACGTTATATCATAATACTACATAACGTTATACGTTATAACTTAATACTATATAACGTTATAAGTTATATCCTTATGCTACATAACGTTATACGTTATATCGTTATGCTACATAACGTTATACGTTATATCGTAATGCTACATATCGTTATACGTTATATCGTAATACTACATAACGTTATACGTTTTAACTTAATACTATATAACGTTATACGTTATATCGTTATGCTACATAACGTTATACGTTATATCGTTATGCTACATAACGTTATACGTCATAACGTATTACCACATAACGTTATTCGTTATATCGTAATGCTACATAACGTTATACGTTATATCGTAATGCTACATGTCGTTATACGTTATATCATAATGCTACATAACGTTATACGTTATATCGTTATGCTACATAACGTTACACGATATATCGTAATGCTACATGACGTTATACGTTATATCATAATGCTACATAACGTTATACGTTATTACATAGTACTATATAACGTTATACGTTATATCGTTATGCTACATAACGTTATACGTTATATCGTAATACTACATAACGTTATACGTTATAACGTATTACCACATAACGTTATACGTTATATCGTAATGCTACATAACGTTATACGTTATATCGTAATGCTACATATCGTTATACGTTATATCATAATACTACATAACGTTATACGTTATAACTTAATACTATATAACGTTATAAGTTATATCCTTATGCTACATAACGTTATACGTTATATCGTAATGCTACATAACGTTATACGTTATAACATATTACCATATAACGTTATACGTTATATCGTTATGCTACATAACGTTATACGTTATATCGTAATGCTACATATCGTTATACGTTATATCGTAATACTACATAACGTTATACGTTTTAACTTAATACTATATAACGTTATACGTTATATCGTTATGCTACATAACGTTATACGTTATATCGTTATGCTACATAACGTTATACGTCATAACGTATTACCACATAACGTTATTCGTTATATCGTAATGCTACATAACGCTATACGTTATATCGTAATGCTACATGTCGTTATACGTTATATCATAATGCTACATAACGTTATACGTTATATCGTAATGCTACATAACGTTATACGTTATATCATAATACTACATAACGTTATACGTTATTACATAGTACTATATAACGTTATACGTTATATCGTTATGCTACATAACGATATACGTTATATCGTTATGCTACATAACGTTATACGTTATATCGTAATGCTACATAACGTTATACGTCATAACGTATTACCACATAACGTTATTCGTTATATCATAATACTACATAACGTTATACGTTATTACATAGTACTATATAACGTTATACGTTATATCGTTATGCTACATAACGTTATACGTTATATCGTAATGCTACATAACGTTATACGTTATATCGTAATGCTACATGTCGTTATACGTTATATCATAATGCTATATAACGTTATACGTTGTATCGTTATGCTACATAACGTTATACGTTATATCGTAATGCTACATAACGTTATACGTTATATCATAATACTACATAACGTTATACGTCATAACGTATTACCACATAACGTTATTCGTTATATCGTAATGCTACATAACGTTATACGTTATATCGTAATGCTACATGTCGTTATACGTTATATCATAATGCTACATAACGTTATACGTTATATCGTAATGCTACATAACGTTATTCGTTATATCATAATACTACAAAACGTTATACGTTATTACATAGTACTATATAACGTTATACGTTATATCGTTATGCTACATAACGTTATACGTTATATCGTAATGCTACATAACGTTATACGTTATATCGTAATGCTACATGTCGTTATACGTTATATCATAATGCTACATAACGTTATACGTTGTATCGTTATGCGACATAACGTTATACGTTATATCGTAATACTACATAACGTTATACGTTATAACGTATTACCACATAACGTTATACGTTATATCGTAATGCTACATAACGTTATACGTTATATCGTAATGCTACATATCGTTATACGTTATATCATAATACTACATAACGTTATACGTTATAACTTAATACTATATAACGTTATAAGTTATATCCTTATGCTACATAACGTTATACGTTATATCGTAATGCTACATAACGTTATACTTTATAACATATTACCATATAACGTTATACGTTATATCGTTATGCTACATAACGTTATACGTTATATCGTAATGCTACATATCGTTATACGTTATATCGTAATACTACATAACATTATACGTTTTAACTTAATACTATATAACGTTATACGTTATATCGTTATGCTACATAACGTTATACGTTATATCGTTATGCTACATAACGTTATACGTCATAACGTATTACCACATAACGTTATTCGTTATATCGTAATGCTACATAACGTTATACGTTATATCGTAATGCTACATGTCGTTATACGTTATATCATAATGCTACATAACGTTATACGTTATATCGTAATGCTACATAACGTTATACGTTATATCATAATACTACATAACGTTATACGTTATAACTTAATACTATATAACGTTATACGTTATATCGATATGCTACATAACGTTATACGTTATATCGTTATGCTACATAACGTTACACGATATATCGTAATGCTACATGACGTTATACGTTATATCATAATGCTACATAACGTTATACGTTATATCGTAATACTACATAACGTTATACGTTATAACGTATTACCACATAACGTTATACGTTATATCGTAATGCTACATAACGTTATACGTTATATCGTAATGCTACATATCGTTATACGTTATATCATAATACTACATAACGTTATACGTTATAACTTAATACTATATAACGTTATAAGTTATATCCTTATGCTACATAACGTTATACGTTATATCGTAATGCTACATAACGTTATACGTTATAACATATTACCATATAACGTTATACGTTATATCGTTATGCTACATAACGTTATACGTTATATCGTAATGCTACATAACGTTATACGTTATATCGTAATGCTACATGTCGTTATACGTTATATCATAATGCTATATAACGTTATACGTTGTATCCTTATGCTACATAACGTTATACGTTATATCGTAATGCTACATAACGTTATACGTTATAACATATTACCATATAACGTTATACGTTATATCGTTATGCTACATAACGTTATACGTTATATCGTAATGCTACATAACGTTATACGTTATATCGTAATGCTACATGTCGTTATACGTTGTATCATAATGCTATATAACGTTATACGTTGTATCCTTATGCTACATAACGTTATACGTTATATCGTAATGCTACATAACGTTATACGTTATAACATATTACCATATAACGTTATACGTTATATCGTTATGCTACATAACGTTATTCGTTATATCGTAATGCTACATAACGTTATACGTTATATCGTAATGCTACATGTCGTTACACGTTATATCATAATGCTACATAACGTTATACGTTATATCGTAATGCTACATAACGTTATTCGTTATATCATAATACTACAAAACGTTATACGTTATTACATAGTACTATATAACGTTATACGTTATATCGTTATGCTACATAACGTTATACGTTATATCGTAATGCTACATAACGTTATACGTTATATCGTAATGCTACATGTCGTTATACGTTATATCATAATGCTACATAACGTTATACGTTGTATCGTTATGCGACATAACGTTATACGTTATATCGTAATACTACATAACGTTATACGTTATAACGTATTACCACATAACGTTATACGTTATATCGTAATGCTACATAACGTTATACGTTATATCGTAATGCTACATATCGTTATACGTTATATCATAATACTACATAACGTTATACGTTATAACTTAATACTATATAACGTTATAAGTTATATCCTTATGCTACATAACGTTATACGTTATATCGTAATGCTACATAACGTTATACTTTATAACATATTACCATATAACGTTATACGTTATATCGTTATGCTACATAACGTTATACGTTATATCGTAATGCTACATATCGTTATACGTTATATCGTAATACTACATAACATTATACGTTTTAACTTAATACTATATAACGTTATACGTTATATCGTTATGCTACATAACGTTATACGTTATATCGTTATGCTACATAACGTTATACGTCATAACGTATTACCACATAACGTTATTCGTTATATCGTAATGCTACATAACGTTATACGTTATATCGTAATGCTACATGTCGTTATACGTTATATCATAATGCTACATAACGTTATACGTTATATCGTAATGCTACATAACGTTTATACGTTATATCATAATACTACATAACGTTATACGTTATAACTTAATACTATATAACGTTATACGTTATATCGATATGCTACATAACGTTATACGTTATATCGTAATGCTACATATCGTTATACGTTATATCGTAATACTACATAACGTTATACGTTTTAACTTAATACTATATTACGTTATACGTTATATCGTTATGCTACATAACGTTATACGTCATAACGTATTACCACATAACGTTATTCGTTATATCGTAATGCTACATAACGTTATACGTTATATCGTAATGCTACATGTCGTTATACGTTATATCATAATGCTACATAACGTTATACGTTATATCGTAATGCTACATAACGTTATACGTTATATCATAATACTACATAACGTTATACGTTATTACATAGTACTATATAACGTTATACGTTATATCGTTATGCTACATAACGATATACGTTATATCGTTATGCTACATAACGTTATACGTTATATCGTAATGCTACATAACGTTATACGTCATAACGTATTACCACATAACGTTATTCGTTATATCATAATACTACATAACGTTATACGTTATTACATAGTACTATATAACGTTATACGTTATATCGTTATGCTACATAACGTTATACGTTATATCGTAATGCTACATAACGTTATACGTTATATCGTAATGCTACATGTCGTTATACGTTATATCATAATGCTATATAACGTTATACGTTGTATCGTTATGCTACATAACGTTATACGTTATATCGTAATGCTACATAACGTTATACGTTATATCATAATACTACATAACGTTATACGTCATAACGTATTACCACATAACGTTATTCGTTATATCGTAATGCTACATAACGTTATACGTTATATCGTAATGCTACATGTCGTTATACGTTATATCATAATGCTACATAACGTTATACGTTATATCGTAATGCTACATAACGTTATACGTTATATCATAATACTACAAAACGTTATACGTTATTACATAGTACTATATAACGTTATACGTTATATCGTTATGCTACATAACGTTATACGTTATATCGTAATGCTACATAACGTTATACGTTATATCGTAATGCTACATGTCGTTATACGTTATATCATAATGCTACATAACGTTATACGTTGTATCGTTATGCGACATAACGTTATACGTTATATCGTAATACTACATAACGTTATACGTTATAACGTATTACCACATAACGTTATACGTTATATCGTAATGCTACATAACGTTATACGTTATATCGTAATGCTACATATCGTTATACGTTATATCATAATACTACATAACGTTATACGTTATAACTTAATACTATATAACGTTATAAGTTATATCCTTATGCTACATAACGTTATACGTTATATCGTAATGCTACATAACGTTATACGTTATAACATATTACCATATAACGTTATACGTTATATCGTTATGCTACATAACGTTATACGTTATATCGTAATGCTACATATCGTTATACGTTATATCGTAATACTACATAACGTTATACGTTTTAACTTAATACTATATAACGTTATACGTTATATCGTTATGCTACATAACGTTATACGTTATATCGTTATGCTACATAACGTTATACGAAATATCGTAATGCTACATGACGTTATACGTTATATCATAATGCTACATAACGTTATACGTTATTACATAGTACTATATAACGTTATACGTTATATCGTTATGCTACATAACGTTATACGTTATATCGTAATGCTACATATCGTTATACGTTATATCGTAATACTACATAACGTTATACGTTATAACTTAATACTATATAACGTTATACGTTATATCGTTATGCTACATAACGTTATACGTTATATCGTTATGCTACATAACGTTATGCGATATATCGTAATGCTACATGACGTTATACGTTATATCATAATGCTACATAATGTTATACGTTATTACATAGTACTATATAACGTTATACGTTATATCGTTATGCTACATAACGTTATACGTTATATCGTTATGCTACATAACGTTATACGTTATATCGTTATGCTACATAACGTTATACGTTATATCGTAATGCTACATAACGTTATACGTCATAACGTATTACCACATAACGTTATTCGTTATATCGTAATGCTACATAACGTTATACGTTATATCGTAATGCTACATGTCGTTATACGTTATATCATAATGCTACATAACGTTATACGTTATATCGTAATTCTACATAACGTTATACGTTATAACGTAATGCTACATGTCGTTATACGTTATATCATAATGCTACATAACGTTATACGTTATATCGTAATTCTACATAACGTTATACGTTATATCGTAATGATACATATCGTTATACGTTATATCATAATGCTACATAACGTTATACGTTATATCGTAATGCTACATAACGTTATACGTTATATCATAATGCTACATGACGTTATACGTTATAACATATTACCATATAACGTTATACGTTATATCGTTATGCTACATAACATTATACGTTATATCGTAGTGCTACATAACGTTATACGTTATAACATATTACCATATAACGTTATACGTTATATCGTTATGCTACATAACGTTATACTTTATATCGTAATGCTACATATCGTTATACGTTATATCATAATACTACATATCGTTATACGTTATATCATAATGCTACATAACGTTATACGTTATTACATAGTACTATAGAACGTTATACGTTATATCGTTATGCTACATAACGTTATACGTTATATCGTTATGCTACATAACGTTATACGTTATATCGTTATGCTACATAACGTTATACGTTATATCGTAATGCTACATGTCGTTATACGTTATATCATAATGCTACATAACGTTATACGTTATATCGTAATGCTACATAACGTTATTCGTTATATCGCAATGCTACATAACGTTATACGTTATATCGTAATGCTACATGTCGTTATACGTTATATCATAATGCTACATAACTTTATACGTTATATCGTAATGCTACATGTCGTTATACGTTATATCATAATGCTACATAATGTTATACGTTATAACATATTACCATATAACGTTATACGTTATATCGTAATGCTACATAACGTTATACGTCATAAAGTATTACCACATAACGTTATTCGTTATATCGTAATGCTACATAACGTTATACGTTATATCGTAATGCTACATGTCGTTATACGTTATATCATAATGCTACATAACGTTATACGTTATATCGTAATGCTACATAACGTTATACGTTATATCATAATACTACATAACGTTATACGTTATAACTTAATACTATATATCGTTATACGTTATATCGTTATGCTACATAACGTTATACGTTATATCGTTATGCTACATAACGTTACACGATATATCGTAATGCTACATGACGTTATACGTTATATCATAATGCTACATAACGTTATACGTTATTACATAGTACTATATAACGTTTTACGTTATATCGTTATGCTACATAACGTTATACGTTATATCGTAGTGCCACATAACGTTATACGTTATATCGTAATACTACATAACGTTATACGTTATAACGTATTACCACATAACGTTATACGTTATATCGTAATACTACATAACGTTATACGTTATATCGAAATGCTACATAACGTTACACGTTATATCATAATGCTACATACCGTTATACGTTATATCATAATGCTACATAACGTTATACGTTATATCGTAATGCTACATAACGTTATACGTTATAACATATTACCATATAACGTTATACGTTATATCGTTATGCTACATAACGTTATACGTTATATCGTAATGCTACATATCGTTATACGTTATATCGTAATACTACATAACGTTATACGTTTTAACTTAATACTATATAACGTTATACGTTATATCGTTATGCTACATAACGTTATACGTTATATCGTTATGCTACATAACGTTATACGTTATATCGTTATGCTACATAACGTTATACGTTATATCGTAATGCTACATGTCGTTATACGTTATATCATAATGCTACATAACGTTATACGTTATATCGTAATGCTACATAACGTTATTCGTTATATCGCAATGCTACATAACGTTATACGTTATATCGTAATGCTACATGTCGTTATACGTTATATCATAATGCTACATAACTTTATACGTTATATCGTAATGCTACATGTCGTTATACGTTATATCATAATGCTACATAATGTTATACGTTATAACATATTACCATATAACGTTATACGTTATATCGTAATGCTACATAACGTTATACGTCATAACGTATTACCACATAACGTTATTCGTTATATCGTAATGCTACATAACGTTATACGTTATATCGTAATGCTACATGTCGTTATACGTTATATCATAATGCTACATAACGTTATACGTTATATCGTAATGCTACATAACGTTATACGTTATATCATAATACTACATAACGTTATACGTTACAACTTAATACTATATATCGTTATACGTTATATCGTTATGCTACATAACGTTATACGTTATATCGTTATGCTACATAACGTTACACGATATATCGTAATGCTACATGACGTTATACGTTATATCATAATGCTACATAACGTTATACGTTATTACATAGTACTATATAACGTTTTACGTTATATCGTTATGCTACATAACGTTATACGTTATATCGTAGTGCCACATAACGTTATACGTTATATCGTAATACTACATAACGTTATACGTTATAACGTATTACCACATAACGTTATACGTTATATCGTAATACTACATAACGTTATACGTTATATCGAAATGCTACATATCGTTATACGTTATATCATAATACTACATAACGTTATACGTTATAACTTAATACTATATAACGTTATACGTTATATCGTTATGCCACATAACGTTATACGTTATATCGGTATGCTGCATAACGTTATACGTTATATCGTAATGCTACATAACGTTATACGCTATATCATAATGCTACATAACGTTATACGTTATTACATAATACTATATAACGTTATACGTTATATCGTTATGCTACATAACGTTATACGTTATATCGTAATGCTACATAACGTTATACGCTATAACGTATTACCACATAACGTTATACGTTATAACCTAGTACTATATAACGTTATACGTTATATGGTTATGCTACATAACGTTATACATTATATCGTAATGCTACATAACGTTATACGTTATATCGTTATGCTACATAACGTTATACGTTATATCGTAATACTACATAACGGTATACGTTATAACGTAATACTACATAACGTTATACGTTATATCGTAATACTATATAACGTTATACGGTATATCGTAATGCAACATAACGTTATACGTTATATAGTAATGTTACATAACGTTATACGTTATATCCTAATACTACATAACGGTATACGTTATAACGTAATACTACATAACGTTATACGTTATAACCTAATACTATATAACGTTATACGTTATATGGTTATGCTACATAACGTTATACGTTATATCGTAGTGCTACATAACGTTATACGTTATATAATAATACTACATCACGTTATACGTTATATCGTTATGCTACATAACGTTATACGTTATATCGTAATACTACATAACGTTATACGTTATAACGTATTACCACTTAACATTATACGTTATATCGTAATGCTACATAACGTTATACGTTATATCGTAATGCTACATACCGTTATACGTTATATCATAATGCTACATAACGTTATACGTTATATCGTAATGCTACAGAACGTTATACGTTATATCATAATGCTACATAACGTTATACGTTATAACATATTACCATATAACGTTATACGTTATATCGTAATGCTACATAACGTTATACGTTATAACGTATTACCACATAACGTTATACGTTATAACCTAGTACTATATAACGTTATACGTTATATGGTTATGCTACATAACGTTATACGTTATATCGTAATGCTACATAACGTTATACGTTATATCGTTATGCTACATAACGTTATACGTTATGTCGTGATGCTACATAACGTTATACGTTATATCATAATGCTACATAACGTTATACGTTATATCGTATAGCTACATAACGTTATACGTTATAACGTATTACCACATAACGTTATACGTTATAACCTAGTACTATATAACGTTATACGTTATATGGTTATGCTACATAACGTTATACGTTATATCGTTATGCTACATAACGTTATACGTTATATCGTAATGCTACATAACGTTATACGTTATATCATAATGCTACATAACGTTATACGTTATTACATAATCCTATATAACGTTATACGTTATATCGTTATGCTACATAACGTTATACGTTATATCGTAATGCTACATAACGTTATACGTTATAACGTATTACCACATAACGTTATACGTTATAACCTAGTACTATATAACGTTATACGTTATATGGTTATGCTACATAGCGTTATACGTTATATCGTTATGCTACATAACGTTATACGTTATATCGTAATGCTACATAACGTTACACGTTATATCATAATGCTACATACCGTTATACGTTATATCATAATGCTACATAACGTTATACGTTATATCGTAATGCTACATAACGTTATACGTTATAACATATTACCATATAACGTTATACGTTATATCGTTATGCTACATAACGTTATACGTTATATCGAAATGCTACATATCGTTATACGTTATATCATAATACTACATAACGTTATATGTTATAACTTAATACTATATAACGTTATACGTTATATCGTTATGCTACATAACGTTATACGTTATATCGTTATGCTACATATCGTTATACGTTATATCGTAATCCTACATAACGTTATACGCTATATCATAATGTTACATAACGTTATACGTTATTACATAATACTATATAACGTTATACGTTATATCGTTATGCTACATAACGTTATACGTTATATCGTAATGCTACATAACGTTATACGTTATAACGTATTACCACATAACGTTATACGTTATAACCTAGTACTATATAACGTTATACGTTATATGGTTATGCTACATAACGTTATACATTATATCGTAATGCTACATAACGTTACACGTTATAACGTATTACCACATAACGTTATACGTTATAACCTAGTACTATATAACGTTATACGTTATATGGTTATGCTACATAACGTTATAAGTTATATCGTTATGCTACATAACGTTATACGTTATATCGTAATGTTACATAACGTTATACGTTATATCATAATGCTACATAACGTTATACGTTATTACATAATACTATATAACGTTATACGTTATATCGTTATGCTACATAACGTTATACGTTATATCGTAATGCTACATAACGTTATATGTTATAACGTATGACCACATAACGTTATACGTTATAACCTAGTACTATATAACGTTATACGTTATATGGTTATGCTACATAACGTTATACGTTATATCGTTATGCTACATAACGTTATACGTTATATCGTAATGCTACATAACGTTATACGTTATATCATAATGCTACATAACGTTATACGTTATTACATAATACTATATAAAGTTATACGTTATATCGTTATGCTACATAACGTTATACGTTATATCGTAATGCTACATAACGTTATACGTTATAACGTATGACCACATAACGTTATACGTTATAACCTAGTACTATATAACGTTATACGTTATATCGTTATGCTACATAACGTTATACGTTATATCGTTATGCTACATAACGTTATACGTTATATCGTTATGCTACATAACGTTATACGTTATATCGTAATCCTACATAACGTTATACGCTATATCATAATGCTACATAACGTTATACGTTATTACATAATACTATATAACGTTATACGTTATATCGTTATGCTACATAACGTTATACGTTATATCGTAATGCTACATAACGTTATACGTTATAACGTATTACCACATAACGTTATACGTTATAACCTAGTACTATATAACGTTATACGTTATATGGTTATGCTACATAACGTTATACATTATATCGTAATGCTACATAACGTTATACGTTATAACATATTACCATATAACGTTATACGTTATATCGTAATGCTACATAACATTATACGTAATATCGTAATGCTACATACCGTTATACGTTATATCGTTATGCCACATAACGTTATACGTTATTGCATAGTACTATATAACGTTATTCGTTATATCGTTATGCTATATAACGTTATACGTCATATCGTTATGCTACATAACGTTATACCTTATGTCGTAATGCTACATAACGTTATACGTTATATCATAATGCTACATAACGTTATATGTTATAACATACTACCATATAACGTTATACGTTATATCGTTATGCTACATAACGTTATACGTTATATCGTAATGCTACATAACGTTATACGCCATAACCTATTACCACATAACGTTATTCGTTATATCGTAATGCTACATAACGTTATACGTTATATCGTAATACTACATAACGGTATACGTTATAACGTAATACTACATAACGTTATACGTTATATCGTAATACTATACAACGTTATACGTTATATCGTAATGCTACATAACGTTATACGTTATATCGTAATGATACATATCGTTATACGTTATATCGTAATACTATATAACGTTATACGTTATATCGTAATGCTACATAACGTTATACGTTATATCGTAATGATACATATCGTAATACGTTATATCATAATGCTACATAACGTTATACGTTATATCGTAATGCTACATAACGTTATACGTTATATCATAATGCTACATAACGTTATACGTTATAACATATTACCATATAACGTTATACGTTATATCGTTATGCTACATAACGTTATACGTTATATCGTAGTGCTACATAACGTTACACGTTATTTCGTAATACTACATAACGTTATACGTTATAACGTATTACCACATAACGTTATACGTTATATCGTAATGCTACATAACGTTATACATTATATCGTAATGCTACATATCGTTATACGTTATATCATAATACTACATAACGTTATACGTTATAACTTAATACTATATAACGTTATAAGTTATATCCTTATGCTACATAATGTTATACGTTATATCGTAATGCTACATAACGTTATACGTTATAACATATTACCATATAACGTTATACGTTATATTGTTATGCTACATAACGTTATACGTTATATCATAATACTACATATCGTTATACGTTATATCATAATGCTACATAACGTTATACGTTATTACATAGTACTATAGAACGTTATACGTTATATCGTTATGCTACATAACGTTATACGTTATATCGTAAAGCTACATGTCGTTATACGTTATATCATAATGCTACATAACGTTATACGTTATATCGTAATGCTACATAACGTTATTCGTTATATCGTAATGCTACATAACGTTATACGTTATATCGTAATGCTACATGTCGTTATACGTTATATCATAATGCTACATAACGTTATACGTTATATCGTAATGCTACATGTCGTTATACGTTATATCATAATGCTACATAACGTTATACGTTATAACATATTACCATATAACGTTATACGTTATATCGTAATGCTACATAACGTTATACGTCATAACGTATTACCACATAACGTTATTCGTTATATCGTAATGCTACATAACGTTATACGTTATATCGTAATGCTACATGTCGTTATACGTTATATCATAATGCTACATAACGTTATACGTTATATCGTAATGCTACATAACGTTATACGTTATATCATAATACTACATAACGTTATACGTTATATCGTTATGCTACATAACGTTACACGATATATCGTAATGCTACATGACGTTATACGTTATATCATAATGCTACATAACGTTATACGTTATTACATAGTACTATATAACGTTATACGTTATATCGTTATGCTACATAACGTTATACGTTATATCGTAGTGCCACATAACGTTATACGTTATATCGTAATACTACATAACGTTATACGTTATAACGTATTACCACATAACGTTATACGTTATATCGTAATGCTACATAACGTTATACGTTATATCGTAATGCTACATATCGTTATACGTTATATCATAATACTACATAACGTTATACGTTATAACTTAATACTATATAACGTTATAAGTTATATCCTTATGCTACATAACGTTATACGTTATATCGTAATGCTACATATCGTTATACGTTATATCATAATACTACATAACGTTATACGTTATAACTTAATACTATATAACGTTATACGTTATATCGTTATGCTACATAACGTTATACGTTATATCGTTATGCTACATAACGTTATACGATATATCGTAATGCTACATGACGTTATACGTTATATCATAATGCTACATAACGTTATACGTTATTACATAGTACTATATAACGTTATACGTTATATCCTTATGCTACATAACGTTATACGTTATATCGTAATGCTACATGACGTTATACGTTATATCATAATGCTACATAACGTTATACGTTATTACATAGTACTATATAACGTTATACGTTATATCGTTATGCTACATAACGTTATACGTTATATCGTAGTGCCACATAACGTTATACGTTATATCGTAATACTACATAACGTTATACGTTATAACGTATTACCACATAACGTTATACGTTATATCGTAATGCTACATAACGTTATACGTTATATCGTAATGCTACATATCGTTATACGTTATATCATAATACTACATAACGTTATACGTTATAACTTAATACTATATAGCGTTATACGTTATATCGTTATGCTACATAACGTTATACGTTATATCGTTATGCTACATAACGTTATACGTTATATCGTAGTGCCACATAACGTTATACGTTATATCGTAATACTACATAACGTTATACGTTATAACGTATTACCACATAACGTTATACGTTATATCGTAATGCTACATAACGTTATACGTTATATCGTAATGCTACATATCGTTATACGTTATATCATAATACTACATAACGTTATACGTTATAACTTAATACTATATAACGTTATAAGTTATATCCTTATGCTACATAACGTTATACGTTATATCGTAATGCTACATACCGTTATACGTTATATCATAATACTACATAACGTTATACGTTATAACTTAATACTATATAACGTTATACGTTATATCGTTATGCTACATAACGTTATACGTTATGTCGTAATGCTACATAACGTTATACGTTATATCATAATGCTACATAACGTTATACGTTATAACATATTACCATATAACGTTATACGTTATATCGTTATGCTACATAACGTTATACGTTATATCGTATTGCTACATAACGTTATACGTCATAACCTATTACCACATAACGTTATTCGTTATATCGTAATGCTACATAACGTTATACGGTATATCGTAATACTACATAACGGTATACGTTATAACGTAATACTACATAACGTTATACGTTATATCGTTATGCTACATAACGTTATACGAAATATCGTAATGCTACATGTCGTTATACGTTATATCATAATGCTACATAACGTTATACGTTATATCATAATGCTACATAACGTTATACGTTATTACATACTACTGGATAACGTTATACGTTATATCGTTATGCTATATAACGTTATACGTTATATCGTTATGCTACATAACGTTATACGTTATGTCGTAATGCTACATAACGTTATACGTTATATCATAATGCTACATAACGTTATACGTTATAACATATTACCATATAACGTTATACGTTATATCGTTATGCTACATAACGTTATACGTTATATCGTATTGCTACATAACGTTATACGTCATAACCTATTACCACATAACGTTATTCGTTATATCGTAATGCAACATAACGTTATACGTTATATCGTAATACTACATAACGGTATACGTTATAACGTAATACTACATAACGTTATACGTTATATCGTAATACTATACAACGTTATACGTTATATCGTAATG
This sequence comes from Bombus lapidarius, assembly GCA_936014575.1. Lineage (NCBI taxonomy): Eukaryota > Metazoa > Arthropoda > Insecta > Hymenoptera > Apidae > Bombus > Bombus lapidarius. Next base: position 414,897 of record CAKXZU010000101.1, on the reverse strand, counting down.
CTACATAACGTTATACGTTATATCGTATTGATACATATCGTTATACGTTATATCGTAATACTATATAACGTTATACGTTATATCGTAATGCTACATAACGTTATACGTTATATCGTAATGATACATATCGTTATACGTTATATCATAATGCTACATAACGTTATACGTTATATCGTAATGCTACATAACGTTATACGTTATATCATAATGCTACATAACGTTATACGTTATAACATATTACCATATAACGTTATACGTTATATCGTTATGCTACATAACGTTATACGTTATATCGTAGTGCTACATAACGTTACACGTTATTTCGTAATACTACATAACGTTATACGTTATAACGTATTACCACATAACGTTATACGTTATATCGTAATGCTACATAACGTTATATGTTATATCCTAATGCTACATATCGTTATACGTTATATCATAATACTACATAACGTTATACGTTATAACTTAATACTATATAACGTTATAAGTTATATCCTTATGCTACATAACGTTATACGTTATATCGTAATGCTACATAACGTTATACGTTATAACATATTACCATATAACGTTATACGTTATATTGTTATGCTACATAACGTTATACGTTATATCATAATACTACATATCGTTATACGTTATATCATAATGCTACATAACGTTATACGTTATTACATAGTACTATAGAACGTTATACGTTATATCGTTATGCTACATAACGTTATACGTTATATCGTTATGCTACATAACGTTATACGTTATATCGTTATGCTACATAACGTTATACGTTATATCGTAATGCTACATGTCGCTATACGTTATATCATAATGCTACATAACGTTATACGTTATATCGTTATGCTACATAACGTTATACGTTATATCGTAATGCTACATGTCGTTATACGTTATATCATAATGCTACATAACGTTACACGTTATATCGTAATGCTACATAACGTTATTCGTTATATCGTAATGCTACATAACGTTATACGTTATATCGTAATGCTACATGTCGTTATACGTTATATCATAATGCTACATAACGTTATACGTTATATCGTAATGCTACATAACGTTATACGTTATATCGTAATGTTACATAACGTTATACGTTATATCGTAATGCTACATAACGTTATACGTTATATCATAATGCTACATAACGTTATACGTTATAACATATTACCATATAACGTTATACGTTATATTGTTATGCTACATAACGTTATACGTTATATCATAATACTACATATCGTTATACGTTATATCATAATGCTACATAACGTTATACGTTATTACATAGTACTATAGAACGTTATACGTTATATCGTTATGCTACATAACGTTATACGTTATCTTGTTATGCTACATAACGTTATACGTTATATCATAATACTACATATCGTTATACGTTATATCATAATGCTACATAACGTTATACTATATATCGTAATGCTACATAACGTTATACGTTATATCGTAATGCTACATGTCGTTATACGTTATATCATAATGCTACATAACGTTATACGTTATAACTTAATACTATATAACGTTATAAGTTATATCCTTATGCTACATAACGTTATACGTTATATCGTAATGCTACATAACGTTATACGTTATAACATATTACCATATAACGTTATACGTTATATTGTTATGCTACATAACGTTATACGTTATATCATAATACTACATATCGTTATACGTTATATCATAATGCTACATAACGTTATACGTTATTACATAGTACTATAGAACGTTATACGTTATATCGTTATGCTACATAACGTTATACGTTATATCGTTATGCTACATAACGTTATACGTTATATCGTTATGCTACATAACGTTATACGTTATATCGTAATGCTACATGTCGCTATACGTTATATCATAATGCTACATAACGTTATACGTTATATCGTTATGCTACATAGCGTTATACGTTATATCGTAATGCTACATGTCGTTATACGTTATATCATAATGCTACATAACGTTACACGTTATATCGTAATGCTACATAACGTTATTCGTTATATCGTAATGCTACATAACGTTATACGTTATATCGTAATGCTACATGTCGTTATACGTTATATCATAATGCTACATAACGTTATACGTTATATCGTAATGCTACATAACGTTATACGTTATATCGTAATGTTACATAACGTTATACGTTATATCGTAATGCTACATAACGTTATACGTTATATCATAATGCTACATAACGTTATACGTTATAACATATTACCATATAACGTTATACGTTATATTGTTATGCTACATAACGTTATACGTTATATCATAATACTACATATTGTTATACGTTATATCATAATGCTACATAACGTTATACGTTATTACATAGTACTATAGAACGTTATACGTTATATCGTTATGCTACATAACGTTATACGTTATATTGTTATGCTACATAACGTTATACGTTATATCATAATACTACATATCGTTATACGTTATATCATAATGCTACATAACGTTATACGTTATTACATAGTACTATAGAACGTTATACGTTATATCGTTATGCTACATAACGTTATACGTTATATCGTTATGCTACATAACGTTATACGTTATATCGTTATGCTACATAACGTTATACGTTATATCGTAATGCTACATGTCGCTATACGTTATATCATAATGCTACATAACGTTATACGTTATATCGTTATGCTACATAACGTTATACGTTATATCGTAATGCTACATGTCGTTATACGTTATATCATAATGCTACATAACGTTATACGTTATATCGTAATGCTACATAACGTTATTCGTTATATCGTAATGCTACATAACGTTATACGTTATATCGTAATGCTACATGTCGTTATACGTTATATCATAATGCTACATAACGTTATACGTTATATCGTAATGCTACATAACGTTATACGTTATATCGTAATGTTACATAACGTTATACGTTATATCGTAATGCTACATAACGTTATACGTTATATCATAATGCTACATAACGTTATACGTTATAACATATTACCATATAACGTTATACGTTATATTGTTATGCTAGATAACGTTATACGTTATATCATAATACTACATATCGTTATACGTTATATCATAATGCTACATAACGTTATACGTTATTACATAGTACTATAGAACGTTATACGTTATATCGTTATGCTACATAACGTTATACGTTATATTGTTATGCTACATAACGTTATACGTTATATCATAATACTACATATCGTTATACGTTATATCATAATGCTACATAACGTTATACGTTATAACATATTACCATATAACGTTATACGTTATATCGTTATGCTACATAACGTTATACGTTATATCGTAGTGCTACATAACGTTACACGTTATTTCGTAATACTACATAACGTTATACGTTATAACGTATTACCACATAACGTTATACGTTATATCGTAATGCTACATAACGTTATATGTTATATCGTAATGCTACATATCGTTATACGTTATATCATAATACTACATAACGTTATACGTTATAACTTAATACTATATAACGTTATAAGTTATATCCTTATGCTACATAACGTTATACGTTATATCGTAATGCTACATAACGTTATACGTTATAACATATTACCATATAACGTTATACGTTATATTGTTATGCTACATAACGTTATACGTTATATCATAATACTACATATCGTTATACGTTATATCATAATGCTACATAACGTTATACGTTATTACATAGTACTATAGAACGTTATACGTTATATCGTTATGCTACATAACGTTATACGTTATATCGTTATGCTACATAACGTTATACGTTATATCGTTATGCTACATAACGTTATACGTTATATCGTAATGCTACATGTCGCTATACGTTATATCATAATGCTACATAACGTTATACGTTATATCGTTATGCTACATAACGTTATACGTTATATCGTAATGCTACATGTCGTTATACGTTATATCATAATGCTACATAACGTTATACGTTATATCGTAATGCTACATAACGTTATTCGTTATATCGTAATGCTACATAACGTTATACGTTATATCGTAATGCTACATGTCTTTATACGTTATATCATAATGCTACATAACGTTATACGTTATATCGTAATGCTACATAACGTTATACGTTATATCGTAATGTTACATAACGTTATACGTTATATCGTAATGCTACATAACGTTATACGTTATATCATAATGCTACATAACGTTATACGTTATAACATATTACCATATAACGTTATACGTTATATTGTTATGCTACATAACGTTATACGTAATATCATAATACTACATATCGTTATACGTTATATCATAATGCTACATAACGTTATACGTTATTACATAGTACTATAGAACGTTATACGTTATATCGTTATGCTACATAACGTTATACGTTATATCGTTATGCTACATAACGTTATACGTTATATCGTAATGCTACATGTCGCTATACGTTATATCATAATGCTACATAACGTTATACTATATATCGTAATGCTACATAACGTTATACGTTATATCGTAATGCTACATGTCGTTATACGTTATATCATAATGCTACATAACGTTATACGTTATATCGTAATGCTACATAACGTTATTCGTTATATCGTAATGCTACATAACCTTATACGTTATATCGTTATGCTAGATAACGTTATACGTTATATCGTAATGCTACATGTCGCTATACGTTATATCGTTATGCTACATAACGTTATACGTTATATCGTAATGCTACATGTCGTTATACGTTATATCATAATGCTACATAACGTTATACGTTATATCGTAATGCTACATAACGTTATTCGTTATATCGTTATGCTACATAACGTTATACGTTATATCGTTATGCTACATGTCGCTATACGTTATATCATAATGCTACATAACGTTATACGTTATATCGTTATGCTACATAACGTTATACGTTATATCGTAATGCTACATGTCGTTATACGTTATATCATAATGCTACATAACGTTATACGTTATATCGTAATGCTACGTAACGTTATTCGTTATATCGTAATGCTACATAACGTTATACGTTATATCGTAATGCTACATAACGTTATTCGTTATATCGTAATGCTACATAACGTTATACGTTATATCGTAATGCTACATGTCGTTATACGTTATATCATAATGCTACATAACGTTATACGTTATATCGTAATGCTACATAACGTTATACGTTATATCGTAATGCTACATAACGTTATACGTTATATCGTAATGCTACATGTCGTTATACGTTATATCATAATGCTACATAACGTTATACGTTATATCGTTATGCTACATAACGTTATACGTTATATCGTAATGCTACATGTCACTATACGTTATATCATAATGCTACATAACGTTATACGTTATATCGTTATGCTACATAACGTTATACGTTATATCGTAATGCTACATGTCGTTATACGTTATATCATAATGATACATAACGTTATACGTTATATCGTAATGCTACATAACGTTATTCGTTATATCGTAATGCTACATAACGTTATACGTTATATCGTAATGCTACATGTCGTTATACGTTATATCGTAATGCTACATGTCGCTATACGTTATATCATAATGCTACATAACGTTATACTATATATCGTAATGCTACATAACGTTATACGTTATATCGTAATGCTACATGTCGTTATACGTTATATCATAATACTACATATCGTTATACGTTATATCATAATGCTACATAACGTTATACGTTATTACATAGTACTATAGAACGTTATACGTTATATCGTTATGCTACATAACGTTATACGTTATATCGTTATGCTACATAACGTTATACGTTATATCGTAATGCTACATGTCGCTATACGTTATATCATAATGCTACATAACGTTATACTATATATCGTAATGCTACATAACGTTATACGTTATATCGTAATGCTACATGTCGTTATACGTTATATCATAATGCTACATAACGTTATACGTTATATCGTAATGCTACATAACGTTATTCGTTATATCGTAATGCTACATAACCTTATACGTTATATCGTTATGCTAGATAACGTTATACGTTATATCGTAATGCTACATGTCGCTATACGTTATATCGTTATGCTACATAACGTTATACGTTATATCGTAATGCTACATGTCGTTATACGTTATATCATAATGCTACATAACGTTATACGTTATATCGTAATGCTACATAACGTTATTCGTTATATCGTTATGCTACATAACGTTATACGTTATATCGTTATGCTACATGTCGCTATACGTTATATCATAATGCTACATAACGTTATACGTTATATCGTTATGCTACATAACGTTATACGTTATATCGTAATGCTACATGTCGTTATACGTTATATCATAATGCTACATAACGTTATACGTTATATCGTAATGCTACATAACGTTATTCGTTATATCGTAATGCTACATAACGTTATACGTTATATCGTAATGCTACATAACGTTATTCGTTATATCGTAATGCTACATAACGTTATACGTTATATCATAATGCTACATGTCGTTATACGTTATATCATAATGCTACATAACGTTATACGTTATATCGTAATGCTACATAACGTTATACGTTATATCGTAATGCTACATAACGTTATACGTTATATCGTAATGCTACATGTCGTTATACGTTATATCATAATGCTACATAACGTTATACGTTATATCGTAATGCTACATGTCACTATACGTTATATCATAATGCTACATAACGTTATACGTTATATCGTTATGCTACATAACGTTATACGTTATATCGTAATGCTACATGTCGTTATACGTTATATCGTAATGATACATAACGTTATACGTTATATCGTAATGCTACATAACGTTATTCGTTATATCGTAATGCTACATAACGTTATACGTTATATCGTAATGCTACATGTCGTTATACGTTATATCATAATGCTACATAACGTTATACGTTATATCGTAATGCTACATAACGTTATACGTTATATCGTAATGCTACATATCGTTATACGTTATATCATAATACTACATAACGTTATACGTTATAACTTAATACTATATAACGTTACAAGTTATATCCTTATGCTACATAACGTTATACGTTATATCGTAATGCTACATATCGTTATACGTTATATCATAATACTACATAACGTTATACGTTATAACTTAATACTATATAACGTTATACGTTATATCGTTATGCTACATAACGTTATACGTTATATCGTTATGCTACATAACGTTATACGATATATCGTAATGCTACATGACGTTATACGTTATATCATAATGCTACATAACGTTATACGTTATTACATAGTACTATATAACGTTATACGTTATATCCTTATGCTACATAACGTTATACGTTATATCGTAATGCTACATGACGTTATACGTTATATCATAATGCTACATAACGTTATACGTTATTACATAGTACTATATAACGTTATACGTTATATCGTTATGCTACATAACGTTATACGTTATATCGTAGTGCCACATAACGTTATACGTTATATCGTAATACTACATAACGTTATACGTTATATCGTAATGCTACATAACGTTATACGTTATATCGTAATGCTACATATCGTTATACGTTATATCATAATACTACATAACGTTATACGTTATAACTTAATACTATATAACGTTATACGTTATATCGTTATGCTACATAACGTTATACGTTATATCGTTATGCTACATAACGTTATACGTTATATCGTAGTGCCACATAACGTTATACGTTATATCGTAATACTACATAACGTTATACGTTATAACGTATTACCACATAACGTTATACGTTATATCGTAATGCTACATAACGTTATACGTTATATCGTAATGCTACATATCGTTATACGTTATATCATAATACTACATAACGTTATACGTTATAACTTAATACTATATAACGTTATAAGTTATATCCTTATGCTACATAACGTTATACGTTATATCGTAATGCTACATACCGTTATACGTTATATCATAATACTACATAACGTTATACGTTATAACTTAATACTATATAACGTTATACGTTATATCGTTATGCTACATAACGTTATACGTTATATCGTTATGCTACATAACGTTATACGAAATATCGTAATGCTACATGACGTTATACGTTATATCATAATGCTACATAACGTTATACGTTATATCATAATGCTACATAACGTTATACGTTATTACATACTACTGGATAACGTTATACGTTATATCGTTATGGTATATAACGTTATACGTTATATCGTTATGCTACATAACGTTATACGTTATGTCGTAATGCTACATAACGTTATACGTTATATCATAATGCTACATAACGTTATACGTTATAACATATTACCATATAACGTTATACGTTATATCGTTATGCTACATAACGTTATACGTTATATCGTATTGCTACATAACGTTATACGTTATATCGTAGTGCCACATAACGTTATACGTTATATCGTAATACTACATAACGTTATACGTTATAACGTATTACCACATAACGTTATACGTTATAACGTATTACCACATAACGTTATACGTTATATCGTAATGCTACATAACGTTATACGTTATATCGTAATGCTACATATCGTTATACGTTATATCATAATACTACATAACGTTATACGTTATAACTTAATACTATATAACGTTATAAGTTATATCCTTATGCTACATAACGTTATACGTTATATCGTAATGCTACATACCGTTATACGTTATATCATAATACTACATAACGTTATACGTTATAACTTAATACTATATAACGTTATACGTTATATCGTTATGCTACATAACGTTATACGTTATATCGTTATGCTACATAACGTTATACGAAATATCGTAATGCTACATGACGTTATACGTTATATCATAATGCTACATAACGTTATACGTTATATCATAATGCTACATAACGTTATACGTTATTACATACTACTGGATAACGTTATACGTTATATCGTTATGGTATATAACGTTATACGTTATATCTTTATGCTACATAACGTTATACGTTATGTCGTAATGCTACATAACGTTATACGTTATATCATAATGCTACATAACGTTATACGTTATAACATATTACCATATAACGTTATACGTTATATCGTTATGCTACATAACGTTATACGTTATATCGTATTGCTACATAACGTTATACGTCATAACCTATTACCACATAACGTTATTCGTTATATCGTAATGCTACATAACGTTATACGTTATATCGTAATACTACATAACGGTATACGTTATAACGTAATACTACATAACGTTATACGTTATATCGTAATACTATACAACGTTATACGTTATATCGTAATGCTACATAACGTTATACGTTATATCGTATTGATACATATCGTTATACGTTATATCGTAATACTATATAACGTTATACGTTATATCGTAATGCTACATAACGTTATACGTTATATCGTAATGATACATATCGTTATACGTTATATCATAATGCTACATAACGTTATACGTTATATCGTAATGCTACATAACGTTATACGTTATATCATAATGCTACATAACGTTATACGTTATAACATATTACCATATAACGTTATACGTTATATCGTTATGCTACATAACGTTATACGTTATATCGTAGTGCTACATAACGTTACACGTTATTTCGTAATACTACATAACGTTATACGTTATAACGTATTACCACATAACGATATACGTTATATCGTAATGCTACATAACGTTATATGTTATATCGTAATGCTACATATCGTTATACGTTATATCATAATACTACATAACGTTATACGTTATAACTTAATACTATATAACGTTATAAGTTATATCCTTATGCTACATAACGTTATACGTTATATCGTAATGCTACATAACGTTATACGTTATAACATATTACCATATAACGTTATACGTTATATTGTTATGCTACATAACGTTATACGTTATATCATAATACTACATATCGTTATACGTTATATCATAATGCTACATAACGTTATACGTTATTACATAGTACTATAGAACGTTATACGTTATATCGTTATGCTACATAACGTTATACGTTATATCGTTATGCTACATAACGTTATACGTTATATCGTTATGCTATATAACGTTATACGTTATATCGTAATGCTACATGTCGCTATACGTTATATCATAATGCTACATAACGTTATACGTTATATCGTTATGCTACATAACGTTATACGTTATATCGTAATGCTACATGTCGTTATACGTTATATCATAATGCTACATAACGTTATACGTTATATCGTAATGCTACATAACGTTATTCGTTATAACGTAATGCTACATAACGTTATACGTTATATCGTAATGCTACATGTCGTTATACGTTATATCATAATGCAACATAACGTTATACGTTATATCGTAATGCTACATAACGTTATTCGTTATATCGTAATGTTACATAACGTTATACGTTATATCGTAATGCTACATAACGTTATACGTTATATCATAATGCTACATAACGTTATACGTTATAACATATTACCATATAACGTTATACGTTATATCGTTATGCTACATAACGTTATACGTTATATCGTAATGCTACATATCGTTATTCGTTATATCATAATACTACATAATGTTATACGTTATAACTTAATACTATATAACGTTATACGTTATATCGTTATGCTACATAACGTTATACGTTATGTCGTAATGCTACATAACGTTATACGTTATATCATAATGCTACATAACGTTATACGTTATAACATGTTACCATATAACGTTATACGTTATATCGTTATGCTACATAACGTTATACGTTATATCGTTATGCTACATAACGTTATACGTTATATAGTAATGCTACATAACGTTATACGTCATAACGTATTACCACATAACGTTATTCGTTATATCGTAATGCTACATAACGTTATACGTTATATCGTAATACTACATAACGTTATATGTTATATCGTAATACTATATAACGTTATACGTTATATCGTAATGCTACATAACGTTATACGTTATATCGTAATGATACATATCGTTATACGTTATGTCATAATGCTACATAACGTTATACGTTATATCGTAATGCTACATAACGTTATACGTTATATCATAATGCTACATAACATTATACGTTATAACATATTACCATATAACGTTATACGTTATATCGTTATGCTACATAACGTTATACGTTATATCGTAGTGCTACATAACGTTATACGTTATATCATAATGCTACATAACGTTATACGTTATAACATATTACCATATAACGTTATACGTTATATCGTTATGCTACATAACGTTATACGTTATATCGTAATGCTACATATCGTTATACGTTATATCATAATGCTACATAACGTTATACGTTATCATTTAATACTATATAACGTTATACGTTATATCGTTATGCTACATAACGTTATCCGTTATATCGTTATGCTACATAACGTTATACGTTATATCGTAATGCTACATAACGTTATACGTTATATCATAATGCTACATAACGTTATACGTTATTACATAATACTATATAACGTTATACGTTATTTCGTTATGCTACATAACGTTATACGTTATATCGCAGTGCTACATAACGTTATACGTTATATCGTAATACTACATAACGTTATACGTTATAACGTATTACCACATAACGTTATACGTTATATCGTAATGCTACATAACGTTATACGTTATATCGTTATGCTACATAACGTTATACGTTATATCGTAATGCTACATAACGTTATACGTTATATCATAATGCTACATAACGTTATACGTTATATCGTTATGCTACATAACGTTATACGTTATATCGTAATGCTACATAACGTTATACGTTATATCGTAATGCTACATAACGTTATACGTTATAACGTATTACCACATAACGTTATACGTTATATCGTAATGCTACGTAACGTTATACGTTATATCGTTATGCTACATAACGTTATACGTTATATCGTAATGCTACATAACGTTATACGTTATATCATAATACTACATAACGTTATACGTTATAACTTAATACTATATAACGTTATAAGTTATATCCTTATGCTACATAACGTTATACGTTATATCGTAATGCTACATAACGTTATACGTTATAACGTATTACCATATAACGTTATACGTTATATCGTTATGCTACATAACGTTATACGTTATATCGTAATGCTACATATCGTTATACGTTATATCATAATACTACATAACGTTATACGTTATAACTTAGTACTATATAACGTTATACGTTATATCGTTATGCTACATAACGTTATACGTTATATCGTTTTGCTACATAACGTTATACGATATATCGTAATGCTACATGACGTTATACGTTATATAATAATGCTACATAGCGTTATACGTTATTACATAGTACTATATAACGTTATACGTTATATTGTTATGCTACATAACGTTATACATTATATCGTTATGCTACATAACGTTATACGTTATATCGTAATGCTACATAACGTTATACGTCATAACGTATTACCACATAACGTTATTCGTTATATCGTAATGCTACATAACGTTATACGTTATATCGTAATGCTACATGTCGTTATACGTTATATCATAATGCTACATAACGTTATACGTTATATCGTTATGCTACATAACGTTATACGTTATATCGTAATGCTACATAACGTTATACGTTATATCGTAATGCTACATAACGTTATACGTTATAACGTATTACCACATAACGTTATACGTTATATCGTAATGCTACGTAACGTTATACGTTATATCGTAATGCTACATAACGTTATACGTTATATCGTAATGCTACATAACGTTATACGTTATATCATAATGCTACATAACGTTATACGTTATATCGTAATACTACATATCGTTATATGTTATATCATAATGCTACATAACGTTATACGTTATTACATAATACTATATAACGTTATACGTTATTGCGTTATGCTACATAACGTTATACGTTATATCGCAGTGCTACATAACGTTATACGTTATATCGTAATACTACATAACGTTATACGTTATAACGTATTACCACATAACGTTATACGTTATATCGTAATGCTACATAACGTTATACGTTATATCGTTATGCTACATAACGTTATACGTTATATCGTAATGCTACATAACGTTATACGTTATATCATAATGCTACATAACGTTATACGTTATATCGTTATGCTACATAACGTTATACGTTATATCGTAATGCTACATAACGTTATACGTTATATCGTAATGCTACATAACGTTATACGTTATAACGTATTACCACATAACGTTATACGTTATATCGTAATGCTACGTAACGTTATACGTTATATCGTAATGCTACATATCGTTATACGTTATATCATAATGCTACATAACGTTATAAGTTATAACGTATTACCACATAACGTTATACGTTATATCGTAATGCTACATAACGTTATACGTTATATCGTTATGCTACATAACGTTATACGTTATATCGTAATGCTACATAACGTTATACGTTATATCATAATGCTACATAACGTTATACGTTATATCGTTATGCTACATAACGTTATACGTTATATCGTAATGCTACATAACGTTATACGTTATATCGTAATGCTACATAACGTTATACGTTATAACGTATTACCACATAACGTTATACGTTATATCGTAATGCTACGTAACGTTATACGTTATATTGTAATGCTACATATCGTTATACGTTATATCATAATGCTACATAACGTTATAAGTTATATCGTAATGCTACATAACGTTATACGTTATATCATAATGCTACATAACGTTATACGTTATAACATATTACCATATAACGTTATACGTTATATCGTTATGCTACATAACGTTATACGTTATATCGTAATGCTACATAACGTTATACGTTATATCATAATACTACATAACGTTATACGTTATAACTTAATACTATATAACGTTATACGTTATATCGTTATGCTACATAACGTTACACGATATATCGTAATGCTACATGACGTTATACGTTATATCGTAGTGCTACATAACGTTATACGTTATATCGTAATACTACATAACGTTATACGTTATAACGTATTACCACATAACGTTATACGTTATATCGTAATGCTACATAACATTATACGTTATATCGTAATGCTACATATCGTTATACGTTATATCGTAATGATACATATCGTTATACGTTATATCATAATGCTACATAACGTTATACGTTATATCGTACTGCTACATAACGTTATACGTTATATCATAATGCTACATAACGTTATACGTTATAACATATTACCATATAACGTTATACGTTATATCGTTATGCTACATAACGTTATACGTTATATCGTAATGCTACATATCGTTATACGTTATATCATAATGCTACATAACGTTATACGTTATCACTTAATACTATATAACGTTATACGTTATATCGTTATGCTACATAACGTTATCCGTTATATCGTTATGCTACATAACGTTATACGTTATATCGTAATGCTACATAACGTTATACGTTATATCATAATGCTACATAAAGTTATACGTTATTACATAATACTATATAACGTTATACGTTATTTCGTTATGCTACATAACGTTATACGTTATATCGCAGTGCTACATAACGTTATACGTTATATCGTAATACTACATAACGTTATACGTTATAACGTATTACCACATAACGTTATACGTTATATCGTAATGCTACATAACGTTATACGTTATATCGTAATACTACATATCGTTATATGTTATATCATAATACTACATAACGTTATACGTTATAACTTAATACTATATAACGTTATAAGTTATATCCTTATGCTACATAACGTTATACGTAATATCGTAATGCTACATAACGTTATACGTTATATCGTTATGCTACATAACGTTATACGTTATATCGTAATGCTACATAACGTTATACGTTATATCATAATGCTACATAACGTTATACGTTATATCGTTATGCTACATAACGTTATACGTTATATCGTAATGCTACATAACGTTATACGTTATATCATAATACGACATAACGTTATACGTTATAACTTAATACTATATAACGTTATACGTTATATCGTTATGCTACATAACGCTATACGTTATATCGTTATGCTACATAACGTTACACGATATATCGTAATGCTACATGACGTTATACGTTATATCATAATGCTACATAACGTTATACGTTATTACATAGTACTATATAACGTTATACGTTATATCGTTATGCTACATAACGTTATACGTTATATCGTAGTGCCACATAACGTTATACGTTATATCGTAATACTACATAACGTTATACGTTATAACGTATTACCACATAACGTTATACGTTATATCGTAATGCTACATAACGTTATACGTTATATCGTAATGCTACATATCGTTATACGTTATATCATAATACTACATAACGTTATACGTTATAACTTAATACTATGTAACGTTATAAGTTATATCCTTATGCTACATAACGTTATACGTTATATCGTAATGCTACATAACGTTATACGTTATAACATATTACCATATAACGTTATACGTTATATCGTTATGCTACATAACGTTATACGTTATATCGTAATGCTACATATCGTTATACGTTATATCATAATACTACATAACGTTATACGTTATAACTTAGTACTATATAACGTTATACGTTATATCGTTATGCTACATAACGTTATACGTTATATCGTTATGCTACATAACGTTATACGATATATCGTAATGCTACATGACGTTATACGTTATATAATAATGCTACATAGCGTTATACGTTATTACATAGTACTATATAACGTTATACGTTATATTGTTATGCTACATTACGTTATACATTATATCGTTATGCTACATAACGTTATACGTTATATCGTAATGCTACATAACGTTATACGTCATAACGTATTACCACATAACGTTATTCGTTATATCGTAATGCTACATAACGTTATACGTTATATCGTAATGCTACATGTCGTTATACGTTATATCATAATGCTACATAACGTTATACGTTATATCGTAATGCTACATAACGTTATACGTTATATCGTTATGCTACATAACGTTATACGTTATAACGTATTACCACATAACGTTATACGTTATATCGTAATGCTACATAACGTTATACGTTATATCGTAATGCTACATATCGTTATACGTTATATCGTAATGATACATATCGTTATACGTTATATCATAATGCTACATAACGTTATACGTTATATCGTAATGCTACATAACGTTATACGTTATATCGTTATGCTGCATAACGTTATACGTTATTACATAATACTATATAACGTTATACGTTATTTCGTTATGCTACATAACGTTATACGTTATTTCGTTATGCTACATAACGTTATACGTTATATCGTAGTGCTACATAACGTTATACGTTATATCGTAATACCACATAACGTTATACGTTATATCGTAATGCTACATAACGTTATACGTTATATCGTAATACTACATATCGTTATACGTTATATCATAATACTACATAACGTTATACGTTATAACTTTATACTATATAACGTTATACATTATATCGTTATGCTACATAACGTTATACGTTATATCGTAATGCTACATAGCGTTATACGTTATATCGTAATACTACATATCGTTATATGTTATATCATAATACTACATAACGTTATACGTTATAACTTAATACTATATAACGTTATAAGTTATATCCTTATGCTACATAACGTTATACGTAATATCGTAATGCTACATAACGTTATACGTTATATCGTTATGCTACATAACGTTATACGTTATATCGTAATGCTACATAACGTTATACGTTATATCATAATGCTACATAACGTTATACGTTATATCGTTATGCTACATAACGTTATACGTTATATCGTAATGCTACATAACGTTATACGTTATATCATAATACGACATAACGTTATACGTTATAACTTAATACTATATAACGTTATACGTTATATCGTTATGCTACATAACGCTATACGTTATATCGTTATGCTACATAACGTTACACGATATATCGTAATGCTACATGACGTTATACGTTATATCATAATGCTACATAACGTTATACGTTATTACATAGTACTATATAACGTTATACGTTATATCGTTATGCTACATAACGTTATACGTTATATCGTAGTGCCACATAACGTTATACGTTATATCGTAATACTACATAACGTTATACGTTATAACGTATTACCACATAACGTTATACGTTATATCGTAATGCTACATAACGTTATACGTTATATCGTAATGCTACATATCGTTATACGTTATATCATAATACTACATAACGTTATACGTTATAACTTAATACTATATAACGTTATAAGTTATATCCTTATGCTACATAACGTTATACGTTATATCGTAATGCTACATAACGTTATACGTTATAACATATTACCATATAACGTTATACGTTATATCGTTATGCTACATAACGTTATACGTTATATCGTAATGCTACATATCGTTATACGTTATATCATAATACTACATAACGTTATACGTTATAACTTAGTACTATATAACGTTATACGTTATATCGTTATGCTACATAACGTTATACGTTATATCGTTATGCTACATAACGTTATACGATATATCGTAATGCTACATGACGTTATACGTTATATAATAATGCTACATAGCGTTATACGTTATTACATAGTACTATATAACGTTATACGTTATATTGTTATGCTACATTACGTTATACATTATATCGTTATGCTACATAACGTTATACGTTATATCGTAATGCTACATAACGTTATACGTCATAACGTATTACCACATAACGTTATTCGTTATATCGTAATGCTACATAACGTTATACGTTATATCGTAATGCTACATGTCGTTATACGTTATATCATAATGCTACATAACGTTATACGTTATATCGTAATGCTACATAACGTTATACGTTATATCGTTATGCTACATAACGTTATACGTTATAACGTATTACCACATAACGTTATACGTTATATCGTAATGCTACATAACGTTATACGTTATATCGTAATGCTACATATCGTTATACGTTATATCGTAATGATACATATCGTTATACGTTATATCATAATGCTACATAACGTTATACGTTATATCGTAATGCTACATAACGTTATACGTTATATCGTTATGCTGCATAACGTTATACGTTATTACATAATACTATATAACGTTATACGTTATTTCGTTATGCTACATAACGTTATACGTTATTTCGTTATGCTACATAACGTTATACGTTATATCGTAGTGCTACATAACGTTATACGTTATATCGTAATACCACATAACGTTATACGTTATATCGTAATGCTACATAACGTTATACGTTATATCGTAATACTACATATCGTTATACGTTATATCATAATACTACATAACGTTATACGTTATAACTTTATACTATATAACGTTATACGTTATATCGTTATGCTACATAACGTTATACGTTATATCGTAATGCTACATAGCGTTATACGTTATATCGTAATGCTACATAACGTTATACGTTATAACGTATTACCACATAACGTTATACGTTATATCGTAATGCTACATAACGTTATACGTTATATCGTAATGCTACATAACGTTATACGTTATATCGTAATGCTACATAACGTTATACGTTATATCGTAATGCTACATATCGTCATACGTTATATCGTAATGCTACATAACGTTATACGTTATATCGTAATGCTACATAACGTTATACGTTATATCATAATGCTACATAACGTTATACGTTATAACATATTACCATATAACGTTATACGTTATATCGTAATGCTACATAACGTTATACGTTATATCGTAATACTACATATCGTTATACGTTATATCATAATACTACATAACGTTATACGTTATAACTTTATACTATATAACGGTTATACGTTATATCGTTATGCTACATAACGTCATACGTTATAACTTAATACTATATAACGTTATACGTTATATCGTTATGCTACATAACGTTATACGTTATATCGTAATGCTACATAACGTTATACGTTATATCATAATGCTACATAACGTTATACGTTATTACATAATACTATATAACGTTATACGTTATTTCGTTATGCTACATATCGTTATACGTTATATCATAATGCTACATAACGTTATACGTTATAACTTAATACTATATAACGTTATACGTTATATCGTTATGCTACATAACGTTATACGTTATATCGTAATGCTACATAACGTTATACGTTATATCATAATGCTACATAACGTTATACGTTATTACATAATACTATATTACGTTATACGTTATTTCGTTATGCTACATAACGTTATACGTTATATCGTAGTGCTACATAACGTTATACGTTATATCGTAATACTACATAACGTTATACGTTATATCGTAATGCTACATAACGTTATACGTTATATCATAATGCTACATAACGTTATACGTTATTACATAATACTATATAACGTTATACGTTATTTCGTTATGCTACATAACGTTATACGTTATATCGTAGTGCTACATAACGTTATACGTTATATCGTAATACTACATAACGTTATACGTTATAACGTATTACCACATAACGTTATACGTTATATCGTAATGCTACATAACGTTATACGTTATATCGTAATACTACATATCGTTATACGTTATATCATAATACTACATAACGTTATACGTTATAACTTTATACTATATAACGTTATACGTTATATCGTTATGCTACATAACGTTATACGTTATATCGTAATGCTACATAGCGTTATACGTTATATCGTAATGCTACATAACGTTATACGTTATAACGTATTACCACATAACGTTATACGTTATATCGTAATGCTACATAACGTTATACGTTATATCGTAATGCTACATAACGTTATACGTTATATCGTAATGCTACATATCGTCATACGTTATATCATAATGCTACATAACGTTATACGTTATATCGTAATGCTACATAACGTTATACGTTATATCATAATGCTACATAACGTTATACGTTATAACATATTACCATATAACGTTATACGTTATATCGTTATGCTACATAACGTTATACGTTATATCGTAATGCTACATAACGTTATACGTTATATCGTAATACTACATAACGTTATACGTTATATCGTAATGCTACATAACGTTATACGTTATATCGTAATGCTACATATCGTTATACGTTATATCGTAATGATACATATCGTTATACGTTATATCATAATGCTACATAACGTTATACGTTATATCGTAATGCTACATAACGTTATACGTTATATCATAATGCTACATAACGTTATACGTTATATCGTAATGCTACATAACGTTACACGTTATACCGTTATGCTACATAACGTTATACGTTATATCGTAATGCTACATAACGTTATTCGTTATTACATAGTACTATATAACGTTATACGTTATATCGTTATGCTACATAACGTTATACGTTATATCGTTATGCTACATAACGTTATACGTTATATCGTAATGCTACATAACGTTATACGTCATATCGTAGTACCACATAGCGTTATTCGTTATATCGTAATGCTACATAACGTTATACGTTATATCGTAATGCTACATGTCGTTATACGTTATATCATAATGCTACATAACGTTATACGTTATATCGTAATGCTACATAACGTTATACGTTATATCATAATGCTACATAACGTTATACGTTATAACATATTACCATATAACGTATATCGTTATGCTACATAACGTTATACGTTATGTCGTAATGCTACATAACGTTATACGTTATATCATAATGCTACATAACGTTATACGTTATAACATATTACCACATAACGTTATACGTTATATCGTTATGCTACATAACGTTATACGTTATATCGTAATGCTACATAACATTATACGTCATAACGTATTACCACATAACGCTATTCGTTATATCGTAATGCTACATAACGTTATACGTTATATCGTAATACTACATAACGGTATACGTTATCACGTAATACTACATAACGTTATACGTTATATCGTAATACTATATAACGTTATACGTTATATCGTAATGCTACATAACGTTATACGTTATATCGTAATGATACATATCGTTATACGTTATATCATAATGCTACATAACGTTATACGTTATATCGTAATGCTACATAACGTTATACGTTATATCATAATGCTACATAACGTTATACGTTATATCGTAGTGCCACATAACGTTATACGTTATATCGTAATACTACATAACGTTATACGTTATAACGTATTACCACATAACGTTATACGTTATATCGTAATGCTACATAACGTTATACGTAATATCGTAATGCTACATAACGTTATACGTTATATCGTTATGCTACATAACGTTATACGTTATATCGTAATGCTACATAACGTTATACGTTATATCATAATGCTACATAACGTTATACGTTATATCGTTATGCTACATAACGTTATACGTTATATCGTAATGCTACATAACGTTATACGTTATATCATAATACGACATAACGTTATACGTTATAACTTAATACTATATAACGTTATACGTTATATCGTTATGCTACATAACGCTATACGTTATATCGTTATGCTACATAACGTTACACGATATATCGTAATGCTACATGACGTTATACGTTATATCATAATGCTACATAACGTTATACGTTATTACATAGTACTATATAACGTTATACGTTATATCGTTATGCTACATAACGTTATACGTTATATCGTAGTGCCACATAACGTTATACGTTATATCGTAATACTACATAACGTTATACGTTATAACGTATTACCACATAACGTTATACGTTATATCGTAATGCTACATAACGTTATACGTTATATCGTAATGCTACATATCGTTATACGTTATATCATAATACTACATAACGTTATACGTTATAACTTAATACTATATAACGTTATAAGTTATATCCTTATGCTACATAACGTTATACGTTATATCGTAATGCTACATAACGTTATACGTTATAACATATTACCATATAACGTTATACGTTATATCGTTATGCTACATAACGTTATACGTTATATCGTAATGCTACATATCGTTATACGTTATATCATAATACTACATAACGTTATACGTTATAACTTAGTACTATATAACGTTATACGTTATATCGTTATGCTACATAACGTTATACGTTATATCGTTATGCTACATAACGTTATACGATATATCGTAATGCTACATGACGTTATACGTTATATAATAATGCTACATAGCGTTATACGTTATTACATAGTACTATATAACGTTATACGTTATATTGTTATGCTACATTACGTTATACATTATATCGTTATGCTACATAACGTTATACGTTATATCGTAATGCTACATAACGTTATACGTCATAACGTATTACCACATAACGTTATTCGTTATATCGTAATGCTACATAACGTTATACGTTATATCGTAATGCTACATGTCGTTATACGTTATATCATAATGCTACATAACGTTATACGTTATATCGTAATGCTACATAACGTTATACGTTATATCGTTATGCTACATAACGTTATACGTTATAACGTATTACCACATAACGTTATACGTTATATCGTAATGCTACATAACGTTATACGTTATATCGTAATGCTACATATCGTTATACGTTATATCGTAATGATACATATCGTTATACGTTATATCATAATGCTACATAACGTTATACGTTATATCGTAATGCTACATAACGTTATACGTTATATCGTTATGCTGCATAACGTTATACGTTATTACATAATACTATATAACGTTATACGTTATTTCGTTATGCTACATAACGTTATACGTTATTTCGTTATGCTACATAACGTTATACGTTATATCGTAGTGCTACATAACGTTATACGTTATATCGTAATACCACATAACGTTATACGTTATATCGTAATGCTACATAACGTTATACGTTATATCGTAATACTACATATCGTTATACGTTATATCATAATACTACATAACGTTATACGTTATAACTTTATACTATATAACGTTATACGTTATATCGTTATGCTACATAACGTTATACGTTATATCGTAATGCTACATAGCGTTATACGTTATATCGTAATGCTACATAACGTTATACGTTATAACGTATTACCACATAACGTTATACGTTATATCGTAATGCTACATAACGTTATACGTTATATCGTAATGCTACATAACGTTATACGTTATATCGTAATGCTACATAACGTTATACGTTATATCGTAATGCTACATATCGTCATACGTTATATCGTAATGCTACATAACGTTATACGTTATATCGTAATGCTACATAACGTTATACGTTATATCATAATGCTACATAACGTTATACGTTATAACATATTACCATATAACGTTATACGTTATATCGTAATGCTACATAACGTTATACGTTATATCGTAATACTACATATCGTTATACGTTATATCATAATACTACATAACGTTATACGTTATAACTTTATACTATATAACGGTTATACGTTATATCGTTATGCTACATAACGTCATACGTTATAACTTAATACTATATAACGTTATACGTTATATCGTTATGCTACATAACGTTATACGTTATATCGTAATGCTACATAACGTTATACGTTATATCATAATGCTACATAACGTTATACGTTATTACATAATACTATATAACGTTATACGTTATTTCGTTATGCTACATATCGTTATACGTTATATCATAATGCTACATAACGTTATACGTTATAACTTAATACTATATAACGTTATACGTTATATCGTTATGCTACATAACGTTATACGTTATATCGTAATGCTACATAACGTTATACGTTATATCATAATGCTACATAACGTTATACGTTATTACATAATACTATATTACGTTATACGTTATTTCGTTATGCTACATAACGTTATACGTTATATCGTAGTGCTACATAACGTTATACGTTATATCGTAATACTACATAACGTTATACGTTATATCGTAATGCTACATAACGTTATACGTTATATCATAATGCTACATAACGTTATACGTTATTACATAATACTATATAACGTTATACGTTATTTCGTTATGCTACATAACGTTATACGTTATATCGTAGTGCTACATAACGTTATACGTTATATCGTAATACTACATAACGTTATACGTTATAACGTATTACCACATAACGTTATACGTTATATCGTAATGCTACATAACGTTATACGTTATATCGTAATACTACATATCGTTATACGTTATATCATAATACTACATAACGTTATACGTTATAACTTTATACTATATAACGTTATACGTTATATCGTTATGCTACATAACGTTATACGTTATATCGTAATGCTACATAGCGTTATACGTTATATCGTAATGCTACATAACGTTATACGTTATAACGTATTACCACATAACGTTATACGTTATATCGTAATGCTACATAACGTTATACGTTATATCGTAATGCTACATAACGTTATACGTTATATCGTAATGCTACATATCGTCATACGTTATATCATAATGCTACATAACGTTATACGTTATATCGTAATGCTACATAACGTTATACGTTATATCATAATGCTACATAACGTTATACGTTATAACATATTACCATATAACGTTATACGTTATATCGTTATGCTACATAACGTTATACGTTATATCGTAATGCTACATAACGTTATACGTTATATCGTAATACTACATAACGTTATACGTTATATCGTAATGCTACATAACGTTATACGTTATATCGTAATGCTACATATCGTTATACGTTATATCGTAATGATACATATCGTTATACGTTATATCATAATGCTACATAACGTTATACGTTATATCGTAATGCTACATAACGTTATACGTTATATCATAATGCTACATAACGTTATACGTTATATCGTAATGCTACATAACGTTACACGTTATACCGTTATGCTACATAACGTTATACGTTATATCGTAATGCTACATAACGTTATTCGTTATTACATAGTACTATATAACGTTATACGTTATATCGTTATGCTACATAACGTTATACGTTATATCGTTATGCTACATAACGTTATACGTTATATCGTAATGCTACATAACGTTATACGTCATATCGTAGTACCACATAGCGTTATTCGTTATATCGTAATGCTACATAACGTTATACGTTATATCGTAATGCTACATGTCGTTATACGTTATATCATAATGCTACATAACGTTATACGTTATATCGTAATGCTACATAACGTTATACGTTATATCATAATGCTACATAACGTTATACGTTATAACATATTACCATATAACGTATATCGTTATGCTACATAACGTTATACGTTATGTCGTAATGCTACATAACGTTATACGTTATATCATAATGCTACATAACGTTATACGTTATAACATATTACCACATAACGTTATACGTTATATCGTTATGCTACATAACGTTATACGTTATATCGTAATGCTACATAACATTATACGTCATAACGTATTACCACATAACGCTATTCGTTATATCGTAATGCTACATAACGTTATACGTTATATCGTAATACTACATAACGGTATACGTTATCACGTAATACTACATAACGTTATACGTTATATCGTAATACTATATAACGTTATACGTTATATCGTAATGCTACATAACGTTATACGTTATATCGTAATGATACATATCGTTATACGTTATATCATAATGCTACATAACGTTATACGTTATATCGTAATGCTACATAACGTTATACGTTATATCATAATGCTACATAACGTTATACGTTATATCGTAGTGCCACATAACGTTATACGTTATATCGTAATACTACATAACGTTATACGTTATAACGTATTACCACATAACGTTATACGTTATATCGTAATGCTACATAACGTTATACGTTATATCGTAATGCTACATATCGTTATACGTTATATCATAATACTACATAACGTTATACGTTATAACTTAATACTATATAACGTTATAAGTTATATCGTTATGCTACATAACGTTATACGTTATATCGTTATGCTACATAACGTTATACGATATATCGTAATGCTACATGACGTTATACGTTATATCATAATGCTACATAACGTTATACGTTATTACATAGTACTATATAACGTTATACGTTATATCGTTATGCTACATAACATTATACGTTATATCGTTATGCTACATAACGTTATACGTTATATCGTAATGCTACATAACGTTATACGTCATAACGTATTACCACATAACGTTATTCGTTATATCGTAATGCTACATAACGTAATACGTTATATCGTAATGCTACATGTCGTTATACGTTATATCATAATGCTACATAACGTTATACGTTATATCGTAATGCTACATAACGTTATACGTTATATCATAATGCTACATAACGTTATACGTTATAACATATTACCATATAACGTTATACGTTATATCGTTATGCTACATAACGTTATACGTTATATCGTAATGCTACATATCGTTATACGTTATATCATAATACTACATAATGTTATACGTTATAACTTAATACTATATAACGTTATACGTTATATCGTTATGCTACATAACGTTATACGTTATGTCGTAATGCTACATAACGTTATACGTTATATCATAATGCTACATAACGTTATACGTTATAACATAATACCATATAACGTTATACGTTATATCGTTATGCTACATAACGTTATACGTTATATCGTTATGCTACATGACGTTATACGTTATATCATAATGCTACATAACGTTATACGTTATTACATAGTACTATATAACGTTATACGTTATATCGTTATGCTACATAACGTTATACGTTATATCGTAGTGCCACATAACGTTATACGTTATATCGTAATGCTACATAACGTTATACGTTATTACATAGTACTATATAACGTTATACGTTATATCGTTATGCTACATATCGTTATACGTTATATCGTAGTGCCACATAACGTTATACGTTATATCATAATACTACATAACGTTATACGTTATAACTTAATACTATATAACGTTATAAGTTATATCCTTATGCTACATAACGTTATACGTTATATCGTAATTCTACATATCGTTATACGTTATATCATAATACTACATAACGTTATACGTTATAACTTAATACTATATAACGTTATACGTTATATCGTTATGCTACATAACGTTATACGTTATATCGTTATGCTACATAACGTTATACGAAATATCGTAATGCTACATGACGTTATACGTTATATCATAATGCTACATAACGTTATACGTTATATCATAATGCTACATAACGTTATACGTTATTACATACTACTGTATAACGTTATACGTTATATCGTTATGCTATATAACGTTATACGTTATATCGTTATGCTACATAACGTTATACGTTATGTCGTAATGCTACATAACGTTATACGTTATATCATAATGCTACATAACGTTATACGTTATAACATATTACCATATATTGTTATACGTTATATCGTTATGCTATATAACGTTATACGTTATATCGTTATGCTACATAACGTTATACGTTATATCGTAATACTATACAACGTTATACGTTATATCGTAATGCTACATAACGTTATACGTTATATCGTAATGATACATATCGTTATACGTTATATCGTAATACTATATAACGTTATACGTTATATCGTAATGCTACATAACGTTATACGTTATATCGTAATGATACATATCATTATACGTTATATCATAGTGCTACATAACGTTATACGTTATATCGTAATGCTACGTAACGTTATACGTTATATCATAATGCTACATAACGTTATACGTTATAACATATTACCATATAACGTTATACGTTATATCGTTATGCTACATAACGTTATACGTTATATCGTAGTGCTACATAACGTTACACGTTATTTCGTAATACTACATAACGCTATACGTTATATCGTAATGCTACATAACGTTATACGTTATAACATATTACCAATAACGTTATACGTTATATTGTTATGCTACATAACGTTATACGTTATATCATAATACTACATATCGTTATACGTTATATCATAATGCTACATAACGTTATACGTTATTACATAGTACTATAGAACGTTATACGTTATATCGTTATGCTACATAACGTTATACGTTATATCGTTATGCTACATAACGTTATACGTTATATCGTAATGCTACATGTCGTTATACGTTATATCATAATGCTACATAACGTTATACGTTATATCGTTATGCTACATAACGTCATACGTTATATCGTAATGCTACATGTCGTTATACGTTATATCATAATGCTACATAACGTTATACGTTATATCGTAATGCTACATAACGTTATTCGTTATATCGTAATGCTACATAACGTTATACGTTATATCGTAATGCTACATGTCGTTATACGTTATATCATAATGCTACATAACGTTATACGTTATATCGCAATGCTACATGTCGTTATACGTTATATCATAATGCTACATAACGTTATACGTTATAACATATTACCATATAACGTTATACGTTATATCGTAATGCTACATAACGTTATACGTCATAACGTATTACCACATAACGTTTTTCGTTATATCGTAATGCTACATAACGTTATACGTTATATCGTAATGCTACATAACGTTATACGTTATATCGTAATGCTACATAACGTTATACGTTATATCATAATGCTACATAACGTTATACGTTATAACGTATTACCACATAACGTTATACGTTATATCGTAATGCTACATAACGTTATACGTTATATCGTAATGCTACATATCGTTATACGTTATATCGTAATGATACATATCGTTATACGTTATATCATAATGCTACATAACGTTATACGTTATATCGTAATGCTACATAACGTTATACGTTATATCATAATGCTACATAACGTTATACGTTATAACATATTACCATATAACGTTATACGTTATATCGTTATGCTACATAACGTTATCCGTTATATCGTTATGCTACATAACGTTATATCGTTATGCTACATAACGTTATCCGTTATATCGTTATGCTACATAACGTTATACGTTATATCGTAATGCTACATAACGTTATACGTAATATCATAATGCTACATAACGTTATACGTTATTACATAATACTATATAACGTTATACGTTATTTCGTTATGCTACATAACGTTATACGTTATATCGCAGTGCTACATAACGTTATACGTTATATCGTAATACTACATAACGTTATACGTTATAACGTATTACCACATAACGTTATACGTTATATCGTAATGCTACGTAACGTTATACGTTATATCGTAATGCTACATATCGTTATACGTTATATCATAACGCTACATAACATTATACGTTATATCGTAATGCTACATAACGTTATACGTTATATCATAATGCTACATAACGTTATACGTTATAACATATTACCATATAACGTTATACGTTATATCGTAATGCTACATAACGTTATACGTTATATCATAATACTACATAACGTTATACGTTATAACTTAATACTATATAACGTTATACGTTATATCGTTATGCTACATAACGTTATACGTTATATCGTTATGCTACATAACGTTACACGATATATCGTAATGCTACATGACGTTATACGTTATATCATAAAGCTACATAACGTTATACGTTATTACATAGTACTATATAACGTTATACGTTATATCGTTATGCTACATAACGTTATACGTTATATCGTAGTGCCACATAACGTTATACGCTATATCGTAATACTACATAACGTTATACGTTATAACGTATTACCACATAACGTTATACGTTATATCGTAATGCTACATAACGTTATACGTTATATCGTAATGCTACATATCGTTATACGTTATATCATAATACTACATAACGTTATACGTTATAACTTAATACTATATAACGTTATAAGTTATATCCTTATGCTACATAACGTTATACGTTATATCGTAATGCTACATTTCGTTATACGTTATATCATAATACTACATAACTTTATACGTTATAACTTAATACTATATAACGTTATACGTTATATCGTTATGCTACATAACGTTATACGTTATATCGTAATGCTACATAACGTTATACGTTATATCGTAATGCTACATATCGTTATACGTTATATTGTAATGATATATATCGTTATACGTTATATCATAATGCTACATAACGTTATACGTTATATCGTAATGCTACATAACGTTATACGTTATATCATAAAGCTACATAACGTTATACGTTATAACATATTACCATATAACGTTATACGTTATATCGTTATGCTACATAACGTTATAAGTTATATCGTTCTGCTACATAACGTTATACGATATATCGTAATGCTACATGACGTTATACGTTATATAATAATGCTACATAGCGTTATACGTTATTACATAGTACTATATAACGTTATACGTTATATTGTTATGCTACATAACGTTATACATTATATCGTTATGCTACATAACGTTATACGTTATATCGTAATGCTACATAACGTTATACGTCATAACGTATTACCACATAACGTTATTCGTTATATCGTAATGCTACATAACGTTATACGTTATATCGTAATGCTACATGTCGTTATACGTTATATCATAATGCTACATAACGTTATACGTTATATCGTAATGCTACATAACGTTATACGTTATATCATAATGCTACATAACGTTATACGTTATGTCGTAATGCTACATAACGTTATACGTTATATCATAATGCTACATAACGTTATACGTTATATCGTTATGCTACATAACGTTATACGTTATATCGTAATACTACATAACGTTATACGTTATAACGTATTACCACATAACGTTATACGTTATATCGTAATGCTACATAACGTTATACGTTATATCGTAATGCTACATATCGTTATACGTTATATCGTAATGATACATATCGTTATACGTTATATCATAATGCTACATAACGTTATACGTTATATCGTAATGCTACATAACGTTATACGTTATATCATAATGCTACATAACGTTATACGTTATAACATATTACCATATAACGTTATACGTTATATCGTTATGCTACATAACGTTATACGTTATATCGTAATGCTACATAACGTTATACGTTATATCGTAATGCTACATAACGTTATACGTTATATCAAAATGCTACATAACGTTATACGTTATTACATAATACTATATAACGTTATACGTTATTTCGTTATGCTACATAACGTTATACGTTATATCGTAATGCTACATAACGTTATACGTTATAACTTAATACTATATAACGTTATACGTTATATCGTTATGCTACATAACGTTATACGTTATATCGTAATGCTACATAACGTTATACGTTATATCATAATGCTACATAACGTTATACGTTATTACATAATACTATATAACGTTATACGTTATTTCGTTATGCTACATAACGTTATACGTTATATCGTAGTGCTACATAACGTTATACGTTATATCGTAGTGCTACATAACGTTATACGTTATATCATAATGCTACATAACGTTATACGTTATTACATAATACTATATAACGTTATACGTTATTTCGTTATGCTACATAACGTTATACGTTATATCGTAGTGCTACATAACGTTATACGTTATATCGTAA
Organism: Bombus lapidarius; assembly: GCA_936014575.1. NCBI lineage: Eukaryota > Metazoa > Arthropoda > Insecta > Hymenoptera > Apidae > Bombus > Bombus lapidarius. Next base: position 382,911 of record CAKXZU010000101.1, on the reverse strand, counting down.
TACTACATAACGTTATACGTTATATCGTAATGCTACATAACGTTATACGTTATATCATAATGCTACATAACGTTATACGTTATTACATAATACTATATAACGTTATACATTATTTCGTTATGCTACATAACGTTATACGTTATATCGTAGTGCTACATAACGTTATACGTTATATCGTAATACTACATAACGTTATACGTTATAACGTATTACCACATAACGTTATACGTTATATCGTAATGCTACATAACGTTATACGTTATATCGTAATACTACATATCGTTATACGTTATATCATAATACTACATAACGTTATACGTTATAACTTAATACTATATAACGTTATACGTTATATCGTAATGCTACATAACGTTATACGTTATATCGTAATGATACATATCGTTATACGTTATATCATAATGCTACATAACGTTATACGTTATATCGTAATGCTACATAACGTTATACGTTATATCATAATGCTACATAACGTTATACGTTATATCGTAGTGCCACATAACGTTATACGTTATATCGTAATACTACATAACGTTATACGTTATAACGTATTACCACATAACGTTATACGTTATATCGTAATGCTACATAACGTTATACGTTATATCGTAATGCTACATATCGTTATACGTTATATCATAATACTACATAACGTTATACGTTATAACTTAATACTATATAACGTTATAAGTTATATCCTTATGCTACATAACGTTATACGTTATATCGTAATGCTACATATCGTTATACGTTATATCATAATACTACATAACGTTATACGTTATAACTTAATACTATATAACGTTATACGTTATATCGTTGTGCTACATAACGTTATACGTTATATCGTTATGCTACATAACGTTATACGATATATCGTAATGCTACATGACGTTATACGTTATATCATAATGCTACATAACGTTATACGTTATTACATAGTACTATATAACGTTATACGTTATATCGTTATGCTACATAACGTTATACGTTATATCGTTATGCTACATAACGTTATACGTTATATCGTAATGCTACATAACGTTATACGTCATAACGTATTACCACATAACGTTATTCGTTATATCGTAATGCTACATAACGTAATACGTTATATCGTAATGCTACATGTCGTTATACGTTATATCATAATGCTACATAACGTTATACGTTATATCGTAATGCTACATAACGTTATACGTTATATCATAATGCTACATAACGTTATACGTTATAACATATTACCATATAACGTTATACGTTATATCGTTATGCTACATAACGTTATACGTTATATCGTAATGCTACATATCGTTATACGTTATATCATAATACTACATAATGTTATACGTTATAACTTAATACTATATAACGTTATACGTTATATCGTTATGCTACATAACGTTATACGTTATGTCGTAATGCTACATAACGTTATACGTTATATCATAATGCTACATAACGTTATACGTTATAACATAATACCATATAACGTTATACGTTATATCGTTATGCTACATAACGTTATACGTTATATCGTTATGCTACATGACGTTATACGTTATATCATAATGCTACATAACGTTATACGTTATTACATAGTACTATATAACGTTATACGTTATATCGTTATGCTACATAACGTTATACGTTATATCGTAGTGCCACATAACGTTATACGTTATATCGTAATGCTACATAACGTTATACGTTATTACATAGTACTATATAACGTTATACGTTATATCGTTATGCTACATAACGTTATACGTTATATCGTAGTGCCACATAACGTTATACGTTATATCGTAATACTACATAACGTTATACGTTATAACGTATTACCACATAACGTTATACGTTATATCGTAATGCTACATAACGTTATACGTTATATCGTAATGCTACATATCGTTATACGTTATATCATAATACTACATAACGTTATACGTTATAACTTAATACTATATAACGTTATAAGTTATATCCTTACGCTACATAACGTTATACGTTATATCGTAATTCTACATATCGTTATACGTTATATCATAATACTACATAACGTTATACGTTATAACTTAATACTATATAACGTTATACGTTATATCGTTATGCTACATAACGTTATACGTTATATCGTTATGCTACATAACGTTATACGTTATATCGTTATGCTACATAACGTTATACGAAATATCGTAATGCTACATGACGTTATACGTTATATCATAATGCTACATAACGTTATACGTTATATCATAATGCTACATAACGTTATACGTTATTACATACTACTGTATAACGTTATACGTTATATCGTTATGCTATATAACGTTATACGTTATATCGTTATGCTACATAACGTTATACGTTATGTCGTAATGCTACATAACGTTATACGTTATATCATAATGCTACATAACGTTATACGTTATAACATATTACCATATATTGTTATACGTTATATCGTTATGCTATATAACGTTATACGTTATATCGTTATGCTACATAACGTTATACGTTATATCGTAATACTATACAACGTTATACGTTATATCGTAATGCTACATAACGTTATACGTTATATCGTAATGATACATATCGTTATACGTTATATCGTAATACTATATAACGTTATACGTTATATCGTAATGCTACATAACGTTATACGTTATATCGTAATGACACATATCATTATACGTTATATCATAGTGCTACATAACGTTATACGTTATATCGTAATGCTACGTAACGTTATACGTTATATCATAATGCTACATAACGTTATACGTTATAACATATTACCATATAACGTTATACGTTATATCGTAATGCTACATAACGTTATACGTTATATCGTAATGCTACATAACGTTATACGTTATATCGTAATGCTACATATCTTTATACGTTATATCATAATACTACATAACGTTATACGTTATAACTTAATACTATATAACGTTATAAGTTATATCCTTATGCTACATAACGTTATACGTTATATCGTAATGCTACATAACGTTATACGTTATAACATATTACCATATAACGTTATACGTTATATTGTTATTCTACATAACGTTATACGTTATATCATAATACTACATATCGTTATACGTTATATCATAATGCTACATAACGTTATACGTTATTACATAGTACTATAGAACGTTATACGTTATATCGTTATGCTACATAACGTTATACGTTATATCGTTATGCTACATAACGTTATACGTTATATCGTTATGCTGCATAACGTTATACGTTATATCGTAATGCTACATGTCGTTATACGTTATATCATAATGCTACATAACGTTATACGTTATATCGTTATGCTACATAACGTCATACGTTATATCGTAATGCTACATGTCGTTATACGTTATATCATAATGCTACATAACGTTATACGTTATATCGTAATGCTACATAACGTTATTCGTTATATCGTAATGCTACATAACGTTATACGTTATATCGTAATGCTACATGTCGTTATACGTTATATCATAATGCTACATAACGTTATACGTTATATCGCAATGCTACATGTCGTTATACGTTATATCATAATGCTACATAACGTTATACGTTATAACATATTACCATATAACGTTATACGTTATATCGTAATGCTACATAACGTTATACGTCATAACGTATTACCACATAACGTTATTCGTTATATCGTAATGCTACATAACGTTATACGTTATATCGTAATGCTACATAACGTTATACGTTATATCGTAATGCTACATAACGTTATACGTTATATCGTAATGCTACATAACGTTATACGTTATATCATAATGCTACATAACGTTATACGTTATAACATATTACCATATAACGTTATACGTTATATCGTTATGCTACATAACGTTATACGTTATATCGTAGTGCTACATAACGTTATACGTTATATCGTAATACTACATAACGTTATACGTTATAACGTATTACCACATAACGTTATACGTTATATCGTAATGCTACATAACGTTATACGTTATATCGTAATGCTACATATCGTTATACGTTATATCGTAATGATACATATCGTTATACGTTATATCATAATGCTACATAACGTTATACGTTATCTCGTAATGCTACATAACGTTATACGTTATATCATAATGCTACATAACGTTATACGTTATAACATATTACCATATAACGTTATACGTTATATCGTTATGCTACATAACGTTATCCGTTATATCGTTATGCTACATAACGTTATACGTTATATCGTAATGCTACATAACGTTATACGTTATATCATAATGCTACATAACGTTATACGTTATTACATAATACTATATAACGTTATACGTTATTTCGTTATGCTACATAACGTTATACGTAATATCGTAATGCTACATAACGTTTTACGTTATATCGTTATGATACATAACGTTATACGTTATATCGTAATGCTACATAACGTTATACGTTATATCATAATGCTACATAACGTTATACGTTATATCGTTATGCTACATAACGTTATACGTTATATCATAAAGTACATAACGTTATACGTTATAACTTAATACTATATAACGTTATACGTTATATCGTTATGCTACATAACGTTATACGTTATATCGTTATGCTACATAACGTTACACGATATATCGTAATGCTACATGACGTTATACGTTATATCATAAAGCTACATGACGTTATACGTTATATCATAAAGCTACATAACGTTATACGTTATTACATAGTACTATATAACGTTATACGTTATATCGTTATGCTACATAACGTTATACGTTATTACATAGTACTATATAACGTTATACGTTATATCGTTATGCTACATAACGTTACACGATATATCGTAATGCTACATGACGTTATACGTTATATCATAAAGCTACATAACGTTATACGTTATTACATAGTACTATATAACGTTATACGTTATATCGTTATGCTACATAACGTTATACGTTATATCGTAGTGCCACATAACGTTATACGTTATATCGTAATACTACATAACGTTATACGTTATAACGTATTACCACATAACGTTATACGTTATATCGTAATGCTACATAACGTTATACGTTATATCGTAATGCTACATAACGTTATACGTTATATCGTAATGCTACATATCGTTATACGTTATATCATAATACTACATAACGTTATACGTTATAACTTAATACTATATAACGTTATAAGTTATATCCTTATGCTACATAACGTTATACGTTATATCGTAATGCTACATAACGTTATACGTTATAACATATTACCATATAACGTTATACGTTATATCGTTATGCTACATAACGTTATACGTTATATCGTAATGCTACATTTCGTTATACGTTATATCATAATACTACATAACGTTATACGTTATAGCTTAGTACTATATAACGTTATACGTTATATCGTTATGCTACATAACGTTATACGTTATATCGTAATGCTACATAACGTTATACGTTATATCGTAATGCTACATATCGTTATACGTTATATCGTAATGATATATATCGTTATACGTTATATCATAATGCTACATAACGTTATACGTTATATCGTAATGCTACATAACGTTATACGTTATATCATAATGCTACATAACGTTATACGTTATAACATATTACCATATAACGTTATACGTTATATCGTTATGCTACATAACGTTTTACGTTATATCGTTATGCTACATAACGTTATACGATATATCGTAATGCTACATGACGTTATACGTTATATAATAATGCTACATAGCGTTATACGTTATTACATAGTACTATATAACGTTATACGTTATATTGTTATGCTACATAACGTTATACATTATATCGTTATGCTACATAACGTTATACGTTATATCGTAATGCTACATAACGTTATACGTCATAACGTATTACCACATAACGTTATTCGTTATATCGTAATGCTACATAACGTTATACGTTATATCGTAATGCTACATGTCGTTATACGTTATATCATAATGCTACATAACGTTATACGTTATATCGTAATGCTACATAACGTTATACGTTATATCATAATGCTACATAACGTTATACGTTATGTCGTAATGCTACATAACGTTATACGTTATATCATAATGCTACATAACGTTATACGTTATATCGTAATGCTACATGACGTTATACGTTATATAATAATGCTACATAGCGTTATACGTTATTACATAGTACTATATAACGTTATACGTTATATTGTTATGCTACATAACGTTATACATTATATCGTTATGCTACATAACGTTATACGTTATATCGTAATGCTACATAACGTTATACGTCATAACGTATTACCACATAACGTTATTCGTTATATCGTAATGCTACATAACGTTATACGTTATATCGTAATGCTACATGTCGTTATACGTTATATCATAATGCTACATAACGTTATACGTTATATCGTAATGATACATATCGTTATACGTTATATCATAATGCTACATAACGTTATACGTTATATCGTAATGCTACATAACGTTATACGTTATATCATAATGCTACATAACGTTATACGTTATAACATATTACCATATAACGTTATACGTTATATCGTTATGCTACATAACGTTATACGTTATATCGTAATGCTACATAACGTTATACGTTATAACTTAATACTATATAACGTTATACGTTATATCGTTATGCTACATAACGTTATACGTTATATCGTAGTGCTACATAACGTTATACGTTATATCGTAATACTACATAACGTTATACGTTATATCGTAATGCTACATAACGTTATACGTTATATCATAATGCTACATAACGTTATACGTTATTACATAATACTATATAACGTTATACGTTATTTCGTTATGCTACATAACGTTATACGTTATATCGTAATGCTACATAACGTTATACGTTATAACTTAATACTATATAACGTTATACGTTATATCGTTATGCTACATAACGTTATACGTTATATCGTAATGCTACATAACGTTATACGTTATATCATAATGCTACATAACGTTATACGTTATTACATAATACTATATAACGTTATACGTTATTTCGTTATGCTACATAACGTTATACGTTATATCGTAATGCTACATAACGTTATACGTTATAACTTAATACTATATAACGTTATACGTTATATCGTTATGCTACATAACGTTATACGTTATATCGTAATGCTACATAACGTTACACGTTATATCATAATGCTACATAACGTTATACGTTATTACATAATACTATATAACGTTATACGTTATTTCGTTATGCTACATAACGTTATACGTTATATCGTAGTGCTACATAACGTTATACGTTATATCGTAATACTACATAACGTTATACGTTATATCGTAATGCTACATAACGTTATACGTTATATCATAATGCTACATAACGTTATACGTTATTACATAATACTATATAACGTTATACGTTATTTCGTTATGCTACATAACGTTATACGTTATATCGTAGTGCTACATAACGTTATACGTTATATCGTAATACTACATAACGTTATACGTTATAACGTATTACCACATAACGTTATACGTTATATCGTAATGCTACATAACGTTATACGTTATATCGTAATACTACATATCGTTATACGTTATATCATAATACTACATAACGTTATACGTTATAACTTAATACTATATAACGTTATAAGTTATATCCTTATGCTACATAACGTTATACGTTATATCGTAATGCTACATAACGTTATACGTTATATCGTTATGCTACATAACGTTATACGTTATATCGTAATGCTACATAACGTTATACGTTATATCATAATGCTACATAACGTTATACGTTGTTACATAGTACTATATAACGTTATACGTTATATCGTTATGCTACATAACGTTATACGTTATATCGTAATGCTACATAGCGTTATACGTTATATCGTAATGCTACATAACGTTATACGTTATAACGTATTACCACATAACGTTATACGTTATATCGTAATGCTACATAACGTTATACGTTATATCGTAATGCTACATATCGTCATACGTTATATCATAATGCTACATAACGTTATACGTTATATCGTAATGCTACATAACGTTATACGTTATATCATAATGCTACATAACGTTATACGTTATAACATGTTACCATAAAACGTTATACGTTATGTCGTTATGCTACATAACGTTATACGTTATATCGTAATGCTACATAACGTTATACGTTATATCGTAATACTACATAACGTTATACGTTATAACGTATTACCACATAACGTTATACGTTATATCGTAATGCTACATAACGTTATACGTTATATCGTAATGCTACATATCGACATACGTTATATCATAATACTACATAACGTTATACGTTATAACTTAATACTATATAACGTTATAAGTTATATCCTTATGCTACATAACGTTATACGTTATATCGTAATGCTACATAACGTTATACGTTATATCGTAATGCTACATAACGTTATACGTTATATCGTTATGCTACATAACGTTATACGTTATATCGTAATGCTACATAACATTATACGTCATAACGTATTACCACATAACGTTATTCGTTATATCGTAATGCTACATAACGTTATACGTTATATCGTAATGCTACATAACGTTATACGTTATATCGTAATGCTACATAACGTTATAAGTTATATCATAATGCTACATAACGTTATACGTTATAACATATTACCATATAACGTTATACGTTATATCGTTATGCTACATAACGTTATACGTTATATCGTAGTGCTACATAACGTTATACGTTATATCGTAATACTACATAACGTTATACGTTATAACGTATTACCACATAACGTTATACGTTATATCGTAATGCTACATAACGTTATACGTTATATCGTAATGCTACATATCGTTATACGTTATATCGTAATGATACATATCGTTATACGTTATATCATAATGCTACATAACGTTATAGGTTATATCGTAATGCTACATAACGTTATACGTTATATCATAATGCTACATAACGTTATACGTTATAACATATTACCATATAACGTTATACGTTATATCGTTATGCTACATAACGTTATCCGTTATATCGTTATGCTACATAACGTTATACGTTATATCGTAATGCTACATAACGTTATACGTTATATCATAATGCTACATAACGTTATACGTTATTACATAATACTATATAACGTTATACGTTATTTCGTTATGCTACATAACGTTATACGTAATATCGTAATGCTACATAACGTTATACGTTATATCGTTATGATACATAACGTTATACGTTATATCGTAATGCTACATAACGTTATACGTTATATCATAATGCTACATAACGTTATACGTTATATCGTTATGCTACATAACGTTATACGTTATATCGTAATGCTACATAACGTTATACGTTATATCGTAATGCTACATAACGTTATACGTTATAACGTATTACCACATAACGTTATACGTTATAACGTATTACCACATAACGTTATACGTTATATCGTAATGCTACGTAACGTTATACGTTATATCGTAATGCTACATATCGTTATACGTTATATCATAACGCTACATAACGTTATACGTTATATCGTAATGCTACATAACGTTATACGTTATATCATAATGCTACATAACGTTATACGTTATAACATATTACCATATAACGTTATACGTTATATCGTAATGCTACATAACGTTATACGTTATATCATAATACTACATAACGTTATACGTTATAACTTAATACTATATAACGTTATACGTTATATCGTTATGCTACATAACGTTATACGTTATATCGTTATGCTACATAACGTTACACGATATATCGTAATGCTACATGACGTTATACGTTATATCATAAAGCTACATAACGTTATACGTTATTACATAGTACTATATAACGTTATACGTTATATCGTTATGCTACATAACGTTATACGTTATATCGTAGTGCCACATAACGTTATACGTTATATCGTAATACTACATAACGTTATACGTTATAACGTATTACCACATAACGTTATACGTTATATCGTAATGCTACATAACGTTATACGTTATATCGTAATGCTACATATCGTTATACGTTATATCATAATACTACATAACGTTATACGTTATAACTTAATACTATATAACGTTATAAGTTATATCCTTATGCTACATAACGTTATACGTTATATCGTAATGCTACATAACGTTATACGTTATAACATATTACCATATAACGTTATACGTTATATCGTTATGCTACATAACGTTATACGTTATATCGTAATGCTACATTTCGTTATACGTTATATCATAATACTACATAACGTTATACGTTATAGCTTAGTACTATATAACGTTATACGTTATATCGTTATGCTACATAACGTTATACGTTATATCGTAATGCTACATAACGTTATACGTTATATCGTAATGCTACATATCGTTATACGTTATATCGTTATGCTACATAACGTTATACGATATATCGTAATGCTACATGACGTTATACGTTATATAATAATGCTACATAGCGTTATACGTTATTACATAGTACTATATAACGTTATACGTTATATTGTTATGCTACATAACGTTATACATTATATCGTTATGCTACATAACGTTATACGTTATATCGTAATGCTACATAACGTTATACGTCATAACGTATTACCACATAACGTTATTCGTTATATCGTAATGCTACATAACGTTATACGTTATATCGTAATGCTACATGTCGTTATACGTTATATCATAATGCTACATAACGTTATACGTTATATCGTAATGCTACATAACGTTATACGTTATATCATAATGCTACATAACGTTATACGTTATGTCGTAATGCTACATAACGTTATACGTTATATCATAATGCTACATAACGTTATACGTTATATCGTTATGCTACATAACGTTATACGTTATATCGTAATACTACATAACGTTATACGTTATAACGTATTACCACATAACGTTATACGTTATATCGTAATGCTACATAACGTTATACGTTATAACTTAATACTATATAACGTTATACGTTATATCGTTATGCTACATAACGTTATACGTTATAACGTATTACCACATAACGTTATACGTTATATCGTAATGCTACATAACGTTATACGTTATATCGTAATGCTACATATCGTCATACGTTATATCATAGTGCTACATAACGTTATACGTTATATCGTAAAGCTACATAACGTTATACGTTATATCATAATGCTACATAACGTTATACGTTATAACATGTTACCATAAAACGTTATACGTTATGTCGTTATGCTACATAACGTTATACGTTATATCGTAATGCTACATAACGTTATACGTTATATCGTAATACTACATAACGTTATACGTTATAACGTATTACCACATAACGTTATACGTTATATCGTAATGCTACATAACGTTATACGTTATATCGTAATGCTACATATCGACATACGTTATATCATAATACTACATAACGTTATACGTTATAACTTAATACTATATAACGTTATAAGTTATATCCTTATGCTACATAACGTTATACGTTATATCGTAATGCTACATAACGTTATACGTTATATCGTAATGCTACATAACGTTATACGTTATATCGTTATGCTACATAACGTTATACGTTATATCGTAATGCTACATAACATTATACGTCATAACGTATTACCACATAACGTTATTCGTTATATCGTAATGCTACATAACGTTATACGTTATATCGTAATGCTACATAACGTTATACGTTATATCGTAATGCTACATAACGTTATAAGTTATATCATAATGCTACATAACGTTATACGTTATAACATATTACCATATATCGTTATACGTTATATCGTAATGATACATAACGTTATACGTTATATCATAACGCTACATAACGTTATACGTTATATCGTAATGCTACATAACGTTATACGTTATATCATAATGCTACATAACGTTATACGTTATATCGTAGTGCCACATAACGTTATACGTTATATCGTAATACTACATAACGTTATACGTTATAACGTATTACCACATAACGTTATACGTTATATCGTAATGCTACATAACGTTATACGTTATATCGTAATGCTACATATCGTTATACGTTATATCATAATACTACATAACGTTATACGTTATAACTTAATACTATATAACGTTATAAGTTATATCCTTATGCTACATAACGTTATACGTTATATCGTAATGCTACATAACGTTATACGTTATAACATATTACCATATAACGTTATACGTTATATCGTTATGCTACATAACGTTATACGTTATATCGTAATGCTACATTTCGTTATACGTTATATCATAATACTACATAACGTTATACGTTATAGCTTAGTACTATATAACGTTATACGTTATATCGTTATGCTACATAACGTTATACGTTATATCGTAATGCTACATAACGTTATACGTTATATCGTAATGCTACATATCGTTATACGTTATATCGTTATGCTACATAACGTTATACGATATATCGTAATGCTACATGACGTTATACGTTATATAATAATGCTACATAGCGTTATACGTTATTACATAGTACTATATAACGTTATACGTTATATTGTTATGCTACATAACGTTATACATTATATCGTTATGCTACATAACGTTATACGTTATATCGTAATGCTACATAACGTTATACGTCATAACGTATTACCACATAACGTTATTCGTTATATCGTAATGCTACATAACGTTATACGTTATATCGTAATGCTACATGTCGTTATACGTTATATCATAATGCTACATAACGTTATACGTTATATCGTAATGCTACATAACGTTATACGTTATATCATAATGCTACATAACGTTATACGTTATGTCGTAATGCTACATAACGTTATACGTTATATCATAATGCTACATAACGTTATACGTTATATCGTTATGCTACATAACGTTATACGTTATATCGTAATACTACATAACGTTATACGTTATAACGTATTACCACATAACGTTATACGTTATATCGTAATGCTACATAACGTTATACGTTATATCGTAATGCTACATATCGTTATACGTTATATCGTAATGATACATATCGTTATACGTTATATCATAATGCTACATAACGTTATACCTTATATCGTAATGCTACATAACGTTATACGTTATATCATAATGCTACATAACGTTATACGTTATAACATATTACCATATAACGTTATACGTTATATCGTTATGCTACATAACGTTATACGTTATATCGTAATGCTACATAACGTTATACGTTATAACTTAATACTATATAACGTTATACGTTATATCGTTATGCTACATAACGTTATACGTTATATCGTAGTGCTACATAACGTTATACGTTATATCGTAATACTACATAACGTTATACGTTATATCGTAATGCTACATAACGTTATACGTTATATCATAATGCTACATAACGTTATACGTTATTACATAATACTATACAACGTTATACGTTATTTCGTTATGCTACATAACGTTATACGTTATATCGTAATGCTACATAACGTTATACGTTATAACTTAATACTATATAACGTTATACGTTATATCGTTATGCTACATAACGTTATACGTTATATCGTAATGCTACATAACGTTATACGTTATATCATAATGCTACATAACGTTATACGTTATTACATAATACTATATAACGTTATACGTTATTTCGTTATGCTACATAACGTTATACGTTATATCGTAATGCTACATAACGTTATACGTTATAACTTAATACTATATAACGTTATACGTTATATCGTTATGCTACATAACGTTATACGTTATATCGTAATGCTACATAACGTTATACGTTATATCATAATGCTACATAACGTTATACGTTATTACATAATACTATATAACGTTATACGTTATATCGTAATGCTACATAACGTTATACGTTATATCATAATACTACATAACGTTATACGTTATAACTTAATACTATATAACGTTATACGTTATATCGTTATGCTACATAACGTTATACGTTATATCGTTATGCTACATAACGTTACACGATATATCGTAATGCTACATGACGTTATACGTTATATCATAAAGCTACATAACGTTATACGTTATTACATAGTACTATATAACGTTATACGTTATATCGTTATGCTACATAACGTTATACGTTATATCGTAGTGCCACATAACGTTATACGTTATATCGTAATACTACATAACGTTATACGTTATAACGTATTACCACATAACGTTATACGTTATATCGTAATGCTACATAACGTTATACGTTATATCGTAATGCTACATATCGTTATACGTTATATCATAATACTACATAACGTTATACGTTATAACTTAATACTATATAACGTTATAAGTTATATCCTTATGCTACATAACGTTATACGTTATATCGTAATGCTACATAACGTTATACGTTATAACATATTACCATATAACGTGATACGTTATATCGTTATGCTACATAACGTTATACGTTATATCGTAATGCTACATTTCGTTATACGTTATATCATAATACTACATAACGTTATACGTTATAGCTTAGTACTATATAACGTTATACGTTATATCGTTATGCTACATAACGTTATACGTTATATCGTAATGCTACATAACGTTATACGTTATATCGTAATGCTACATATCGTTATACGTTATATCGTTATGCTACATAACGTTATACGATATATCGTAATGCTACATGACGTTATACGTTATATAATAATGCTACATAGCGTTATACGTTATTACATAGTACTATATAACGTTATACGTTATATTGTTATGCTACATAACGTTATACATTATATCGTTATGCTACATAACGTTATACGTTATATCGTAATGCTACATAACGTTATACGTCATAACGTATTACCACATAACGTTATTCGTTATATCGTAATGCTACATAACGTTATACGTTATATCGTAATGCTACATGTCGTTATACGTTATATCATAATGCTACATAACGTTATACGTTATATCGTAATGCTACATAACGTTATAAGTTATATCATAATGCTACATAACGTTATACGTTATGTCGTAATGCTACATAACGTTATACGTTATATCATAATGCTACATAACGTTATACGTTATATCGTTATGCTACATAACGTTATACGTTATATCGTAATACTACATAACGTTATACGTTATAACGTAATGCTACATAACGTTATACGTTATATCGTGATGCTACATGACGTTATACGTTATATCGTAATGCTACATAACGTTATACGTTATATCGTAATACTACATAACGTTATACGTTATATCGTAATGCTACATAACGTTATACGTTATATCATAATGCTACATAACGTTATACGTTATAACATATTACCATATAACGTTATACGTTATATCGTTATGCTACATAACGTTATACGTTATATCGTAATGCTACATAACGTTATACGTTATAACTTAATACTATATAACGTTATACGTTATATCGTTATGCTACATAACGTTATACGTTATATCGTAGTGCTACATAACGTTATACGTTATATCGTAATACTACATAACGTTATACGTTATATCGTAATGCTACATAACGTTATACGTTATATCATAATGCTACATAACGTTATACGTTATTACATAATACTATACAACGTTATACGTTATTTCGTTATGCTACATAACGTTATACGTTATATCGTAATGCTACATAACGTTATACGTTATAACTTAATACTATATAACGTTATACGTTATATCGTTATGCTACATAACGTTATACGTTATATCGTAATGCTACATAACGTTATACGTTATATCATAATGCTACATAACGTTATACGTTATTACATAATACTATATAACGTTATACGTTATTTCGTTATGCTACATAACGTTATACGTTATATCGTAATGCTACATAACGTTATACGTTATAACTTAATACTATATAACGTTATACGTTATATCGTTATGCTACATAACGTTATACGTTATATCGTAATGCTACATAACGTTATACGTTATATCATAATGCTACATAACGTTATACGTTATTACATAATACTATATAACGTTATACGTTTCTTCGTTATGCTACATAACGTTATACGTTATATCGTAGTGCTACATAACGTTATACGTTATATCGTAATACTACATAACGTTATACGTTATATCGTAATGCTACATAACGTTATACGTTATATCATAATGCTACATAACGTTATACGTTATTACATAATACTATATAACGTTATACGTTATTTCGTTATGCTACATAACGTTATACGTTATATCGTAGTGCTACATAACGTTATACGTTATATCGTAATACTACATAACGTTATACGTTATAACGTATTACCACATAACGTTATACGTTATATCGTAATGCTACATAACGTTATACGTTATATCGTAATACTACATATCGTTATACGTTATATCATAATACTACATAACGTTATACGTTATAACTTAATACTATATAACGTTATAAGTTATATCCTTATGCTACATAACGTTATACGTTATATCGTAATGCTACATAACGTTATACGTTATATCGTTATGCTACATAACGTTATACGTTATATCGTAATGCTACATAACGTTATACGTTATATCATAATGCTACATAACGTTATACGTTGTTACATAGTACTATATAACGTTATACGTTATATCGTTATGCTACATTACGTTATACGTTATATCGTAATGCTACATAGCGTTATACGTTATATCGTAATGCTACATAACGTTATACGTTATAACGTATTACCACATAACGTTATACGTTATATCGTAATGCTACATAACGTTATACGTTATATCGTAATGCTACATATCGTCATACGTTATATCATAATGCTACATAACGTTATACGTTATATCGTAATGCTACATAACGTTATACGTTATATCATAATGCTACATAACGTTATACGTTATAACATATTACCATAAAACGTTATACGTTATGTCGTTATGCTACATAACGTTATACGTTATATCGTAATGCTACATAACGTTATACGTTATATCGTAATACTACATTACGTTATACGTTATAACGTATTACCACATAACGTTATACGTTATATCGTAATGCTACATAACGTTATACGTTATATCGTAATGCTACATATCGACATACGTTATATCATAATACTACATAACGTTATACGTTATAACTTAATACTATATAACGTTATAAGTTATATCCTTATGCTACATAACGTTATACGTTATATCATAATACTACATAACGTTATACGTTATAACTTAATACTATATAACGTTATACGTTATATCGTTATGCTACATAACGTTATACGTTATATCGTTATGCTACATAACGTTATACGTTATATCGTAATGCTACATAACATTATACGTCATAACGTATTACCACATAACGCTATTCGTTATATCGTAATGCTACATAACGTTATACGTTATAACGTATTACCATATAACGTTATACGTTATATCGTTATGCTACATAACGTTATACGTTATATCGTAATGCTACATATCGTTATACGTTATATCATAATACTACATAACGTTATACGTTATAACTTAATACTATATAACGTTATACGTTATATCGTTATGCTACATAACGTTATACGTTATGTCGTAATGCTACATAACGTTATACGTTATATCATAATGCTACATAACGTTATACGTTATAACATATTACCATATAACGTTATACGTTATATCGTTATGCTACATAACGTTATACGTTATATCGTAATGCTACATAACATTATACGTCATAACGTATTACCACATAACGCTATTCGTTATATCGTAATGCTACATAACGTTATACGTTATATCGTAATGCTACATATCGTTATACGTTATATCATAATGCTACATAACGTTATGCGTTATATCGTAATGCTACATAACGTTATACGTTATAAAATATTACCATATAACGTTATACGTTATATCGTTATGCTACATAACGTTATACGTTATATCGTAATGCTACATATCGTTATACGTTATATCATAATACTACATAACGTTATACGTTATAACTTAATACTATATAACGTTATACGTTATATCGTAATGCTACATAACGTTATACGTTATATCGTAATGCTACATATCGTCATACGTTATATCATAATGCTACATAACGTTATACGTTATATCGTAATGCTACATAACGTTATACGTTATATCATAATGCTACATAACGTTATACGTTATAACATATTACCATATAACGTTATACGTTATATCGTGATGCTACATGACGTTATACGTTATATCGTAATGCTACATAACGTTATACGTTATATCGTAATACTACATAACGTTATACGTTATACCGTATTACCACATAACGTTATACGTTATATCGTAATGCTACATAACGTTATACGTTATATCGTAATGCTACATATCGACATACGTTATATCATAATACTACATAACGTTATACGTTATAACTTAATACTATATAACGTTATAAGTTATATCCTTATGCTACATAACGTTATACGTTATAACGTATTACCACATAACGTTATACGTTATATCGTAATGCTACATAACGTTATACGTTATATCGTAATGCTACATATCGACATACGTTATATCATAATACTACATAACGTTATACGTTATAACTTAATACTATATAACGTTATAAGTTATATCCTTATGCTACATAACGTCATACGTTATATCGTAATGCTACATAACGTTATACGTTATATCGTAATGCTACATAACGTTATACGTTATATCGTTATGCTACATAACGTTATACGTTATATCGTAATGCTACATAACATTATACGTCATAACGTATTACCACATAACGCTATTCGTTATATCGTAATGCTACATAACGTTATACGTTATAACATATTACCATATAACGTTATACGTTATATCGTTATGCTACATAACGTTATACGTTATATCGTAATGCTACATTTCGTTATACGTTATATCATAATACTACATAACGTTATACGTTATAGCTTAGTACTATATAACGTTATACGTTATATCGTAATGCTACATAACGTTATACGTTATATCGTAATGCTACATATCGTCATACGTTATATCATAATGCTACATAACGTTATACGTTATATCGTAATGCTACATAACGTTATACGTTATATCATAATGCTACATAACGTTATACGTTATAACATGTTACCATAAAACGTTATACGTTATGTCGTTATGCTACATAACGTTATACGTTATATCGTAATGCTACATAACGTTATACGTTATATCGTAATACTACATAACGTTATACGTTATAACGTATTACCACATAACGTTATACGTTATATCGTAATGCTACATAACGTTATACGTTATATCGTAATGCTACATATCGACATACGTTATATCATAATACTACATAACGTTATACGTTATAACTTAATACTATATAACGTTATAAGTTATATCCTTATGCTACATAACGTTATACGTTATATCGTAATGCTACATAACGTTATACGTTATATCGTAATGCTACATAACGTTATACGTTATATCGTTATGCTACATAACGTTATACGTTATATCGTAATGCTACATAACATTATACGTCATAACGTATTACCACATAACGTTATTCGTTATATCGTAATGCTACATAACGTTATACGTTATATCGTAATGCTACATAACGTTATACGTTATATCGTAATGCTACATAACGTTATAAGTTATATCATAATGCTACATAACGTTATACGTTATAACATATTACCATATAACGTTATACGTTATATCGTTATGCTACATAACGTTATACGTTATATCGTAGTGCTACATAACGTTATACGTTATATCGTAATACTACATAACGTTATACGTTATAACGTATTACCACATAACGTTATACGTTATATCGTAATGCTACATAACGTTATACGTTATATCGTAATGCTACATATCGTTATACGTTATATCGTAATGATACATATCGTTATACGTTATATCATAATGCTACATAACGTTATAGGTTATATCGTAATGCTACATAACGTTATACGTTATATCATAATGCTACATAACGTTATACGTTATAACATATTACCATATAACGTTATACGTTATATCGTTATGCTACATAACGTTATCCGTTATATCGTTATGCTACATAACGTTATACGTTATATCGTAATGCTACATAACGTTATACGTTATATCATAATGCTACATAACGTTATACGTTATTACATAATACTATATAACGTTATACGTTATTTCGTTATGCTACATAACGTTATACGTAATATCGTAATGCTACATAACGTTATACGTTATATCGTAATACTACATATCGTTATACGTTATATCATAATACTACATAACGTTATACGTTATAACTTAATACTATATAACGTTATAAGTTATATCCTTATGCTACATAACGTTATACGTTATATCGTAATGCTACATAACGTTATACGTTATATCGTTATGCTACATAACGTTATACGTTATATCGTAATGCTACATAACGTTATACGTTATATCATAATGCTACATAACGTTATACGTTGTTACATAGTACTATATAACGTTATACGTTATATCGTTATGCTACATAACGTTATACGTTATATCGTAATGCTACATAGCGTTATACGTTATATCGTAATGCTACATAACGTTATACGTTATAACGTATTACCACATAACGTTATACGTTATATCGTAATGCTACATAACGTTATACGTTATATCGTAATGCTACATATCGTCATACGTTATATCATAATGCTACATAACGTTATACGTTATATCGTAATGCTACATAACGTTATACGTTATATCATAATGCTACATAACGTTATACGTTATAACATGTTACCATAAAACGTTATACGTTATGTCGTTATGCTACATAACGTTATACGTTATATCGTAATGCTACATAACGTTATACGTTATATCGTAATACTACATAACGTTATACGTTATAACGTATTACCACATAACGTTATACGTTATATCGTAATGCTACATAACGTTATACGTTATATCGTAATGCTACATATCGACATACGTTATATCATAATACTACATAACGTTATACGTTATAACTTAATACTATATAACGTTATAAGTTATATCCTTATGCTACATAACGTTATACGTTATATCGTAATGCTACATAACGTTATACGTTATATCGTAATGCTACATAACGTTATACGTTATATCGTTATGCTACATAACGTTATACGTTATATCGTAATGCTACATAACATTATACGTCATAACGTATTACCACATAACGTTATTCGTTATATCGTAATGCTACATAACGTTATACGTTATATCGTAATGCTACATAACGTTATAAGTTATATCATAATGCTACATAACGTTATACGTTATAACATATTACCATATAACGTTATACGTTATATCGTTATGCTACATAACGTTATACGTTATATCGTAGTGCTACATAACGTTATACGTTATATCGTAATACTACATAACGTTATACGTTATAACGTATTACCACATAACGTTATACGTTATATCGTAATGCTACATAACGTTATACGTTATATCGTAATGCTACATATCGTTATACGTTATATCGTAATGATACATATCGTTATACGTTATATCATAATGCTACATAACGTTATAGGTTATATCGTAGTGCTACATAACGTTATACGTTATATCGTAATACTACATAACGTTATACGTTATAACGTATTACCACATAACGTTATACGTTATATCGTAATGCTACATAACGTTATACGTTATATCGTAATGCTACATATCGTTATACGTTATATCGTAATGATACATATCGTTATACGTTATATCATAATGCTACATAACGTTATAGGTTATATCGTAATGCTACATAACGTTATACGTTATATCATAATGCTACATAACGTTATACGTTATAACATATTACCATATAACGTTATACGTTATATCGTTATGCTACATAACGTTATCCGTTATATCGTTATGCTACATAACGTTATACGTTATATCGTAATGCTACATAACGTTATACGTTATATCATAATGCTACATAACGTTATACGTTATTACATAATACTATATAACGTTATACGTTATTTCGTTATGCTACATAACGTTATACGTAATATCGTAATGCTACATAACGTTATACGTTATATCGTAATACTACATATCGTTATACGTTATATCATAATACTACATAACGTTATACGTTATAACTTAATACTATATAACGTTATAAGTTATATCCTTATGCTACATAACGTTATACGTTATATCGTAATGCTACATAACGTTATACGTTATATCGTTATGCTACATAACGTTATACGTTATATCGTAATGCTACATAACGTTATACGTTATATCATAATGCTACATAACGTTATACGTTGTTACATAGTACTATATAACGTTATACGTTATAACTTAATACTATATAACGTTATAAGTTATATCCTTATGCTACATAACGTTATACGTTATATCATAATACTACATAACGTTATACGTTATAACTTAATACTATATAACGTTATAAGTTATATCCTTATGCTACATAACGTTATACGTTATATCATAATGCTACATAACGTTATAGGTTATATCGTAGTGCTACATAACGTTATACGTTATATCGTAATACTACATAACGTTATACGTTATAACGTATTACCACATAACGTTATACGTTATATCGTAATGCTACATAACGTTATACGTTATATCGTAATGCTACATATCGTTATACGTTATATCGTAATGATACATATCGTTATACGTTATATCATAATGCTACATAACGTTATAGGTTATATCGTAATGCTACATAACGTTATACGTTATATCATAATGCTACATAACGTTATACGTTATAACATATTACCATATAACGTTATACGTTATATCGTTATGCTACATAACGTTATCCGTTATATCGTTATGCTACATAACGTTATACGTTATATCGTAATGCTACATAACGTTATACGTTATATCATAATGCTACATAACGTTATACGTTATTACATAATACTATATAACGTTATACGTTATTTCGTTATGCTACATAACGTTATACGTAATATCGTAATGCTACATAACGTTATACGTTATATCGTAATACTACATATCGTTATACGTTATATCATAATACTACATAACGTTATACGTTATAACTTAATACTATATAACGTTATAAGTTATATCCTTATGCTACATAACGTTATACGTTATATCGTAATGCTACATAACGTTATACGTTATATCGTTATGCTACATAACGTTATACGTTATATCGTAATGCTACATAACGTTATACGTTATATCATAATGCTACATAACGTTATACGTTGTTACATAGTACTATATAACGTTATACGTTATATCGTTATGCTACATAACGTTATACGTTATATCGTAATGCTACATAGCGTTATACGTTATATCGTAATGCTACATAACGTTATACGTTATAACGTATTACCACATAACGTTATACGTTATATCGTAATGCTACATAACGTTATACGTTATATCGTAATGCTACATATCGTCATACGTTATATCATAATGCTACATAACGTTATACGTTATATCGTAATGCTACATAACGTTATACGTTATATCATAATGCTACATAACGTTATACGTTATAACATGTTACCATAAAACGTTATACGTTATGTCGTTATGCTACATAACGTTATACGTTATATCGTAATGCTACATAACGTTATACGTTATATCGTAATACTACATAACGTTATACGTTATAACGTATTACCACATAACGTTATACGTTATATCGTAATGCTACATAACGTTATACGTTATATCGTAATGCTACATATCGACATACGTTATATCATAATACTACATAACGTTATACGTTATAACTTAATACTATATAACGTTATAAGTTATATCCTTATGCTACATAACGTTATACGTTATATCGTAATGCTACATAACGTTATACGTTATATCGTAATGCTACATAACGTTATACGTTATATCGTTATGCTACATAACGTTATACGTTATATCGTAATGCTACATAACATTATACGTCATAACGTATTACCACATAACGTTATTCGTTATATCGTAATGCTACATAACGTTATACGTTATATCGTAATGCTACATAACGTTATACGTTATATCGTAATGCTACATAACGTTATAAGTTATATCATAATGCTACATAACGTTATACGTTATAACATATTACCATATAACGTTATACGTTATATCGTTATGCTACATAACGTTATACGTTATATCGTAGTGCTACATAACGTTATACGTTATATCGTAATACTACATAACGTTATACGTTATAACGTATTACCACATAACGTTATACGTTATATCGTAATGCTACATAACGTTATACGTTATATCGTAATGCTACATATCGTTATACGTTATATCGTAATGATACATATCGTTATACGTTATATCATAATGCTACATAACGTTATAGGTTATATCGTAATGCTACATAACGTTATACGTTATATCATAATGCTACATAACGTTATACGTTATAACATATTACCATATAACGTTATACGTTATATCGTTATGCTACATAACGTTATCCGTTATATCGTTATGCTACATAACGTTATACGTTATATCGTAATGCTACATAACGTTATACGTTATATCATAATGCTACATAACGTTATACGTTATTACATAATACTATATAACGTTATACGTTATTTCGTTATGCTACATAACGTTATACGTAATATCGTAATGCTACATAACGTTATACGTTATATCGTAATACTACATATCGTTATACGTTATATCATAATACTACATAACGTTATACGTTATAACTTAATACTATATAACGTTATAAGTTATATCCTTATGCTACATAACGTTATACGTTATATCGTAATGCTACATAACGTTATACGTTATATCGTTATGCTACATAACGTTATACGTTATATCGTAATGCTACATAACGTTATACGTTATATCATAATGCTACATAACGTTATACGTTGTTACATAGTACTATATAACGTTATACGTTATATCGTTATGCTACATAACGTTATACGTTATATCGTAATGCTACATAGCGTTATACGTTATATCGTAATGCTACATAACGTTATACGTTATAACGTATTACCACATAACGTTATACGTTATATCGTAATGCTACATAACGTTATACGTTATATCGTAATGCTACATATCGTCATACGTTATATCATAATGCTACATAACGTTATACGTTATATCGTAATGCTACATAACGTTATACGTTATATCATAATGCTACATAACGTTATACGTTATAACATGTTACCATAAAACGTTATACGTTATGTCGTTATGCTACATAACGTTATACGTTATATCGTAATGCTACATAACGTTATACGTTATATCGTAATACTACATAACGTTATACGTTATAACGTATTACCACATAACGTTATACGTTATATCGTAATGCTACATAACGTTATACGTTATATCGTAATGCTACATATCGACATACGTTATATCATAATACTACATAACGTTATACGTTATAACTTAATACTATATAACGTTATAAGTTATATCCTTATGCTACATAACGTTATACGTTATATCGTAATGCTACATAACGTTATACGTTATATCGTAATGCTACATAACGTTATACGTTATATCGTTATGCTACATAACGTTATACGTTATATCGTAATGCTACATAACATTATACGTCATAACGTATTACCACATAACGTTATTCGTTATATCGTAATGCTACATAACGTTATACGTTATATCGTAATGCTACATAACGTTATACGTTATATCGTAATGCTACATAACGTTATAAGTTATATCATAATGCTACATAACGTTATACGTTATAACATATTACCATATAACGTTATACGTTATATCGTTATGCTACATAACGTTATACGTTATATCGTAGTGCTACATAACGTTATACGTTATATCGTAATACTACATAACGTTATACGTTATAACGTATTACCACATAACGTTATACGTTATATCGTAATGCTACATAACGTTATACGTTATATCGTAATGCTACATATCGTTATACGTTATATCGTAATGATACATATCGTTATACGTTATATCATAATGCTACATAACGTTATAGGTTATATCGTAATGCTACATAACGTTATACGTTATATCATAATGCTACATAACGTTATACGTTATAACATATTACCATATAACGTTATACGTTATATCGTTATGCTACATAACGTTATCCGTTATATCGTTATGCTACATAACGTTATACGTTATATCGTAATGCTACATAACGTTATACGTTATATCATAATGCTACATAACGTTATACGTTATTACATAATACTATATAACGTTATACGTTATTTCGTTATGCTACATAACGTTATACGTAATATCGTAATGCTACATAACGTTATACGTTATATCGTTATGATACATAACGTTATACGTTATATCGTAATGCTACATAACGTTATACGTTATATCATAATGCTACATAACGTTATACGTTATATCGTTATGCTACATAACGTTATACGTTATATCGTAATGCTACATAACGTTATACGTTATATCGTAATGCTACATAACGTTATACGTTATAACGTATTACCACATAACGTTATACGTTATAACGTATTACCACATAACGTTATACGTTATATCGTAATGCTACGTAACGTTATACGTTATATCGTAATGCTACATATCGTTATACGTTATATCATAACGCTACATAACGTTATACGTTATATCGTAATGCTACATAACGTTATACGTTATATCATAATGCTACATAACGTTATACGTTATAACATATTACCATATAACGTTATACGTTATATCGTAATGCTACATAACGTTATACGTTATATCATAATACTACATAACGTTATACGTTATAACTTAATACTATATAACGTTATACGTTATATCGTTATGCTACATAACGTTATACGTTATATCGTTATGCTACATAACGTTACACGATATATCGTAATGCTACATGACGTTATACGTTATATCATAAAGCTACATAACGTTATACGTTATTACATAGTACTATATAACGTTATACGTTATATCGTTATGCTACATAACGTTATACGTTATATCGTAGTGCCACATAACGTTATACGTTATATCGTAATACTACATAACGTTATACGTTATAACGTATTACCACATAACATTATACGTTATATCGTAATGCTACATAACGTTATACGTTATATCGTAATGCTACATATCGTTATACGTTATATCATAATACTACATAACGTTATACGTTATAACTTAATACTATATAACGTTATAAGTTATATCCTTATGCTACATAACGTTATACGTTATATCGTAATGCTACATAACGTTATACGTTATAACATATTACCATATAACGTTATACGTTATATCGTTATGCTACATAACGTTATACGTTATATCGTAATGCTACATTTCGTTATACGTTATATCATAATACTACATAACGTTATACGTTATAGCTTAGTACTATATAACGTTATACGTTATATCGTTATGCTACATAACGTTATACGTTATATCGTAATGCTACATAACGTTATACGTTATATCGTAATGCTACATATCGTTATACGTTATATCGTTATGCTACATAACGTTATACGATATATCGTAATGCTACATGACGTTATACGTTATATAATAATGCTACATAGCGTTATACGTTATTACATAGTACTATATAACGTTATACGTTATATTGTTATGCTACATAACGTTATACATTATATCGTTATGCTACATAACGTTATACGTTATATCGTAATGCTACATAACGTTATACGTCATAACGTATTACCACATAACGTTATTCGTTATATCGTAATGCTACATAACGTTATACGTTATATCGTAATGCTACATGTCGTTATACGTTATATCATAATGCTACATAACGTTATACGTTATATCGTAATGCTACATAACGTTATACGTTATATCATAATGCTACATAACGTTATACGTTATGTCGTAATGCTACATAACGTTATACGTTATATCATAATGCTACATAACGTTATACGTTATATCGTTATGCTACATAACGTTATACGTTATATCGTAATACTACATAACGTTATACGTTATAACGTATTACCACATAACGTTATACGTTATATCGTAATGCTACATAACGTTATACGTTATATCGTAATGCTACATATCGTTATACGTTATATCGTAATGATACATATCGTTATACGTTATATCATAATGCTACATAACGTTATACGTTATATCGTAATGCTACATAACGTTATACGTTATATCATAATGCTACATAACGTTATACGTTATAACATATTACCATATAACGTTATACGTTATATCGTTATGCTACATAACGTTATACGTTATATCGTAATGCTACATAACGTTATACGTTATAACTTAATACTATATAACGTTATACGTTATATCGTTATGCTACATAACGTTATACGTTATATCGTAGTGCTACATAACGTTATACGTTATATCGTAATACTACATAACGTTATACGTTATATCGTAATGCTACATAACGTTATACGTTATATCATAATGCTACATAACGTTATACGTTATTACATAATACTATACAACGTTATACGTTATTTCGTTATGCTACATAACGTTATACGTTATATCGTAATGCTACATAACGTTATACGTTATAACTTAATACTATATAACGTTATACGTTATATCGTTATGCTACATAACGTTATACGTTATATCGTAATGCTACATAACGTTATACGTTATATCATAATGCTACATAACGTTATACGTTATTACATAATACTATATAACGTTATACGTTATTTCGTTATGCTACATAACGTTATACGTTATATCGTAATGCTACATAACGTTATACGTTATAACTTAATACTATATAACGTTATACGTTATATCGTTATGCTACATAACGTTATACGTTATATCGTAATGCTACATAACGTTATACGTTATATCATAATGCTACATAACGTTATACGTTATTACATAATACTATATAACGTTATACGTTATATCGTAATGCTACATAACGTTATACGTTATATCATAATACTACATAACGTTATACGTTATAACTTAATACTATATAACGTTATACGTTATATCGTTATGCTACATAACGTTATACGTTATATCGTTATGCTACATAACGTTACACGATATATCGTAATGCTACATGACGTTATACGTTATATCATAAAGCTACATAACGTTATACGTTATTACATAGTACTATATAACGTTATACGTTATATCGTTATGCTACATAACGTTATACGTTATATCGTAGTGCCACATAACGTTATACGTTATATCGTAATACTACATAACGTTATACGTTATAACGTATTACCACATAACGTTATACGTTATATCGTAATGCTACATAACGTTATACGTTATATCGTAATGCTACATATCGTTATACGTTATATCATAATACTACATAACGTTATACGTTATAACTTAATACTATATAACGTTATAAGTTATATCCTTATGCTACATAACGTTATACGTTATATCGTAATGCTACATAACGTTATACGTTATAACATATTACCATATAACGTTATACGTTATATCGTTATGCTACATAACGTTATACGTTATATCGTAATGCTACATTTCGTTATACGTTATATCATAATACTACATAACGTTATACGTTATAGCTTAGTACTATATAACGTTATACGTTATATCGTTATGCTACATAACGTTATACGTTATATCGTAATGCTACATAACGTTATACGTTATATCGTAATGCTACATATCGTTATACGTTATATCGTTATGCTACATAACGTTATACGATATATCGTAATGCTACATGACGTTATACGTTATATAATAATGCTACATAGCGTTATACGTTATTACATAGTACTATATAACGTTATACGTTATATTGTTATGCTACATAACGTTATACATTATATCGTTATGCTACATAACGTTATACGTTATATCGTAATGCTACATAACGTTATACGTCATAACGTATTACCACATAACGTTATTCGTTATATCGTAATGCTACATAACGTTATACGTTATATCGTAATGCTACATATCGTTATACGTTATATCGTAATGATACATATCGTTATACGTTATATCATAATGCTACATAACGTTATACGTTATATCGTAATGCTACATAACGTTATACGTTATATCATAATGCTACATAACGTTATACGTCATAACATATTACCATATAACGTTATACGTTATATCGTTATGCTACATAACGTTATACGTTATATCGTAATGCTACATAACGTTATACGTTATAACTTAATACTATATAACGTTATACGTTATATCGTTATGCTACATAACGTTATACGTTATATCGTAGTGCTACATAACGTTATACGTTATATCGTAATACTACATAACGTTATACGTTATATCGTAATGCTACATAACGTTATACGTTATATCATAATGCTACATAACGTTATACGTTATTACATAATACTATACAACGTTATACGTTATTTCGTTATGCTACATAACGTTATACGTTATATCGTAATGCTACATAACGTTATACGTTATAACTTAATACTATATAACGTTATACGTTATATCGTTATGCTACATAACGTTATACGTTATATCGTAATGCTACATAACGTTATACGTTATATCATAATGCTACATAACGTTATACGTTATTACATAATACTATATAACGTTATACGTTATTTCGTTATGCTACATAACGTTATACGTTATATCGTAATGCTACATAACGTTATACGTTATAACTTAATACTATATAACGTTATACGTTATATCGTTATGCTACATAACGTTATACGTTATATCGTAATGCTACATAACGTTATACGTTATATCATAATGCTACATAACGTTATACGTTATTACATAATACTATATAACGTTATACGTTATTTCGTTATGCTACATAACGTTATACGTTATATCGTAGTGCTACATAACGTTATACGTTATATCGTAATACTACATAACGTTATACGTTATATCGTAATGCTACATAACGTTATACGTTATATCATAATGCTACATAACGTTATACGTTATTACATAATACTATATAACGTTATACGTTATTTCGTTATGCTACATAACGTTATACGTTATATCGTAGTGCTACATAACGTTATACGTTATATCGTAATACTACATAACGTTATACGTTATAACGTATTACCACATAACGTTATACGTTATATCGTAATGCTACATAACGTTATACGTTATATCGTAATACTACATATCGTTATACGTTATATCATAATACTACATAACGTTATACGTTATAACTTAATACTATATAACGTTATAAGTTATATCCTTATGCTACATAACGTTATACGTTATATCGTAATGCTACATAACGTTATACGTTATATCGTTATGCTACATAACGTTATACGTTATATCGTAATGCTACATAACGTTATACGTTATATCATAATGCTACATAACGTTATACGTTGTTACATAGTACTATATAACGTTATACGTTATATCGTTATGCTACATAACGTTATACGTTATATCGTAATGCTACATAGCGTTATACGTTATATCGTAATGCTACATAACGTTATACGTTATAACGTATTACCACATAACGTTATACGTTATATCGTAATGCTACATAACGTTATACGTTATATCATAATGCTACATATCGTCATACGTTATATCATAATGCTACATAACGTTATACGTTATATCGTAATGCTACATAACGTTATACGTTATATCATAATGCTACATAACGTTATACGTTATAACATATTACCATAAAACGTTATACGTTATGTCGTTATGCTACATAACGTTATACGTTATATCGTAATGCTACATAACGTTATACGTTATATCGTAATACTACATAACGTTATACGTTATAACGTATTACCACATAACGTTATACGTTATATCGTAATGCTACATAACGTTATACGTTATATCGTAATGCTACATATCGACATACGTTATATCATAATACTACATAACGTTATACGTTATAACTTAATACTATATAACGTTATAAGTTATATCCTTATGCTACATAACGTTATACGTTATATCGTAATGCTACATAACGTTATACGTTATATCGTAATGCTACATAACGTTATACGTTATATCGTTATGCTACATAACGTTATACGTTATATCGTAATGCTACATAACATTATACGTCATAACGTATTACCACATAACGCTATTCGTTATATCGTAATGCTACATAACGTTATACGTTATAACGTATTACCATATAACGTTATACGTTATATCGTTATGCTACATAACGTTATACGTTATATCGTAATGCTACATATCGTTATACGTTATATCATAATACTACATAACGTTATACGTTATAACTTAATACTATATAACGTTATACGTTATATCGTTATGCTACATAACGTTATACGTTATGTCGTAATGCTACATAACGTTATACGTTATATCATAATGCTACATAACGTTATACGTTATAACATATTACCATATAACGTTATACGTTATATCGTTATGCTACATAACGTTATACGTTATATCGTAATGCTACATAACATTATACGTCATAACGTATTACCACATAACGCTATTCGTTATATCGTAATGCTACATAACGTTATACGTTATATCGTAATGCTACATATCGTTATACGTTATATCATAATACTACATAACGTTATACGTTATAACTTAATACTATATAACGTTATACGTTATATCGTTATGCTACATAACGTTATACGTTATGTCGTAATGCTACATAACGTTATACGTTATATCATAATGCTACATAACGTTATACGTTATATCATAATGCTACATAACGTTATACGTTATAACATATTACCATATAACGTTATACGTTATATCGTTATGCTACATAACGTTATACGTTATATCGTAATGCTACATATCGTTATACGTTATATCATAATACTACATAACGTTATACGTTATAACTTAATACTATATAACGTTATACGTTATATCGTAATGCTACATAACGTTATACGTTATATCGTAATGCTACATATCGTCATACGTTATATCATAATGCTACATAACGTTATACGTTATATCGTAATGCTACATAACGTTATACGTTATATCATAATGCTACATATCGACATACGTTATATCATAATACTACATAACGTTATACGTTATAACTTAATACTATATAACGTTATAAGTTATATCCTTATGCTACATAACGTTATACGTTATATCGTAATGCTACATAACGTTATACGTTATATCGTTATGCTACATAACGTTATACGTTATATCATAATGCTACATAACGTTATGCGTTATATCGTAATGCTACATAACGTTATACGTTATATCATAATGCTACATAACGTTATACGTTATAACATATTACCATATAACGTTATACGTTATATCGTTATGCTACATAACGTTATACGTTATATCGTAATGCTACATATCGTTATACGTTATATCATAATACTACATAACGTTATACGTTATAACTTAATACTATATAACGTTATACGTTATATCGTTATGCTACATAACGTTATACGTTATGTCGTAATGCTACATAACGTTATACGTTATATCATAATGCTACATAACGTTATACGTTATAACATATTACCATATAACGTTATACGTTATATCGTTATGCTACATAACGTTATACGTTATATCGTAATGCTACATAACATTATACGTCATAACGTATTACCACATAACGCTATTCGTTATATCGTAATGCTACATAACGTTATACGTTATATCGTAATGCTACATATCGTTATACGTTATATCATAATACTACATAACGTTATACGTTATAACTTAATACTATATAACGTTATACGTTATATCGTTATGCTACATAACGTTATACGTTATAACATATTACCATATAACGTTATACGTTATATCGTTATGCTACATAACGTTATACGTTATATCGTAATGCTACATATCGTTATACGTTATATCATAATACTACATAACGTTATACGTTATTACTTAATACTATATAACGTTATACGTTATATCGTTA
Organism: Bombus lapidarius; assembly: GCA_936014575.1. NCBI lineage: Eukaryota > Metazoa > Arthropoda > Insecta > Hymenoptera > Apidae > Bombus > Bombus lapidarius. Next base: position 348,562 of record CAKXZU010000101.1, on the reverse strand, counting down.
TGCTACATAATGTTATACGTTATGTCGTAATGCTACATAACGTTATACGTTATATCATAATGCTACATAACGTTATACGTTATAACATATTACCATATAACGTTATACGTTATATCGTTATGCTACATATCGTTATACGTTATATCGTAATGCTACATAACATTATACGTCATAACGTATTACCACATAACGCTATTCGTTATATCGTAATGCTACATAACGTTATACGTTATAACGTATTACCACATAACGTTATACGTTATATCGTAATGCTACATAACGTTATACGTTATATCGTAATGCTACATATCGACATACGTTATATCATAATACTACATAACGTTATACGTTATAACTTAATACTATATAACGTTATAAGTTATATCCTTATGCTACATAACGTTATACGTTATATCGTAATGCTACATAACGTTATACGTTATATCGTTATGCTACATAACGTTATACGTTATATCGTAATGCTACATAACGTTATTCGTTATTACATAGTACTATATAACGTTATACGTTATATCGTTATGCTACATAACGTTATACGTTATATCGTTATGCTACATAACGTTATACGTTATATCGTAATGCTACATAACGTTATACGTTATATCGTAATGCTACATATCGTTATACGTTATATCGTAATGATACATATCGTTATACGTTATATCATAATGCTACATAACGTTATACGTTATATCGTAATGCTACATAACGTTATACGTTATATCATAATGCTACATAACGTTATACGTTATAACATATTACCATATAACGTTATACGTTATATCGTTATGCTACATAACGTTATACGTTATATCGTAATGCTACATATCGTTATACGTTATATCAGAATGCTACATAACGTTATACGTTATCACTTAATACTATATAACGTTATACGTTATATCGTTATGCTACATAACGTTATCCGTTATATCGTTATGCTACATAACGTTATACGTTATATCGTAATGCTACATAACGTTATACGTTATATCATAATGCTACATAACGTTATACGTTATTACATAATACTATATAACGTTATACGTTATTTCGTTATGCTACATAACGTTATACGTTATATCGCAGTGCTACATAACGTTATACGTTATATCGTAATACTACATAACGTTATACGTTATAACGTATTACCACATAACGTTATATGTTATATCGTAATGCTACATAACGTTATGCGTTATATCGTAATACTACATATCGTTATATGTTATATCATAATACTACATAACGTTATACGTTATAACCTAATACTATATAACGTTATAAGTTATATCCTTATGCTACATAACGTTATACGCAATATCGTAATGCTACATAACGTTATACGTTATATCGTTATGCTACATAACGTTATACGTTATATCGTAATGCTACATAACGTTATTCGTTATTACATAGTACTATATAACGTTATACGTTATATCGTTATGCTACATAACGTTATACGTTATATCGTTATGCTACATAACGTTATACGTTATATCGTAATGCTACATAACGTTATACGTCATATCGTAGTACCACATAGCGTGATTCGTTATATCGTAATGCTACATAACGTTATACGTTATATCGTAATGCTACATGTCGTTATACGTTATATCATAATGCTACATAGCGTTATACGTTATATCGTAATGCTACATAACGTTATACGTTATATCATAATGCTACATAACGTTATACGTTATAACATATTACCATATAACGTTATACGTTATATCGTTATGCTACATAACGTTATACGTTATATCGTAATGCTACATATCGTTATACGTTATATCATAATACTACATAACGTTATACGTTATAACTTAATACTATATAACGTTATACGTTATATCGTTATGCTACATAACGTTATACGTTATGTCGTAATGCTACATAACGTTATACGTTATATCGTAATACTACATAACTTTATACGTTATAACGTATTACCACATAACGTTATACGTTATATCGTAATGCTACATAACGTTATACGTTATATCGTAATGCTACATATCGACATACGTTATATCATAATACTACATAACGTTATACGTTATAACTTAATACTATATAACGTTATATGTTATATCCTTATGCTACATAACGTTATACGTTATATCGTAATGCTACATAACGTTATACGTTATATCGTTATGCTACATAACGTTATACGTTATATCGTAATGCTACATAACGTTATTCGTTATTACATAGTACTATATAACGTTATACGTTATATCGTTATGCTACATAACGTTATACGTTATATCGTTATGCTACATAACGTTATACGTTATATCGTAATGCTACATAACGTTATACGTCATATCGTAGTACCACATAGCGTTATTCGTTATATCGTAATGCTACATAACGTTATACGTTATATCGTAATGCTACATGTCGTTATACGTTATATCATAATGCTACATAACGTTATACGTTATATCGTAATGCTACATAACGTTATACGTTATATCATAATGCTACATAACGTTATACGTTATAACATATTACCATATAACGTTATACGTTATATCGTTATGCTACATAACGTTGTACGTTATATCGTAATGCTACATATCGTTATACGTTATATCATAATACTACATAACGTTATACGTTATAACATAATACTATATAACGTTATACGTTATATCGTTATGCTACATAACGTTATACGTTATGTCGTAATGCTACATAACGTTATACGTTATATCATAATGCTACATAACGTTATACGTTATAACATATTACCATATAACGTTATACGTTATATCGTTATGCTACATAACGTTATACGTTATATCGTAATGCTACATAACATTATACGTCATAACGTATTACCACATAACGCTATTCGTTATATCGTAATGCTACATAACGTTATACGTTATATCGTAATACTACATAACGGTATACGTTATAACGTAATACTACATAACGTTATACGTTATATCGTAATACTATATAACGTTATACGTTATATCGTAATGCTACATAACGTTATACGTTATATCGTAATGATACATATCGTTATACGTTATATCATAATGCTACATAACGTTATACGTTATATCGTAATGCTACATAACGTTATACGTTATAACATATTACCATATAACGTTATACGTTATATCGTTATGCTACATAACGTTATACGTTATATCGTAGTGCTACATAACGTTATACGTTATATCGTAATACTACATAACGTTATACGTTATAACGTATTACCACATAACGTTATACGTTATATCGTGATGCTACATAACGTTATACGTTATATCGTAATGCTACATATCGTTATACGTTATATCGTAATGATACATATCGTTATACGTTATATCATAATGCTACATAACGTTATACGTTATATCGTAATGATACATATCGTTATACGTTATATCATAATGCTACATAACGTTATACGTTATATCGTAATGCTACATAACGTTGTACGTTATATCATAATGCTACATAACGTTATACGTTATAACATATTACCATATAACGTTATACGTTATATCGTTATGCTACATAACGTTATACGTTATATCGTAATGCTACATATCGTTATACGTTATATCATAATGCTACATAACGTTATACGTTATATCGTAATGCTACATAACGTTATACGTTATATCATAATGCTACATAACGTTATACGTTATAACATATTACCTTATAACGTTATACGTTATATCGTTATGCTACATAACGTTGTACGATATATCGTAATGCTACATATCGTTATACGTTATATCATAATACTACATAACGTTATACGTTATAACTTAATACTATATAACGTTATACCTTATATCGTTATGCTACATAACGTTATACGTTATGTCGTAATACTACATAACGTTATACGTTATATCGTAATGCTACATAACGTTATACGTTATATCATAATGCTACATAACGTTATACGTTATTACATAATACTATATAACGTTATACGTTATTTCGTTATGCTACATAACGTTATACGTTATATCGTAGTGCTACATAACGTTATACGTTATATCGTAATACTACATAACGTTATACGTTATAACGTATTACCACATAACGTTATACGTTATATCGTAATGCTACATAACGTTATACGTTATATCGTAATACTACATATCGTTATACGTTATATCATAATACTACATAACGTTATACGTTATAACTTAATACTATATAACGTTATAAGTTATATCCTTATGCTACATAACGTTATACGTTATATCGTAATGCTACATAACGTTATACGTTATATCGTTATGCTACATAACGTTATACGTTATATCGTAATGCTACATAACGTTATACGTTATATCATAATGCTACATAACGTTATACGTTGTTACATAGTACTATATAACGTTATACGTTATATCGTTATGCTACATAACGTTATACGTTATATCGTAATGCTACATAGCGTTATACGTTATATCGTAATGCTACATAACGTTATACGTTATAACGTATTACCACATAACGTTATACGTTATATCGTAATGCTACATAACGTTATACGTTATATCATAATGCTACATATCGTCATACGTTATATCATAATGCTACATAACGTTATACGTTATATCGTAATGCTACATAACGTTATACGTTATATCATAATGCTACATAACGTTATACGTTATAACATATTACCATAAAACGTTATACGTTATGTCGTTATGCTACATAACGTTATACGTTATATCGTAATGCTACATAACGTTATACGTTATATCGTAATACTACATAACGTTATACGTTATAACGTATTACCACATAACGTTATACGTTATATCGTAATGCTACATAACGTTATACGTTATATCGTAATGCTACATATCGACATACGTTATATCATAATACTACATAACGTTATACGTTATAACTTAATACTATATAACGTTATAAGTTATATCCTTATGCTACATAACGTTATACGTTATATCGTAATGCTACATAACGTTATACGTTATATCGTAATGCTACATAACGTTATACGTTATATCGTTATGCTACATAACGTTATACGTTATATCGTAATGCTACATAACATTATACGTCATAACGTATTACCACATAACGCTATTCGTTATATCGTAATGCTACATAACGTTATACGTTATAACGTATTACCATATAACGTTATACGTTATATCGTTATGCTACATAACGTTATACGTTATATCGTAATGCTACATATCGTTATACGTTATATCATAATACTACATAACGTTATACGTTATAACTTAATACTATATAACGTTATACGTTATATCGTTATGCTACATAACGTTATACGTTATATCGTAATGCTACATAACGTTATACGTTATATCATAATGCTACATAACGTTATACGTTATAACATATTACCATATAACGTTATACGTTATATCGTTATGCTACATAACGTTATACGTTATATCGTAATGCTACATATCGTTATACGTTATATCATAATACTACATAACGTTATACGTTATAACTTAATACTATATAACGTTATACGTTATATCGTTATGCTACATAACGTTATACGTTATGTCGTAATGCCACATAACGTTATACGTTATATCATAATGCTACATAACGTTATACGTTATAACATATTACCATATAACGTTATACGTTATATCGTTATGCTACATAACGTTATACGTTATATCGTAATGCTACATAACATTATACGTCATAACGTATTACCACATAACGCTATTCGTTATATCGTAATGCTACATAACGTTATACGTTATATCGTAATGCTACATATCGTTATACGTTATATCATAATACTACATAACGTTATACGTTATAACTTAATACTATATAACGTTATACGTTATATCGTTATGCTACATAACGTTATACGTTATAACATATTACCATATAACGTTATACGTTATATCGTTATGCTACATAACGTTATACGTTATATCGTAATGCTACATATCGTTATACGTTATATCATAATACTACATAACGTTATACGTTATTACTTAATACTATATAACGTTATACGTTATATCGTTATGCTACATAATGTTATACGTTATGTCGTAATGCTACATAACGTTATACGTTATATCATAATGCTACATAACGTTATACGTTATAACATATTACCATATAACGTTATACGTTATATCGTTATGCTACATATCGTTATACGTTATATCGTAATGCTACATAACATTATACGTCATAACGTATTACCACATAACGCTATTCGTTATATCGTAATGCTACATAACGTTATACGTTATAACGTATTACCACATAACGTTATACGTTATATCGTAATGCTACATAACGTTATACGTTATATCGTAATGCTACATATCGACATACGTTATATCATAATACTACATAACGTTATACGTTATAACTTAATACTATATAACGTTATAAGTTATATCCTTATGCTACATAACGTTATACGTTATATCGTAATGCTACATAACGTTATACGTTATATCGTTATGCTACATAACGTTATACGTTATATCGTAATGCTACATAACGTTATTCGTTATTACATAGTACTATATAACGTTATACGTTATATCGTTATGCTACATAACGTTATACGTTATATCGTTATGCTACATAACGTTATACGTTATATCGTAATGCTACATAACGTTATACGTTATATCGTAATGCTACATATCGTTATACGTTATATCGTAATGATACATATCGTTATACGTTATATCATAATGCTACATAACGTTATACGTTATATCGTAATGCTACATAACGTTATACGTTATATCATAATGCTACATAACGTTATACGTTATAACATATTACCATATAACGTTATACGTTATATCGTTATGCTACATAACGTTATACGTTATATCGTAATGCTACATATCGTTATACGTTATATCAGAATGCTACATAACGTTATACGTTATCACTTAATACTATATAACGTTATACGTTATATCGTTATGCTACATAACGTTATCCGTTATATCGTTATGCTACATAACGTTATACGTTATATCGTAATGCTACATAACGTTATACGTTATATCATAATGCTACATAACGTTATACGTTATTACATAATACTATATAACGTTATACGTTATTTCGTTATGCTACATAACGTTATACGTTATATCGCAGTGCTACATAACGTTATACGTTATATCGTAATACTACATAACGTTATACGTTATAACGTATTACCACATAACGTTATATGTTATATCGTAATGCTACATAACGTTATGCGTTATATCGTAATACTACATATCGTTATATGTTATATCATAATACTACATAACGTTATACGTTATAACCTAATACTATATAACGTTATTCGTTATTACATAGTACTATATAACGTTATACGTTATATCGTTATGCTACATAACGTTATACGTTATATCGTTATGCTACATAACGTTATACGTTATATCGTAATGCTACATAACGTTATACGTCATATCGTAGTACCACATAGCGTGATTCGTTATATCGTAATGCTACATAACGTTATACGTTATATCGTAATGCTACATGTCGTTATACGTTATATCATAATGCTACATAGCGTTATACGTTATATCGTAATGCTACATAACGTTATACGTTATATCATAATGCTACATAACGTTATACGTTATAACATATTACCATATAACGTTATACGTTATATCGTTATGCTACATAACGTTATACGTTATATCGTAATGCTACATATCGTTATACGTTATATCATAATACTACATAACGTTATACGTTATAACTTAATACTATATAACGTTATACGTTATATCGTTATGCTACATAACGTTATACGTTATGTCGTAATGCTACATAACGTTATACGTTATATCGTAATACTACATAACTTTATACGTTATAACGTATTACCACATAACGTTATACGTTATATCGTAATGCTACATAACGTTATACGTTATATCGTAATGCTACATATCGACATACGTTATATCATAATACTACATAACGTTATACGTTATAACTTAATACTATATAACGTTATATGTTATATCCTTATGCTACATAACGTTATACGTTATATCGTAATGCTACATAACGTTATACGTTATATCGTTATGCTACATAACGTTATACGTTATATCGTAATGCTACATAACGTTATTCGTTATTACATAGTACTATATAACGTTATACGTTATATCGTTATGCTACATAACGTTATACGTTATATCGTTATGCTACATAACGTTATACGTTATATCGTAATGCTACATAACGTTATACGTCATATCGTAGTACCACATAGCGTTATTCGTTATATCGTAATGCTACATAACGTTATACGTTATATCGTAATGCTACATGTCGTTATACGTTATATCATAATGCTACATAACGTTATACGTTATATCGTAATGCTACATAACGTTATACGTTATATCATAATGCTACATAACGTTATACGTTATAACATATTACCATATAACGTTATACGTTATATCGTTATGCTACATAACGTTGTACGTTATATCGTAATGCTACATATCGTTATACGTTATATCATAATACTACATAACGTTATACGTTATAACATAATACTATATAACGTTATACGTTATATCGTTATGCTACATAACGTTATACGTTATGTCGTAATGCTACATAACGTTATACGTTATATCATAATGCTACATAACGTTATACGTTATAACATATTACCATATAACGTTATACGTTATATCGTTATGCTACATAACGTTATACGTTATATCGTAATGCTACATAACATTATACGTCATAACGTATTACCACATAACGCTATTCGTTATATCGTAATGCTACATAACGTTATACGTTATATCGTAATACTACATAACGGTATACGTTATAACGTAATACTACATAACGTTATACGTTATATCGTAATACTATATAACGTTATACGTTATATCGTAATGCTACATAACGTTATACGTTATATCGTAATGATACATATCGTTATACGTTATATCATAATGCTACATAACGTTATACGTTATATCGTAATGCTACATAACGTTATACGTTATAACATATTACCATATAACGTTATACGTTATATCGTTATGCTACATAACGTTATACGTTATATCGTAGTGCTACATAACGTTATACGTTATATCGTAATACTACATAACGTTATACGTTATAACGTATTACCACATAACGTTATACGTTATATCGTGATGCTACATAACGTTATACGTTATATCGTAATGCTACATATCGTTATACGTTATATCGTAATGATACATATCGTTATACGTTATATCATAATGCTACATAACGTTATACGTTATATCGTAATGATACATATCGTTATACGTTATATCATAATGCTACATAACGTTATACGTTATATCGTAATGCTACATAACGTTGTACGTTATATCATAATGCTACATAACGTTATACGTTATAACATATTACCATATAACGTTATACGTTATATCGTTATGCTACATAACGTTATACGTTATATCGTAATGCTACATATCGTTATACGTTATATCATAATGCTACATAACGTTATACGTTATATCGTAATGCTACATAACGTTATACGTTATATCATAATGCTACATAACGTTATACGTTATAACATATTACCTTATAACGTTATACGTTATATCGTTATGCTACATAACGTTGTACGATATATCGTAATGCTACATATCGTTATACGTTATATCATAATACTACATAACGTTATACGTTATAACTTAATACTATATAACGTTATACGTTATATCGTTATGCTACATAACGTTATACGTTATGTCGTAATGCTACATAACGTTATACGTTATATCATAATGCTACATAACGTTATACGTTATAACATATTACCATATAACGTTATACGTTATATCGTTATGCTACATAACGTTATACGTTATATCGTAATGCTACATAACATTATACGTCATAACGTATTACCACATAACGCTATTCGTTATATCGTAATGCTACATAACGTTATACGTTATATCGTAATACTACATAACGGTATACGTTATAACGTAATACTACATAACGTTATACGTTATATCGTAATACTATATAACGTTATACGTTATATCGTAATGCTACATAACGTTATACGTTATATCGTAATGATACATATCGTTATACGTTATATCATAATGCTACATAACGTTATACGTTATATCGTAATGCTACATAACGTTATACGTTATAACATATTACCATATAACGTTATACGTTATATCGTTATGCTACATAACGTTATACGTTATATCGTAGTGCTACATAACGTTATACGTTATATCGTAATACTACATAACGTTATACGTTATAACGTATTACCACATAACGTTATACGTTATATCGTGATGCTACATAACGTTATACGTTATATCGTAATGCTACATATCGTTATACGTTATATCGTAATGATACATATCGTTATACGTTATATCATAATGCTACATAACGTTATACGTTATATCGTAATGCTACATAACGTTATACGTTATATCATAATGCTACATAACGTTATACGTTATAACATATTACCATATAACGTTATACGTTATATCGTTATGCTACATAACGTTATACGTTATATCGTAATGCTACATATCGTTATACGTTATATCATAATGCTACATAACGTTATACGTTATCACTTAATACTATATAACGTTATACGTTATATCGTTATGCTACATAACGTTATCCGTTATATCGTTATGCTACATAACGTTATACGTTATATCGTAATGCTACATAACGTTATACGTTATATCATAATGCTACATAACGTTATACGTTATTACATAATACTATATAACGTTATACGTTATTTCGTTATGCTACATAACGTTATACGTTATATCGCAGTGCTACATAACGTTATACGTTATATCGTAATACTACATAACGTTATACGTTATAACGTATTACCACATAACGTTATACGTTATATCGTAATGCTACATAACGTTATGCGTTATATCGTAATACTACATATCGTTATATGTTATATCATAATACTACATAACGTTATACGTTATAACCTAATACTATATAACGTTATAAGTTATATCCTTATGCTACATAACGTTATACGTAATATCGTAATGCTACATAACGTTATACGTTATATCGTTATGCTACATAACGTTATACGTTATATCGTAATGCTACATAACGTTATACGTTATATCATAATGCTACATAACGTTATACGTTATATCGTTATGCTACATAACGTTATACTTTATATCGTAATGCTACATAACGTTATACGTTATATCGTAATGCTACATAACGTTATACGTTATAACGTATTACCACATAACGTTATACGTTATATCGTAATGCTACGTAACGTTATACGTTATATCGTAATGCTACATATCGTTATACGTTATATCATAATGCTACATAACGTTATACGTTATATCGTAATGCTACATAACGTTATACGTTATAACTTAATACTATATAACGTTATACGTTATATCGTTATGCTACATAACGTTATACGTTATATCGTTATGCTACATAACGTTACACGATATATCGTAATGCTACATGACGTTATACGTTATATCATAATGCTACATAACGTTATACGTTATTACATAGTACTATATAACGTTATACGATATATCGTTATGCTACATAACGTTATACGTTATATCGTAGTGCCACATAACGTTATACGTTATATCGTAATACTACATAACGTTATACGTTATAACGTATTACCACATAACGTTATACGTTATATCGTAATGCTACATAACGTTATACGTTATATCGTAATGCTACATATCGTTATACGTTATATCATAGTACTACATAACGTTATACGTTATAACTTAATACTATATAACGTTATAAGTTATATCCTTATGCTACATAACGTTATACGTTATATCGTAATGCTACATAACGTTATACGTTATAACATATTACCACATAACGTTATTCGTTATATCGTAATGCTACATAACGTTATACGTTATATTATAATACTACATAACGTTATACGTTATAACTTAGTACTATATAACGTTATAAGTTATATCGTTATGCTACATAACGTTATACGTTATATCGTTATGCTATATAACGTTATACGATATATCGTAATGCTACATGACGTTATACGTTATATAATAATGCTACATAGCGTTATACGTTATTACATAGTACTATATAACGTTATACGTTATATTGTTATGCTACATAACGTTATACATGATATCGTTATGCTACATAACGTTATACGTTATATCGTAGTGCTACATAACGTTATACGTTATATCGTAATACTACATAACGTTATACGTTATATCGTAATGCTACATAACGTTATACGTTATATCATAATGCTACATAACGTTATACGTTATTACATAATACTATATAACGTTATACGTTATTTCGTTATGCTACATAACGTTATACGTTATATCGTAGTGCTACATAACGTTATACGTTATATCGTAATACTACATAACGTTATACGTTATAACGTATTACCACATAACGTTATACGTTATATCGTAATGCTACATAACGTTATACGTTATATCGTAATACTACATATCGTTATACGTTATATCATAATACTACATAACGTTATACGTTATAACTTAATACTATATAACGTTATAAGTTATATCCTTATGCTACATAACGTTATACGTTATATCGTAATGCTACATAACGTTATACGTTATATCGTTATGCTACATAACGTTATACGTTATATCGTAATGCTACATAACGTTATATGTTATATCATAATGCTACATAACATATACGTTGTTACATAGTACTATATAACGTTATACGTTATATCGTTATGCTACATAACGTTATACGTTATATCGTAATGCTACATAGCGTTATACGTTATATCGTAATGCTACATAACGTTATACGTTATAACGTATTACCACATAACGTTATACGTTATATCGTAAAGCTACATAACGTTATACGTTATATCGTAATGCTACATATCGACATACGTTATATCATAATGCTACATAACGCTATACGTTATATCGTAATGCTACATAACGTTATACGTTATATCGTTATGCTACATAACGTTATACGTTATATCGTAATGCTACATAACGTTATATGTTATATCATAATGCTACATAACGTTATACGTTGTTACATAGTACTATATAACGTTATACGTTATATCGTTATGCTACATAACGTTATACGTTATATCGTAATGCTACATAGCGTTATACGTTATATCGTAATGCTACATAACGTTATACGTTATAACGTATTACCACATAACGTTATACGTTATATCGTAATGCTACATAACGTTATACGTTATATCGTAATGTTACATATCGTCATACGTTATATCATAATGCTACATAACGTTATACGTTATATCGTAATGCTACATAACGTTATACGTTATATCATAATGCTACATAACGTTATACGTTATAACATATTACCATATAACGTTATACGTTATATCGTTATGCTACATAACGTTATACGTTATATTTTAATGCTACATAACGTTATACGTTATATCGTAATACTACATAACGTTATACGTTATAACGTATTACCACATAACGTTATACGTTATATCGTAATGCTACATAACGTTATACGTTATATCGTAATGCTACATATCGACATACGTTATATCATAATACTACATAACGTTATACGTTATAACTTAATACTATATAACGTTATAAGTTATATCCTTATGCTACATAACGTTATACGTTATATCGTAATGCTACATAACGTTATACGTTATATCGTTATGCTACATAACGTTATACGTTATATCGTAATGCTACATAACGTTATTCGTTATTACATAGTACTATATAACGTTATACGTTATATCGTTATGCTACATAACGTTATACGTTATATCGTTATGCTACATAACGTTATACGTTATATCGTAATGCTACATAACGTTATACGTCATATCGTAGTACCACATAGCGTTATTCGTTTTATCGTAATGCTACATAACGTTATACGTTATATCGTAATGCTACATGTCGTTATACGTTATATCATAATGCTACATAACGTTATACGTTATATCGTAATGCTACATAACGTTATACGTTATATCATAATGCTACATAACGTTATACGTTATAACATATTACCATATAACGTTATACGTTATATCGTTATGCTACATAACGTTATACGTTATATCGTAATGCTACATATCGTTATACGTTATATCATAATACTACATAACGTTATACGTTATAACTTAATACTATATAACGTTATACGTTATATCGTTATGCTACATAACGTTATACGTTATATCGTAATGCTACATAACATTATACGTCATAACGTATTACCACATAACGCTATTCGTTATATCGTAATGCTACATAACGTTATACGTTATGTCGTAATGCTACATAACGTTATACGTTATTTCATAATGCTACATAACGTTATACGTTATAACATATTACCATATAACGTTATACGTTATATCGTTATGCTACATAACGTTATACGTTATATCGTAATGCTACATAACATTATACGTTATAACATATTACCATATAACGTTATACGTTATATCGTTATGCTACATAACGTTATACGTTATGTCGTAATGCTACATAACGTTATACGTTATATCATAATGCTACATAACGTTATACGTTATAACATATTACCATATAACGTTATACGTTATATCGTTATGCTACATAACGTTATACGTTATATCGTAATGCTACATAACATTATACGTCATAACGTATTACCACATAACGCTATTCGTTATATCGTAATGCTACATAACGTTATACGTTATATCGTAATACTACATAACGGTATACGTTATAACGTAATACTACATAACGTTATACGTTATATCGTAATACTATATAACGTTATACGTTATATCGTAATGCTACATAACGTTATACGTTATATCGTAATGATACATATCGTTATACGTTATATCATAATGCTACATAACGTTATACGTTATATCGTAATGCTACATAACGTTATACGTTATATCATAATGCTACATAACGTTATACGTTATAACATATTACCATATAACGTTATACGTTATATCGTTATGCTACATAACGTTATACGTTATATCGTAGTGCTACATAACGTTACACGTTATATCGTAATACTACATAACGTTATACGTTATAACGTATTACCACATAACGTTATACGTTATATCGTAATGCTACATAACGTTATACGTTATATCGTAATGCTACATATCGTTATACGTTATATCGTAATGATACATATCGTTATACGTTATATCATAATGCTACATAACGTTATACGTTATATCGTAATGCTACATAACGTTATACGTTATATCATAATGCTACATAACGTTATACGTTATAACATATTACCATATAACGTTATTCGTTATATCGTTATGCTACATAACGTTATACGTTATATCGTAATGCTACATAACGTTATACGATATATCGTAATACTACATATCGTTATACGTTATATCATAATACTACATAACGTTATACGTTATAACTTAATACTATATAACGTTATAAGTTACATCCTTATGCTACATAACGTTATACGTTATATCGTAATGCTACATAACGTTATACGTTATATCGTAATGCTACATAACGTTATACGTTATATCGTAATGCTACATAACGTTATACGTTATTACGTAGTGCTACATAACGTTATACGTTATATCGTAATACTACATAACGTTATACGTTATAACGTATTACCACATAACGTTATACGTTATATCGTAATGCTACATAACGTTATACGTTATATCGTAATACTATATATCGTTATACGTTATATCATAATACTACATAACGTTATACGTTATAACTTAATACTATATAACGTTATAAGTTACATCCCTATGCTACATAACGCTATACGTTATATCGTAATGCTACATAACGTTATACGTTATATCGTAATGCTACATAACGTTATACGTTATATCGTAATGCTACATATCGTTATACGTTATATCATAATGCTACATAACGTTATACGTTATATCGTAATGCTACATAACGTTATACGTTATATCATAATGCTACATAACGTTATACGTTATAACATATTACCATATAACGTTATACGTTATATCGTTATGCTACATAACGTTATACGTTATATCGTAATGCTACATAACGTTATACGTTAAATCGTAATACTACATAACGTTATACGTTATAACGTATTACCACATAACGTTATACGTTATAACATATTACCATATAACGTTATACGCTATATCGTTATGCTACATAACGTTATACGTTATATCGTAATGCTACATAACGTTATACGTTATATCGTAATGTTACATAACGTTATACGTTATATCGTAATGCTACATATCGTTATACGTTATATCATAATGCTACATAACGTTATACGTTATATCGTAATGCTACATAACGTTATACGTTATATCATAATGCTACATAACGCTATACGTTATAACATATTACCATATAACGTTATACGTTATATCGTTATGCTACATAACGTTATACGTTATATCGTAATGCTACATAACGTTATACGTTATATCGTAATGTTACATAACGTTACACGTTATATCGTAATGCTACATAACGTTATACGTTATAACGTATTACCACATAACGTTATACGTTATATCGTAATGCTACATAACGTTATACGTTATATCGTAATGCTACATATTGTTGTACGTTATATCATAATGCTACATAACGTTATACGTTTTATCGTAATGCTACATAACGTTATACGTTATATCATAATGCTACATAACGTTATACGTTATAACATATTACCATATAACGTTATACGCTATATCGTTATGCTACATAACGTTATACGTTATATCGTAATGCTACATATCGTTATACGTTATATCATAATACTACATAACGTTATACGTTATAACTTAATACTATATAACGTTATACGTTATATCGTTGTGCTACATAACGTTATACGTTATATCGTTACGCTACATAACGTTATACGTTATATCGTAATGCTACATAACGTTATACGTTATATCATAATGCTACATAACGTTATACGTTATTACATATTACTATATGACGTTATACGTTATATCGTTATGCTACATAACGTTATACGTTATATCATATTACCATATAACGTTATACGTTATATCGTTATGCTACACAACGTTATACGTCATAACGTATTACCACATAACGTTATACGTTATATCGTAATGCTACATAACTTTATACGTTATATCGTAATACTACATAACGGTATACGTTATAACGTAATACTACATAACGTTATACGTTATATCGTAATACTATATAACGTTATACGTTATATCGCAATGCTACATGACGTTATACGTTATATCATAATGCTACATAACGTTATACGTTATTACATAATACTATATAACGTTATACGTTATATCGTTATGCTACATAACGTTATACGTTATATCGTAATGCTACATAACGTTATACGTTATATCATAATGCTACATAACGTTATACGTTATTACATATTACTACATGACGTTATACGTTATATCGTTATGCTACATAACGTTATACGTTATAACATATTACCATATAACGTTATACGTTATATCGTTATGCTACACAACGTTATACGTCATAACGTATTACCACATAACGTTATACGTTATATCGTAATGCTACATAACGTTATACGTTATATCATAATACTATATAACGTTATACGTCATAACGTATTACCACATAACGTTATACGTTATATCGTAATGCTACATAACGTTATACGTTATATCGTAATACTATATAACGGTATACGTCATAACGTATTACCACATAACGTTATACGTTATATCGTAATGCTACATAACGTTATACGTTATATCGTAATACTATATAACGGTATACGTTATAACGTAGTACTACATAACGTTATACGTTATATCGTAATACTATATAACGTTATACGTTATATCGTAATGCTACATAACGTTATACGTTATATCGTAATGCTGCATGACGTTATACGTTATATCGTAATGCTACTTATTGTTATACGTTATGTCGTAATACTACATAACGGTATACGTTATAACGTAATACTACATAACGTTATACGTTATATCGTAATACTACATAACGTTATACGTTATATCATAATGCTACATAACGTTATACGTTATTACATAATACTATATAACGTTATACGTTATATCGTTATGCTACATAACGTTATACGTTATATCGTAATGCTACATATCGTTATACGTTATATCATAATACTACATAACGTTATACGTTATAACTTAATACTATAGAACGTTATACGTTATATCGTTATGCTACATAACGTTATACGTTATGTCGTAATGCTACATAACGTTATACGTTATATCATAATGCTACATAACGTTATACGTTATAACATATTACCATATAACGTTATACGTTATATCGTTATGCTACACAACGTTATACGTCATAACGTATTACCACATAACGTTATACGTTATATCGTAATGCTACATAACGTTATACGTTATATCGTAATACTACATAACGGTATACGTTATAACGTAATACTACATAACGTTATACGTTATATCGTAATGCTACATAACGTTATATGTTATATCATAATGCTACATAACGTTATACGTTATAACATATTACCATATAACGTTATACGTTATATCGTTATGCTACATAACGTTATACGTTATATCGTAATGCTACATAACGTTATACGTTATGTCGTAATGCTACATAACGTTATACGTTATATCATAATGCTACATAACGTTATACGTTATAACATATTACCATATAGCGTTATACGTTATATCGTTATGCTACACAACGTTATACGACATAACGTATTACCACATAACGTTATACGTTATATCGTAATGCTACATAACGTTATACGTTATATCGTAATACTACATAACGGTATACGTTATATCATAATGCTACATAACGTTATACGTTATAACATATTACCATATAACGTTATACGTTATATCGTTATGCTACACAACGTTATACGTCATAACGTATTACCACATAACGTTATACGTTATATCGTAATGCTACATAACGTTATACGTTATATCGTAATACTACATAACGGTATACGTTATAACGTAATACTACATAACGTGATACGTTATATCGTAATACTATATAACGTTATACGTTATATCGTAATGCTTCATGACGTTATACGTTATATCATAATGCTACATAACGTTATACGTTATTACATAATACAATATAACGTTATACGTTATATCGTTATGCTACATAACGTTATACGTTATATCGTAATGCTACATATCGTTATATGTTATATCATAATACTACATAACGTTATACGTTATAACTTAATACTATATAACGTTATACGTTATATCGTTATGCTACATAACGTTATACGTTATGTCGTAATGCTACATAACGTTATACGTTATAACGTAATACTACATAACGGTATACGTTATAACGTAATACTACATAACGTTATACGTTATATCGTAATGCTACATAACGTTATACGTTATATCATAATGCTACATAACGTTATACGTTATTACATAGTACTATATAACTTTATACGTTATATCGTTATGCTACATAACGTTATATGTTATATCGTAATGCTACATAACGTTATACGTTATATCATAATGCTACATAACGTTATACGTTATATCGTAATACTATATAACGATATACGTTATATCGTAATGCTACATAACGTTATACGTTATATCGTAATGCTACATATCGTTATACGTTATGTCGTAATACTACATAACGGTATACGTTATAACGTAATACTACATAACGTTATACGTTATATCGTAATACTACATAATGTTATACGTTATAACCTAATACTATATAACGTTATACGTTGTATGGTTATGCTACATAACGTTATACGTTATATCGTAATGCTACATAACGTTATACGTTATATCGTAACGCTACATAACGTTATTCGTTATAACGTATTACCACATAACGTTATACGTTATATCGTAATGCTACATAACGTTATACGTTATATCGTAATGCTACATATCGTTATACGTTATAACCTAATACTATATAACGTTATACGTTATATCGTTATGCTACATTACGTTATACGTTATATCGTAATGCTGCATGACGTTATACGTTATATCGTAATGCTACGTATCGTTATACGTTATGTCGTAATACTACATAACGGTATACGTTATAACGTAATTCTACATAACGGTATACGTTATAACGTAATACTACATAACGTTATACGTTATATCGTAATACTACATAACGTTATACGTTATATCATAATGCTACATAACGTTATACGTTATTACATAATACTATATAACGTTATACGTTATATCGTTATGCTACATAACGTTATACGGTATATCGTAATGCTACATATCGTTATACGTTATATCATAATACTACATAACGTTATACGTTATAACTTAATACTATATAACGTTATACGTTATATCGTTATGCTACATAACGTTATACGTTATGTCGTAATGCTACATAACGTTATACGTTATATGATAATGCTACATAACGTTATACGTTATAACATATTACCATATAACGTTATACGTTATATCGTTATGCTACACAACGTTATACGTCATAACGTATTACCACATAACGTTATACGTTATATCGTAATGCTACATAACGTTATACGTTATATCGTAATACTACATAACGGTATACGTTATAACGTAATACTACATAACGTTATACGTTATATCGTAATGCTACATAATGTTATACGTTATATCATAATGCTACATAACGTTATACGTTATAACATATTACCATATAACGTTATACGTTATATCGTTATGCTACATAACGTTATACGTTATATCGTAATGCTACATAACGTTATACGTTATGTCGTAATGCTACATAACGTTATACGTTATATCATAATGCTACATAACGGTATACGTTATAACGTAATACTACATAACGTTATACGTTATATCGTAATACTATATAACGTTATACGTTATATCGTAATGCTAGATGACGTTATACGTTATATCATAATGCTACATAACGTTATACGTTATTACATAATACAATATTACGTTATACGTTATATCGTTATGCTACATAACGTTATACGTTATATCGTAATGCTACATATCGTTATACGTTATATC
Source organism: Bombus lapidarius (assembly GCA_936014575.1). NCBI lineage: Eukaryota > Metazoa > Arthropoda > Insecta > Hymenoptera > Apidae > Bombus > Bombus lapidarius. The sequence goes on along the minus strand of CAKXZU010000101.1, from coordinate 327,207 downwards.
ATAATACTACATAACGTTATACGTTATAACTTAATACTATATAACGTTATACGTTATATCGTTATGCTACATAACGTTATACGTTATGTCGTAATGCTACATAACGTTATACGTTATATCATAATGCTACATAACGTTATACGTTATAGCATATTACCATATAACGTTATACGTTATATCGTTATGCTACACAACGTTATATGTTATATCGTAATGCTACATAACGTTATACGTTATATCATAATGCTACATAACGTTATACGTTATATCGTAATACTATATAACGATATACGTTATATCGTAATGCTACATAACGTTATACGTTATATCGTAATACTACATAACGTTATACGTTATTACATAATACAATATAACGTTATACGTTATATCGTTATGCTACATAACGTTATACGTTATATCGTAATGCTACATATCGTTATACGTTATATCATAATACTACATAACGTTATACGTTATAACTTAATACTATATAACGTTATACGTTATATCGTTATGCTACATAACGTTATACGTTATGTCGTAATGCTACATAACGTTATACGTTATATCATAATGCTACATAACGTTATACGTTATAACATATTACCATATAACGTTATACGTTATATCGATAAGCTACACAACGTTATACGACATAACGTATTACCACATAACGTTATACGTTATATCGTAATGCTACATAACGTTATACGTTATATCGTAATACTACATAACGTTATACGTTATAACGTAATACTACATAACGGTATACGTTATAACGTAATACTACATAACGTTATACGTTATATCGTAATGCTACATAACGTTATACGTTATATCATAATGCTACATAACGTTATACGTTATTACATAGTACTATATAACTTTATACGTTATATCGTTATGCTACATAACGTTATATGTTATATCGTAATGCTACATAACGTTATACGTTATATCGTAATGCTACATATCGTTATACGTTATGTCGTAATACTACATAACGGTATACGTTATAACGTAATACTACATAACGTTATACGTTATATCGTAATACTACATAATGTTATACGTTATAACCTAATACTATATAACGTTATACGTTGTATGGTTATGCTACATAACGTTATACGTTATATCGTAATGCTACATAACGTTATACGTTATATCGTAACGCTACATAACGTTATACGTTATATCGTAACGCTACATAACGTTATTCGTTATAACGTATTACCACATAACGTTATACGTTATATCGTAATGCTACATAACGTTATACGTTATATCGTAATGCTACATATCGTTATACGTTATAACCTAATACTATATAACGTTATACGTTATATCGTTATGCTACATAACGTTATACGGTATATCGTAATGCTACATATCGTTATACGTTATATCATAATACTACATAACGTTATACGTTATAACTTAATACTATATAACGTTATACGTTATATCGTTATGCTACATAACGTTATACGTTATGTCGTAATGCTACATAACGTTATACGTTATATGATAATGCTACATAACGTTATACGTTATAACATATTACCATATAACGTTATACGTTATATCGTTATGCTACACAACGTTATACGTCATAACGTATTACCACATAACGTTATACGTTATATCGTAATGCTACATAACGTTATACGTTATATCGTAATACTACATAACGGTATACGTTATAACGTAATACTACATAACGTTATACGTTATATTGTAATGCTACATAACGTTATACGTTATATCATAATGCTACATAACGTTATACGTTATAACATATTACCATATAACGTTATACGTTATATCGTTATGCTACATAACGTTATACGTTATACCGTAATGCTACATAACGTTATACGTTATGTCGTAATGCTACATAACGTTATACGTTATATCATAATGCTACATAACGGTATATGTTATAACGTAATACTACATAACGTTATACGTTATATCGTAATACAATATAACGTTATACGTTATATCGTTATGCTACATAACGTTATACGTTATATCGTAATGCTACATATCGTTATACGTTATATCATAATACTACATAACGTTATACGTTATAACTTAATACTATATAACGTTATACGTTATATCGTTATGCTACATAACGTTATACGTTATGTCGTAATGCTACATAACGTTATACGTTATATCATAATGCTACATAACGTTATACGTTATAACATATTACCATATAACGTTATACGTTATATCGTTATGCTACACAACGTTATATGTTATATCGTAATGCTACATAACGTTATACGTTATATCATAATGCTACATAACGTTATACGTTATATCGTAATACTATATAACGATATACGTTATATCGTAATGCTACATAACGTTATACGTTATATCGTAATACTACATAACGGTATACGTTATAACGTAATACTACATAACGTTATACGTTATATCGTAATACTATATAACGTTATACGTTATATCGTAATGCTACATAACGTTATACGTTATATCGTAATGCTACATATCGTTATACGCTATGTCGTAATACTACATAACGGTATACGTTATAACGTAATACTACATAACGTTATACGTTATATCGTAATGCTACATAACGTTATACGTTATATCATAATGCTACATAACGTTATACGTTATTACATAGTACTATATAACTTTATACGTTATATCGTTATGCTACATAACGTTATACGTTATGTCGTAATGCTACATAACGTTATACGTTATATCATAATGCTACATAACGTTATACGTTATAACATATTACCATATAACGTTATACGTTATATCGTTATGCTACACAACGTTATATGTTATATCGTAATGCTACATAACGTTATACGTTATATCATAATGCTACATAACGTTATACGTTATATCGTAATACTATATAACGATATACGTTATATCGTAATGCTACATAACGTTATACGTTATATCGTAATACTACATAACGGTATACGTTATAACATAATACTATATAACGATATACGTTATATCGTAATGCTACATAACGTTATACGTTATATCGTAATGCTACATATCGTTATACGTTATGTCGTAATACTACATAACGGTATACGTTATAACGTAATACTACATAACGTTATACGTTATATCGTAATACTACATAACGTTATACGTTATATTGTAACGCTACATAACGTGATACGTTATAACATATTACCATATAACGTTATACGTTATATCGTAATGCTACATAACGTTATACGTTATGTCGTAATGCTACATAACGTTATACGTTATATGATAATGCTACATAACGTTATACGTTATAACATATTACCATATAACGTTATACGTTATATCGTTATGCTACACAACGTTATACGTCATAACGTATTACCACATAACGTTATACGTTATATCGTAATGCTACATAACGTTATACGTTATATCGTAATACTACATAACGTTATACGTTATATCGTAATACTACATAACGGTATACGTTATAACATAATACTATATAACGATATACGTTATATCGTAATGCTACATAACGTTATACGTTATATCGTAATGCTACATATCGTTATACGTTATGTCGTAATACTACATAACGGTATACGTTATATCGTAATACTACATAACGGTATACGTTATAACATAATACTATATAACGATATACGTTATATCGTAATGCTACATATCGTTATACGTTATGTCGTAATACTACATAACGGTATACGTTATAACGTAATACTACATAACGTTATACGTTATATCGTAATGCTACATAACGTTATTCGTTATAACGTATTACCACATAACGTTATACGTTATATCGTAATGCTACATAACGTTATACGTTATATCGTAATGCTACATATCGTTATACGTTATGTCGTAATACTACATAACGGTATACGTTATATCGTAATACTACATAACGGTATACGTTATAACATAATACTATATAACGATATACGTTATATCGTAATGCTACATATCGTTATACGTTATGTCGTAATACTACATAACGGTATACGTTATAACGTAATACTACATAACGTTATACGTTATATCGTAATGCTACATAACGTTATTCGTTATAACGTATTACCACATAACGTTATACGTTATATCGTAATGCTACATAACGTTATACGTTATATCGTAATGCTACATATCGTTATACGTTATAACCTAATACTATATAACGTTATACGTTATATCGTTATGCTACATAACGTTATACGGTATATCGTAATGCTACATATCGTTATACGTTATATCGTAATGCTACATATCGTTATACGTTATGTCGTAATACTACATAACGGTATACGTTATATCGTAATACTACATAACGGTATACGTTATAACATAATACTATATAACGATATACGTTATATCGTAATGCTACATATCGTTATACGTTATGTCGTAATACTACATAACGGTATACGTTATAACGTAATACTACATAACGTTATACGTTATATCGTAATACTACATAACGGTATACGTTATAACATAATACTATATAACGATATACGTTATATCGTAATGCTACATATCGTTATACGTTATGTCGTAATACTACATAACGGTATACGTTATATCGTAATACTACATAACGGTATACGTTATAACATAATACTATATAACGATATACGTTATATCGTAATGCTACATATCGTTATACGTTATGTCGTAATACTACATAACGGTATACGTTATAACGTAATACTACATAACGTTATACGTTATATCGTAATGCTACATAACGTTATTCGTTATAACGTATTACCACATAACGTTATACGTTATATCCTAATGCTACATAACGTTATACGTTATATCGTAATGCTACATATCGTTATACGTTATAACCTAATACTATATAACGTTATACGTTATATCGTTATGCTACATAACGTTATACGGTATATCGTAATGCTACATATCGTTATACGTTATATCATAATACTACATAACGTTATACGTTATAACTTAATACTATATAACGTTATACGTTATATCGTTATGCTACATAACGTTATACGTTATGTCGTAATGCTACATAACGTTATACGTTATATGATAATGCTACATAACGTTATACGTTATAGCATATTACCATATAACGTTATACGTTATATCGTTATGCTACACAACGTTATACGTCATAACGTATTACCACATAACGTTATACGTTATATCGTAATGCTACATAACGTTATACGTTATATCGTAATACTACATAACGGTATACGTTATAACGTAATACTACATAACGTTATACGTTATATCGTAATGCTACATAACGTTATACGTTATATCATAATGCTACATAACGTTATACGTTATAACATATTACCATATAACGTTATACGTTATATCGTTATGCTACATAACGTTATACGTTATATCGTAATGCTACATAACGTTATACGTTATGTCGTAATGCTACATAACGTTATACGTTATATCATAATGCTACATAACGGTATATGTTATAACGTAATACTACATAACGTTATACGTTATATCGTAATACTATATAACGTTATACGTTATATCGTAATGCTACATGACGTTATACGTTATATCATAATGCTACATAACGTTATACGTTATTACATAATACAATATAACGTTATACGTTATATCGTTATGCTACATAACGTTATACGTTATATCGTAATGCTACATATCGTTATACGTTATATCATAATACTACATAACGTTATACGTTATAACTTAATACTATATAACGTTATACGTTATATCGTTATGCTACATAACGTTATACGTTATGTCGTAATGCTACATAACGTTATACGTTATATCATAATGCTACATAACGTTATACGTTATAACATATTACCATATAACGTTATACGTTATATCGTTATGCTACACAACGTTATATGTTATATCGTAATGCTACATAACGTTATACGTTATATCATAATGCTACATAACGTTATACGTTATATCGTAATACTATATAACGATATACGTTATATCGTAATGCTACATAACGTTATACGTTATATCGTAATACTACATAACGGTATACGTTATAACGTAATACTACATAACGTTATACGTTATATCGTAATACTATATAACGTTATACGTTATATCGTAATGCTACATAACGTTATACGTTATATCGTAATGCTACATATCGTTATACGCTATGTCGTAATACTACATAACGGTATACGTTATAACGTAATACTACATAACGTTATACGTTATATCGTAATGCTACATAACGTTATACGTTATATCATAATGCTACATAACGTTATACGTTATTACATAGTACTATATAACTTTATACGTTATATCGTTATGCTACATAACGTTATACGTTATGTCGTAATGCTACATAACGTTATACGTTATATCATAATGCTACATAACGTTATACGTTATAACATATTACCATATAACGTTATACGTTATATCGTTATGCTACACAACGTTATATGTTATATCGTAATGCTACATAACGTTATACGTTATATCATAATGCTACATAACGTTATACGTTATATCGTAATACTATATAACGATATACGTTATATCGTAATGCTACATAACGTTATACGTTATATCGTAATACTACATAACGGTATACGTTATAACATAATACTATATAACGATATACGTTATATCGTAATGCTACATAACGTTATACGTTATATCGTAATGCTACATATCGTTATACGTTATGTCGTAATACTACATAACGGTATACGTTATAACGTAATACTACATAACGTTATACGTTATATCGTAATACTACATAACGTTATACGTTATATTGTAACGCTACATAACGTGATACGTTATAACATATTACCATATAACGTTATACGTTATATCGTAATGCTACATAACGTTATACGTTATATCGTTATACTACATAACGGTATACGTTATAACGTAATACTACATAACGTTATACGTTATATCGTAATACTATATAACGTTATACGTTATATCGTAATGCTACATAACGTTATACGTTATATCGTAATGCTACATATCGTTATACGTTATATCATAATACTACATAACGTTATACGTTATAACTTAATACTATATAACGTTATACGTTATATCGTTATGCTACATAACGTTATACGTTATATCGTTATGCTACATATCGTTATACGTTATATCATAATACTACATAACGTTATACGTTATAACTTAATACTATATAACGTTATACGTTATATCGTTATGCTACATAACGTTATACGTTATATCGTTATGCTACATAACGTTATACGTTATATCGTAATGCTACATAACGTTATACGTTATATCATAATGCTACATAACGTTATACGTTATTACATAATACTATATAACGTTATACGTTATATCGTTATGCTACATAACGTTATACGTTATATCGTAGTGCTACATAACGTTATACGTTATATCGTAATACTACATAACGTTATACGTTATAACGTATTACCACATAACGTTATACGTTATATCGTAATGCTACATAACGTTATACGTTATATCGTAATGCTACATATCGTTATACGTTATATCATTATACTACATAACGTTATACGTTATAACTTAATACTATATAACGTTATAAGTTATATCCTTATGGTACATAACGTTATACGTTATGTCGTAATGCTACATAACGTTATACGTTATATCATTATGCTACATAACGTTATACGTTATATCGTAATGCTACATAACGTTATACGTTATATCATAATGCTACATAACGTTATACGTTATTACATAGTACTATATAACGTTATACGTTATATCGTTATGCTACATAACGTTATACGTTATATCGTAATGCTACATAACGTTATACGTTATATCGTAATGCTACATATCGTTATACGTTATAACGTATTACCACATAACGTTATACGTTATATCGTAATGCTACATAACGTTATACGTCATAACGTATTACCACATAACGTTATACGTTATATCGTAATGCTACATAACGTTATACGTTATATCGTAATACTACATAACGGTATACGTTATAACGTAATACTACATAACGTTATACGTTATATCGTAATACTATATAACGTTATAAGTTATATCGTAATGCTACATAACGTTATACGTTATATCGTAATGCTACATATCGTTATACGTTATATCATAATACTACATAACGTTATACGTTATAACTTAATACCATATAACGTTATACGTTATATCGTTTTGCTACTTAGCGTTATACGTTATGTCGTAATGCTACATAACGTTATACGTTATATCATAATGCTACATAACGTTATACGTTATAACATATTACCATATAACGTTATACGTTATATCGTTATGCTACACAACGTTATACGTCATAACGTATTACCACATAACGTTATACGTTATATCGTAATGCTACATAACGTTACACGTTATATCGTAATACTACATAACGGTATACGTTATAACGTAATACTACATAACGTTATACGTTATATCGTAATACTATATAACGTTATACGTTATATCGTAATGCTACATATCGTTATACGCTATGTCGTAATACTACATAACGGTATACGTTATAACGTAATACTACATAACGTTATACGTTATATCGTAATGCTACATAACGTTATACGTTATATCATAATGCTACATAACGTTATAAGTTATTACATAGTACTATATAACTTTATACGTTATATCGTTATGCTACATAACGTTATACGTTATATCGTAATGCTACATAACGTTATACGTTATATCGTAATGCTACATAACGTTATACGTTATATCGTAATACTATATAACGATATACGTTATATCGTAATGCTACATAACGTTATACGTTATATCGTAATGCTACATATCGTTATACGTTATGTCGTAATACTACATAACGGTATACGTTATAACGTAATACTACATAACGTTATACGTTATATCGTGATACTACACAACGGTATACGTTATATCGTTACGCTACATAACGTTATACGTTATAACATATTACCATATAACGATATACGTTATATCGTAATGCTACATAACGTTATACGTTATATCGTAATTCTAGATATCGTTATACGTTATGTCGTAATACTACATAACGGTATACGTTATAACGTAATAGTACATAACGTTATACGTTATATCGTAATACTACATAACGTTATTCGTTATATCATAATGCTACATAACGTTATACGTTATTACATAATACTATATAACGTTATACGTTATATCGTTTTGCCACATAACGTTATACGTTATATCGTAATGCTACATATCGTTATGCGTTATATCATAATACTACATAACGTTATACGTTATAACTTAATACCATATAACGTTATACGTTATATCGTTATGCTGCATAACGTTATACGTTATGTCGTAATGCTACATAACGTTATACGTTATATCATAATGCTACATAACGTTATACGTTATAACATATTACCATATAACGTTATACGTTATATCGTTATGCTACACAACGTTATACGTCATAACGTATTACCACATAACGTTATACGTTATATCGTAATGCTACATAACGTTATACGTTATATCGTAATGCTACATAACGTTATACGTTATATCATAATGCTACATAACGTTATACGTTATTACATAGTACTATATAACGTTATACGTTATATCGTTATGCTACATAACGTTATACGTTATATCGTAATGCTACATAACGTTATACGTTATATCGTAATGCTACATAACGTTATACGTTATAACGTATTACCACATAACGTTATACGTTATATCGTAATGCTACATAACGTTATACGTCATAACGTATTACCACATAACGTTATACGTTATATCGTAATGCTACATAACGTTATACGTTATATCGTAATACTACATAACGGTATACGTTATAACGTAATACTACATAAAGTTATACGTTATATCGTAATACTATATAACGTTATAAGTTATATCGTAATGCTACATAACGTTATACGTTATATCGTAATACTATATAACGTTATACGTTATATCGTAATGCTACATAACGTTATACGTTATATCGTAATGCTACATATCGTTATACGTTATGTCGTAATACTACATAACGGTATACGTTATAACGTAATACTACATAACGTTATACGTTATATCGTAATACTACATAACGTTATACGTTATATCGTTATGCTACATAACGTTATACGTTATGTCGTAATGCTACATAACGTTATACGTTATATGATAATGCTACATAACGTTATACGTTATATCGTAATGCTACATATCGTTATACGTTATATCATAATACTACATAACGTTATACGTTATAACTTAATACCATATTACGTTATACGTTATATCGTTTTGCTACTTAACGTTATACGTTATGTCGTAATGCTACATAACGTTATACGTTATATCATAATGCTACATAACGTTATACGTTATAACATATTACCATATAACGTTATACGTTATATCGTTATGCTACACAACGTTATACGTCATAACGTATTACCACATAACGTTATACGTTATATCGTAATGCTACATAACGTTACACGTTATATCGTAATACTACATAACGGTATACGTTATAACGTAATACTACATAACGTTATACGTTATATCGTAATACTATATAACGTTATACGTTATATCGTAATGCTACATAACGTTATACGTTATATCGTAATACTACACAACGGTATACGTTATATCGTAACGCTACATAACGTTATACGTTATAACATATTACCATATAACGTTATACGTTATATCGTAATGCTACATAACGTTATACGTTATATCGTAATGCTACATAACGTTATACGTTATATCGTAATACTACATAACGGTATACGTTATAACGTAATACTACATAACGTTATACGTTATATCGTAATACTATATAACGTTATAAGCTATATCGTAATGCTACATAACGTTATACGTTATATGGTAATGCTACATATCGTTATACGTTATGTCGTAATACTACATAACGGTATACGTTATAACGTAATACTACATAACGTTATACGTTATATCGTAATACTACATAACGTTATACGTTATATCATAATGCTACATAACGTTATACGTTATTACATAATACTATATAACGTTATACGTTATATCGTTATGCTACATAACGTTATACGTTATATCGTAATGCTACATATCGTTATACGTTATATCATAATACTACATAACGTTATACGTTATAACTTAATACCATATAACGTTATACGTTATATCGTTTTGCTACTTAGCGTTATACGTTATGTCGTAATGCTACATAACGTTATACGTTATATCATAATGCTACATAACGTTATACGTTATAACATATTACCATATAACGTTATACGTTATATCGTTATGCTACACAACGTTATACGTCATAACGTATTACCACATAACGTTATACGTTATATCGTAATGCTACATAACGTTACACGTTATATCGTAATACTACATAACGGTATACGTTATAACGTAATACTACATAACGTTATACGTTATATCGTAATACTATATAACGTTATACGTTATATCGTAATGCTACATATCGTTATACGCTATGTCGTAATACTACATAACGGTATACGTTATAACGTAATACTACATAACGTTATACGTTATATCGTAATGCTACATAACGTTATACGTTATATCATAATGCTACATAACGTTATAAGTTATTACATAGTACTATATAACTTTATACGTTATATCGTTATGCTACATAACGTTATACGTTATATCGTAATGCTACATAACGTTATACGTTATATCGTAATGCTACATAACGTTATACGTTATATCGTAATACTATATAACGATATACGTTATATCGTGATGCTACATAACGTTATACGTTATATCGTAATGCTACATATCGTTATACGTTATGTCGTAATACTACATAACGGTATACGTTATAACGTAATACTACATAACGTTATACGTTATATCGTGATACTACACAACGGTATACGTTATATCGTAACGCTACATAACGTTATACGTTATAACATATTACCATATAACGTTATACGTTATATCGTAATGCTACATAACGTTATACGTTATATCGTAATTCTAGATATCGTTATACGTTATGTCGTAATACTACATAACGGTATACGTTATAACGTAATACTACATAACGTTATACGTTATATCGTAATACTACATAACGTTATTCGTTATATCATAATGCTACATAACGTTATACGTTATTACATAATACTATATAACGTTATACGTTATATCGTTTTGCCACATAACGTTATACGTTATATCGTAATGCTACATATCGTTATACGTTATATCATAATACTACATAACGTTATACGTTATAACTTAATACCATATAACGTTATACGTTATATCGTTATGCTACATAACGTTATACGTTATGTCGTAATGCTACATAACGTTATACGTTATATCATAATGCTACATAACGTTATACGTTATAACATATTACCATATAACGTTATACGTTATATCGTTATGCTACACAACGTTATACGTCATAACGTATTACCACATAACGTTATACGTTATATCGTAATGCTACATAACGTTATACGTTATATCGTAATGCTACATAACGTTATACGTTATATCATAATGCTACATAACGTTATACGTTATTACATAGTACTATATAACGTTATACGTTATATCGTTATGCTACATAACGTTATACGTTATGTCGTAATGCTACATAACGTTATACGTTATATCATAATGCTACATAACGTTATACGTTATAACATATTACCATATAACGTTATACGTTATATCGTTATGCTACACAACGTTATACGTCATAACGTATTACCACATAACGTTATACGTTATATCGTAATGCTACATAACGTTATACGTTATATCGTAATGCTACATAACGTTATACGTTATATCATAATGCTACATAACGTTATACGTTATTACATAGTACTATATAACGTTATACGTTATATCGTTATGCTACATAACGTTATACGTTATATCGTAATGCTACATAACGTTATACGTTATATCGTAATGCTACATAACGTTATACGTTATATCGTAATGCTACATAACGTTATACGTTATATCATAATGCTACATAACGTTATACGTTATTACATAGTACTATATAACGTTATACGTTATATCGTTTTGCCACATAACGTTATACGTTATATCGTAATGCTACATATCGTTATACGTTATATCATAATACTACATAACGTTATACGTTATAACTTAATACCATATAACGTTATACGTTATATCGTTATGCTGCATAACGTTATACGTTATGTCGTAATGCTACATAACGTTATACGTTATATCATAATGCTACATAACGTTATACGTTATAACATATTACCATATAACGTTATACGTTATATCGTTATGCTACACAACGTTATACGTCATAACGTATTACCACATAACGTTATACGTTATATCGTAATGCTACATAACGTTATACGTTATATCGTAATGCTACATAACGTTATACGTTATATCATAATGCTACATAACGTTATACGTTATTACATAGTACTATATAACGTTATACGTTATATCGTTATGCTACATAACGTTATACGTTATATCGTAATGCTACATAACGTTATACGTTATATCGTAATGCTACATAACGTTATACGTTATAACGTATTACCACATAACGTTATACGTTATATCGTAATGCTACATAACGTTATACGTCATAACGTATTACCACATAACGTTATACGTTATATCGTAATGCTACATAACGTTATACGTTATATCGTAATACTACATAACGGTATACGTTATAACGTAATACTACATAAAGTTATACGTTATATCGTAATACTATATAACGTTATAAGTTATATCGTAATGCTACATAACGTTATACGTTATATCGTAATACTATATAACGTTATACGTTATATCGTAATGCTACATAACGTTATACGTTATATCGTAATGCTACATATCGTTATACGTTATGTCGTAATACTACATAACGGTATACGTTGTAACGTAATACTACATAACGTTATACGTTATATCGTAATACTACATAACGTTATACGTTATATCATAATGCTACATAACGTTATACGTTATTACATAATACTATATAACGTTATACGTTATATCGTTATGCTACATAACGTTATACGTTATATCGTAATGCTACATATCGTTATACGTTATATCATAATACTACATAACGTTATACGTTATAACTTAATACCATATTACGTTATACGTTATATCGTTTTGCTACTTAACGTTATACGTTATGTCGTAATGCTACATAACGTTATACGTTATATCATAATGCTACATAACGTTATACGTTATAACATATTACCATATAACGTTATACGTTATATCGTTATGCTACACAACGTTATACGTCATAACGTATTACCACATAACGTTATACGTTATATCGTAATGCTACATAACGTTACACGTTATATCGTAATACTACATAACGGTATACGTTATAACGTAATACTACATAACGTTATACGTTATATCGTAATACTATATAACGTTATACGTTATATCGTAATGCTACATAACGTTATACGTTATATCGTAATACTACACAACGGTATACGTTATATCGTAACGCTACATAACGTTATACGTTATAACATATTACCATATAACGTTATACGTTATATCGTAATGCTACATAACGTTATACGTTATATCGTAATGCTACATAACGTTATACGTTATATCGTAATACTGCATAACGGTATACGTTATAACGTAATACTACATAACGTTATACGTTATATCGTAATACTATATAACGTTATAAGCTATATCGTAATGCTACATAACGTTATACGTTATATCGTAATGCTACATATCGTTATACGTTATGTCGTAATACTACATAACGGTATACGTTATAACGTAATACTACATAACGTTATACGTTATATCGTAATACTACATAACGTTATACGTTATATCATAATGCTACATAACGTTATACGTTATTACATAATACTATATAACGTTATACGTTATATCGTTATGCTACATAACGTTATACGTTATATCGTAATGCTACATATCGTTATACGTTATATCATAATACTACATAACGTTATACGTTATAACTTAATACCATATAACGTTATACGTTATATCGTTTTGCTACTTAGCGTTATACGTTATGTCGTAATGCTACATAACGTTATACGTTATATCATAATGCTACATAACGTTATACGTTATAACATATTACCATATAACGTTATACGTTATATCGTTATGCTACACAACGTTATACGTCATAACGTATTACCACATAACGTTATACGTTATATCGTAATGCTACATAACGTTACACGTTATATCGTAATACTACATAACGGTAAATCTGATAGAGTGTGTCTACATAACGTTATACGTTATATCGTAATACTATATAACGTTATACGTTATATCGTAATGCTACATATCGTTATACGCTATGTCGTAATACTACATAACGGTATACGTTATAACGTAATACTACATAACGTTATACGTTATATCGTAATGCTACATAACGTTATACGTTATATCATAATGCTACATAACGTTATAAGTTATTACATAGTACTATATAACTTTATACGTTATATCGTTATGCTACATAACGTTATACGTTATATCGTAATGCTACATAACGTTATACGTTATATCGTAATGCTACATAACGTTATACGTTATATCGTAATACTATATAACGATATACGTTATATCGTGATGCTACATAACGTTATACGTTATATCGTAATGCTACATATCGTTATACGTTATGTCGTAATACTACATAACGGTATACGTTATAACGTAATACTACATAACGTTATACGTTATATCGTGATACTACACAACGGTATACGTTATATCGTAACGCTACATAACGTTATACGTTATAACATATTACCATATAACGTTATACGTTATATCGTAATGCTACATAACGTTATACGTTATATCGTAATACTACATAACGTTATTCGTTATATCATAATGCTACATAACGTTATACGTTATTACATAATACTATATAACGTTATACGTTATATCGTTTTGCCACATAACGTTATACGTTATATCGTAATGCTACATATCGTTATACGTTATATCATAATACTACATAACGTTATACGTTATAACTTAATACCATATAACGTTATACGTTATATCGTTATGCTACATAACGTTATACGTTATGTCGTAATGCTACATAACGTTATACGTTATATCATAATGCTACATAACGTTATACGTTATAACATATTACCATATAACGTTATACGTTATATCGTTATGCTACACAACGTTATACGTCATAACGTATTACCACATAACGTTATACGTTATATCGTAATGCTACATAACGTTATACGTTATATCGTAATGCTACATAACGTTATACGTTATATCATAATGCTACATAACGTTATACGTTATTACATAGTACTATATAACGTTATACGTTATATCGTTATGCTACATAACGTTATACGTTATGTCGTAATGCTACATAACGTTATACGTTATATCATAATGCTACATAACGTTATACGTTATAACATATTACCATATAACGTTATACGTTATATCGTTATGCTACACAACGTTATACGTCATAACGTATTACCACATAACGTTATACGTTATATCGTAATGCTACATAACGTTATACGTTATATCGTAATGCTACATAACGTTATACGTCATATCATAATGCTACATAACGTTATACGTTATTACATAGTACTATATAACGTTATACGTTATATCGTTATGCTACATAACGTTATACGTTATATCGTAATGCTACATAACGTTATACGTTATATCGTAATGCTACATAACGTTATACGTTATAACGTATTACCACATAACGATATACGTTATATCGTAATGCTACATAACGTTATACGTCATAACGTATTACCACATAACGTTATACGTTATATCGTAATGCTACATAACGTTATACGTTATATCGTAATACTACATAACGGTATACGTTATAACGTAATACTACATAAAGTTATACGTTATATCGTAATACTATATAACGTTATAAGTTATATCGTAATGCTACATAACGTTATACGTTATATCGTAATACTATATAACGTTATACGTTATATCGTAATGCTACATAACGTTATACGTTATATCGTAATGCTACATATCGTTATACGTTATGTCGTAATACTACATAACGGTATACGTTATAACGTAATACTACATAACGTTATACGTTATATCGTAATACTACATAACGTTATACGTTATATCATAATGCTACATAACGTTATACGTTATTACATAATACTATATAACGTTATACGTTATATCGTTATGCTACATAACGTTATACGTTATATCGTAATGCTACATATCGTTATACGTTATATCATAATACTACATAACGTTATACGTTATAACTTAATACCATATAACGTTATACGTTATATCGTTCTGCTACTTAACGTTATACGTTATGTCGTAATGCTACATAACGTTATACGTTATATCATAATGCTACATAACGTTATACGTTATAACATATTACCATATAACGTTATACGTTATATCGTTATGCTACACAACGTTATACGTCATAACGTATTACCACATAACGTTATACGTTATATCGTAATGCTACATAACGTTACACGTTATATCGTAATACTACATAACGGTATACGTTATAACGTAATACTACATAACGTTATACGTTATATCGTAATACTATATAACGTTATACGTTATATCGTGATGCTACATAACGTTATACGTTATATCGTAATACTACACAACGGTATACGTTATATCGTAACGCTACATAACGTTATACGTTATAACATATTACCATATAACGTTATACGTTATATCGTAATGCTACATAACGTTATACGTTATATCGTAATTCTAGATATCGTTATACGTTATGTCGTAATACTACATAACGGTATACGTTATAACGTAATACTACATAACGGTATACGTTATAACGTAATACTACATAACGTTATACGTTATATCGTAATACTACATAACGTTATTCGTTATATCATAATGCTACATAACGTTATACGTTATTACATAATACTATATAACGTTATACGTTATATCGTTTTGCCACATAACGTTATACGTTATATCGTAATGCTACATATCGTTATACGTTATATCATAATGCTACATAACGTTATACGTTATAACATATTACCATATAACGTTATACGTTATATCGTTATGCTACACAACGTTATACGTCATAACGTATTACCACATAACGTTATACGTTATATCGTAATGCTACATAACGTTATACGTTATATCGTAATGCTACATAACGTTATACGTTATATCATAATGCTACATAACGTTATACGTTATTACATAGTACTATATAACGTTATACGTTATATCGTTATGCTACATAACGTTATACGTTATATCGTAATGCTACATAACGTTATACGTTATATCGTAATGCTACATAACGTTATACGTTATAACGTATTACCACATAACGTTATACGTTATATCGTAATGCTACATAACGTTACACGTCATAACGTATTACCACATAACGTTATACGTTATATCGTAATGCTACATAACGTTATACGTTATATCGTAATACTACATAACGGTATACGTTATAACGTAATACTACATAAAGTTATACGTTATATCGTAATACTATATAACGTTATAAGTTATATCGTAATGCTACATAACGTTATACGTTATATCGTAATGCTACATATCGTTATACGTTATGTCGTAATACTACATAACGGTATACGTTATAACGTAATACTACATAACGTTATACGTTATGTCGTAATACTACATAACGTTATACGTTATGTCGTAATACTACATAACGTTATACGTTATATCGTAATACTATATAACGTTATACGTTATATCGTAATGCTACATAACGTTATACGTTATATCGTAATGCTACATATCGTTATACGTTATGTCGTAATACTACATAACGGTATACGTTATAACGTAATACTACATAACGGTATACGTTATAACGTAATACTACATAACGTTATACGTTATATCGTAATGCTACATAACGTTATACGTTATATCATAATGCTACATAACGTTATAAGTTATTACATAGTACTATATAACTTTATACGTTATATCGTTATGCTACATAACGTTATACGTTATATCGTAATGCTACATAACGTTATACGTTATATCGTAATGCTACATAACGTTATACGTTATATCGTAATACTATATAACGATATACGTTATATCGTAATGCTACATAGCGTTATACGTTATATCGTAATGCTACATATCGTTATACGTTATGTCGTAATACTACATAACGGTATACGTTATAACGTAATACTACATAACGTTATACGTTATATCGTAATACTACACAACGGTATACGTTATATCGTAACGCTACATAACGTTATACGTTATAACATATTACCATATAACGTTATACGTTATATCGTAATGCTACATAACGTTATACGTTATATCGTAATTCTAGATATCGTTATACGTTATGTCGTAATACTACATAACGGTATACGTTATAACGTAATACTACATAACGTTATACGTTATATCGTAATACTACATAACGTTATACGTTATATCATAATGGTACATAACGTTATACGTTATTACATAATACTATATAACGTTATACGTTATATCGTTTTGCCACATAACGTTATACGTTATATCGTTATGCTACATAACGTTATACGTTATATCGTAATGCTACATAACGTTATACGTTATATCGTAATGCTACATAACGTTATACGTTATATCGTAATACTATATAACGATATACGTTATATCGTGATGCTACATAACGTTATACGTTATATCGTAATGCTACATATCGTTATACGTTATGTCGTAATACTACATAACGGTATACGTTATAACGTAATACTACATAACGTTATACGTTATATCGTGATACTACACAACGGTATACGTTATATCGTAACGCTACATAACGTTATACGTTATAACATATTACCATATAACGTTATACGTTATATCGTAATGCTACATAACGTTATACGTTATATCGTAATTCTAGATATCGTTATACGTTATGTCGTAATACTACATAACGGTATACGTTATAACGTAATACTACATAACGTTATACGTTATATCGTAATACTACATAACGTTATTCGTTATATCATAATGCTACATAACGTTATACGTTATTACATAATACTATATAACGTTATACGTTATATCGTTTTGCCACATAACGTTATACGTTATATCGTAATGCTACATATCGTTATACGTTATATCATAATACTACATAACGTTATACGTTATAACTTAATACCATATAACGTTATACGTTATATCGTTATGCTACATAACGTTATACGTTATGTCGTAATGCTACATAACGTTATACGTTATATCATAATGCTACATAACGTTATACGTTATAACATATTACCATATAACGTTATACGTTATATCGTTATGCTACACAACGTTATACGTCATAACGTATTACCACATAACGTTATACGTTATATCGTAATGCTACATAACGTTATACGTTATATCGTAATGCTACATAACGTTATACGTTATATCATAATGCTACATAACGTTATACGTTATTACATAGTACTATATAACGTTATACGTTATATCGTTATGCTACATAACGTTATACGTTATGTCGTAATGCTACATAACGTTATACGTTATATCATAATGCTACATAACGTTATACGTTATAACATATTACCATATAACGTTATACGTTATATCGTTATGCTACACAACGTTATACGTCATAACGTATTACCACATAACGTTATACGTTATATCGTAATGCTACATAACGTTATACGTTATATCGTAATGCTACATAACGTTATACGTTATATCATAATGCTACATAACGTTATACGTTATTACATAGTACTATATAACGTTATACGTTATATCGTTATGCTACATAACGTTATACGTTATATCGTAATGCTACATAACGTTATACGTTATATCGTAATGCTACATAACGTTATACGTTATAACGTATTACCACATAACGTTATACGTTATATCGTAATGCTACATAACGTTATACGTCATAACGTATTACCACATAACGTTATACGTTATATCGTAATGCTACATAACGTTATACGTTATATCGTAATACTACATAACGGTATACGTTATAACGTAATACTACATAAAGTTATACGTTATATCGTAATACTATATAACGTTATAAGTTATATCGTAATGCTACATAACGTTATACGTTATATCGTAATACTATATAACGTTATACGTTATATCGTAATGCTACATAACGTTATACGTTATATCGTAATGCTACATATCGTTATACGTTATGTCGTAATACTACATAACGGTATACGTTATAACGTAATACTACATAACGTTATACGTTATATCGTAATACTACATAACGTTATACGTTATATCATAATGCTACATAACGTTATACGTTATTACATAATACTATATAACGTTATACGTTATATCGTTATGCTACATAACGTTATACGTTATATCGTAATGCTACATATCGTTATACGTTATATCATAATACTACATAACGTTATACGTTATAACTTAATACCATATAACGTTATACGTTATATCGTTCTGCTACTTAACGTTATACGTTATGTCGTAATGCTACATAACGTTATACGTTATATCATAATGCTACATAACGTTATACGTTATAACATATTACCATATAACGTTATACGTTATATCGTTATGCTACACAACGTTATACGTCATAACGTATTACCACATAACGTTATACGGTATATCGTAATGCTACATAACGTTACACGTTATATCGTAATACTACATAACGGTATACGTTATAACGTAATACTACATAACGTTATACGTTATATCGTAATACTATATAACGTTATACGTTATATCGTGATGCTACATAACGTTATACGTTATATCGTAATACTACACAACGGTATACGTTATATCGTAACGCTACATAACGTTATACGTTATAACATATTACCATATAACGTTATACGTTATATCGTAATGCTACATAACGTTATACGTTATATCGTAATTCTAGATATCGTTATACGTTATGTCGTAATACTACATAACGGTATACGTTATAACGTAATACTACATAACGGTATACGTTATAACGTAATACTACATAACGTTATACGTTATATCGTAATACTACATAACGTTATTCGTTATATCATAATGCTACATAACGTTATACGTTATTACATAATACTATATAACGTTATACGTTATATCGTTTTGCCACATAACGTTATACGTTATATCGTAATGCTACATATCGTTATACGTTATATCATAATACTACATAACGTTATACGTTATAACTTAATACCATATAACGTTATACGTTATATCGTTATGCTACATAACGTTATACGTTATGTCGTAATGCTACATAACGTTATACGTTATATCATAATGCTACATAACGTTATACGTTATAACATATTACCATATAACGTTATACGTTATATCGTTATGCTACACAACGTTATACGTCATAACGTATTACCACATAACGTTATACGTTATATCGTAATGCTACATAACGTTATACGTTATATCGTAATGCTACATAACGTTATACGTTATATCATAATGCTACATAACGTTATACGTTATTACATAGTACTATATAACGTTATACGTTATATCGTTATGCTACATAACGTTATACGTTATATCGTAATGCTACATAACGTTATACGTTATATCGTAATGCTACATAACGTTATACGTTATAACGTATTACCACATAACGTTATACGTTATATCGTAATGCTACATAACGTTACACGTCATAACGTATTACCACATAACGTTATACGTTATATCGTAATGCTACATAACGTTATACGTTATATCGTAATACTACATAACGGTATACGTTATAACGTAATACTACATAAAGTTATACGTTATATCGTAATACTATATAACGTTATAAGTTATATCGTAATGCTACATAACGTTATACGTTATATCGTAATGCTACATATCGTTATACGTTATGTCGTAATACTACATAACGGTATACGTTATAACGTAATACTACATAACGTTATACGTTATGTCGTAATACTACATAACGTTATACGTTATGTCGTAATACTACATAACGTTATACGTTATATCGTAATACTATATAACGTTATACGTTATATCGTAATGCTACATAACGTTATACGTTATATCGTAATGCTACATATCGTTATACGTTATGTCGTAATACTACATAACGGTATACGTTATAACGTAATACTACATAACGGTATACGTTATAACGTAATACTACATAACGTTATACGTTATATCGTAATGCTACATAACGTTATACGTTATATCATAATGCTACATAACGTTATAAGTTATTACATAGTACTATATAACTTTATACGTTATATCGTTATGCTACATAACGTTATACGTTATATCGTAATGCTACATAACGTTATACGTTATATCGTAATGCTACATAACGTTATACGTTATATCGTAATACTATATAACGATATACGTTATATCGTAATGCTACATAGCGTTATACGTTATATCGTAATGCTACATATCGTTATACGTTATGTCGTAATACTACATAACGGTATACGTTATAACGTAATACTACATAACGTTATACGTTATATCGTAATACTACACAACGGTATACGTTATATCGTAACGCTACATAACGTTATACGTTATAACATATTACCATATAACGTTATACGTTATATCGTAATGCTACATAACGTTATACGTTATATCGTAATTCTAGATATCGTTATACGTTATGTCGTAATACTACATAACGGTATACGTTATAACGTAATACTACATAACGTTATACGTTATATCGTAATACTACATAACGTTATACGTTATATCATAATGGTACATAACGTTATACGTTATTACATAATACTATATAACGTTATACGTTATATCGTTTTGCCACATATCGTTATACGTTATATCGTAATGCTACATATCGTTATACGTTATATCATAATACTACATAACGTTATACGTTATAACTTAATACCATATAACGTTATACGTTATATCGTTATGCTACATAACGTTATACGTTATGTCGTAATGCTACATAACGTTATACGTTATATCATAATGCTACATAACGTTATACGTTATAACATATTACCATATAACGTTATACGTTATATCGTTATGCTACACAACGTTATACGTCATAACGTATTACCACATAACGTTATACGTTATATCGTAATGCTACATAACGTTATACGTTATATCGTAATGCTACATAACGTTATACGTTATATCATAATGCTACATAACGTTATACGTTATTACATAGTACTATATAACGTTATACGTTATATCGTTATGCTACATAACGTTATACGTTATATCGTAATGCTACATAACGTTATACGTTATATCGTAATGCTACATAACGTTATACGTTATAACGTATTACCACATAACGTTATACGTTTTATCGTAATGCTACATAACGTTACACGTCATAACGTATTACCACATAACGTTATACGTTATATCGTAATGCTACATAACGTTATACGTTATATCGTAATACTACATAACGGTATACGTTATAACGTAATACTACATAAAGTTATACGTTATATCGTAATACTATATAACGTTATAAGTTATATCGTAATGCTACATAACGTTATACGTTATATCGTAATGCTACATATCGTTATACGTTATGTCGTAATACTACATAACGGTATACGTTATAACGTAATACTACATAACGTTATACGTTATGTCGTAATACTACATAACGTTATACGTTATATCGTAATACTATATAACGTTATACGTTATATCGTAATGCTACATAACGTTATACGTTATATCGTAATGCTACATATCGTTATACGTTATGTCGTAATACTACATAACGGTATACGTTATAACGTAATACTACATAACGGTATACGTTATAACGTAATACTACATAACGTTATACGTTATATCGTAATGCTACATAACGTTATACGTTATATCATAATGCTACATAACGTTATAAGTTATTACATAGTACTATATAACTTTATACGTTATATCGTTATGCTACATAACGTTATACGTTATATCGTAATGCTACATAACGTTATACGTTATATCGTAATGCTACATAACGTTATACGTTATATCGTAATACTATATAACGATATACGTTATATCGTAATGCTACATAACGTTATACGTTATATCGTAATGCTACATATCGTTATACGTTATGTCGTAATACTACATAACGGTATACGTTATAACGTAATACTACATAACGTTATACGTTATATCGTAATACTACACAACGGTATACGTTATATCGTAACGCTACATAACGTTATACGTTATAACATATTACCATATAACGTTATACGTTATATCGTAATGCTACATAACGTTATACGTTATATCGTAATTCTATATATCGTTATACGTTATGTCGTAATACTACATAACGGTATACGTTATAACGTAATACTACATAACGTTATACGTTATATCGTAATACTACATAACGTTATACGTTATATCATAATGCTACATAACGTTATACGTTATTACATAATACTATATAACGTTATACGTTATATCGTTTTGCCACATAACGTTATACGTTATATCGTAATGCTACATATCGTTATACGTTATACCATAATACTACATAACGTTATACGTTATAACTTAATACCATATAACGTTATACGTTATATCGTTATGCTACATAACGTTATACGTTATGTCGTAATGCTACATAACGTTATACGTTATATCATAATGCTACATAACGTTATACGTTATAACATATTACCATATAACGTTATACGTTATATCGTTATGCTACACAACGTTATACGTCATAACGTATTACCACATAACGTTATACGTTATATCGTAATGCTACATAACGTTATACGTTATATCGTAATGCTACATAAAGTTATACGTTATATCATAATGCTACATAACGTTATACGTTATTACATAATACTATATAACGTTATACGTTATATCGTTATGCTACATAACGTTATACGTTATACCGTAGTGCTACATAACGTTATACGTTATATCGTAATACTACATAACGTTATACGTTATAACGTATTACCACATAACGTTATACGTTATATCGTAATGCTACATAACGTTATACGTTATATCGTAATGCTACATATCGTTGTACGTTATATCATTATACTACATAACGTTATACGTTATAACTTAATACTATATAACGTTATAAGTTATATCCTTATGGTTCATAACATTATACGTTATGTCGTAATGCTACATAACGTTATACGTTATATCATTATGCTACATAACGTTATACGTTATATCATTATGCTACATAACGTTATACGTTATATCGTAATGCTACATAACGTTATACGTTATATCATAATGCTACATAACGTTATACGTTATTACATTGTACTATATAACGTTATACGTTATATCGTTATGCTACATAACGTTATACGTTATATCATAATGCTACATAACGTTATAGGTTATAACATATTACCATATAACGTTATACGTTATATCGTTATGCTACACAACGTTATACGTCATAACGTATTACCACATAACGTTATACGTTATATCGTAACGCTACATAACGTTACACGTTATATCGTAATACTACATAACGGTATACGTTATAATGTAATACTACATAACGTTATACGTTATATCGTAATACTATATAACGTTATACGTTATATCGTAATGCTACATATCGTTATACGCTATGTCGTAATACTACATAACGGTATACGTTATAACGTAATACTACATAACGTTATACGTTATATCGTAATGCTACATAACGTTATACGTTATATCATAATGCTACATAACGTTATAAGTTATTACATAGTACTATATAACTTTATACGTTATATCGTTATGCTACATAACGTTATACGTTATATCGTAATGCTACATAACGTTATACGTTATATCGTAATGATACATAACGTTATACGTTATATCGTAATACTATATAACGATATACGTTATATCGTAATGCTACATAACGTTATACGTTATATCGTAATGCTACATATCGTTATACGTTATGTCGTAATACTACATAACGGTATACGTTATAACGTAATACTACATAACGTTATACGTTATATCGTAATACTACACAACGGTATACGTTATATCGTAACGCTACATAACGTTATACGTTATAACATATTACCATATAACGTTATACGTTATATCGTAATGCTACATAAGGTTATACGTTATATCGTAATTCTAGATATCGTTATACGTTATGTCGTAATACTACATAACGGTATACGTTATAACGTAATACTACATAACGTTATACGTTATATCGTAATACTACATAACGTTATACGTTATATCGTAATGCTACATAACGTTATACGTTATATCATAATGCTACATAACGTTATAAGTTATTACATAGTACTATATAACTTTATACGTTATATCGTTATGCTACATAACGTTATACGTTATATCGTAATGCTACATAACGTTATACGTTATATCGTAATGCTACATAACGTTATACGTTATAACGTTATACGTATATACTATAACGATATACGTTATATCGTAATGCTACGTAACGTTATACGTTATATCGTAATCTACATACGTATACGTTATATCGTAATACTACATAACGTTATACGTTATATAACGGTTACTTTATATTATGTTTATATTATATAAATCTGATAGAGTGTGTATTATATCGTAACGCTACATAACGTTATACGTTATAACATATTACCATATAACGTTATACGTTATATCGTAATGCTACATAACGTTATACGTTATATCGTAATTCTAGATATCGTTATACGTTATGTCGTAATACTACATAACGGTATACGTTATAACGTAATACTACATAACGTTATACGTTATATCGTAATACTACATAACGTTATACGTTATATCATAATGGTACATAACGTTATACGTTATTACATAATACTATATAACGTTATACGTTATATCGTTTTGCCACATAACGTTATACGTTATATCGTAATGCTACATATCGTTATACGTTATATCATAATACTACATAACGTTATACGTTATAACTTAATACCATATAACGTTATACGTTATATCGTTATGCTACATAACGTTATACGTTATGTCGTAATGCTACATAACGTTATACGTTATATCATAATGCTACATAACGTTATACGTTATAACATATTACCATGTAACGTTATACGTTATATCGTTATGCTACACAACGTTATACGTCATAACGTATTACCACATAACGTCATACGTTATATCGTAATGCTACATAACGTTATACGTTATATCGTAATGCTACATAACGTTATACGTTATATCGTAATACTACACAACGGTATACGTTATATCGTAACGCTACATAACGTTATACGTTATAACATATTACCATATAACGTTATACGTTATATCGTTATGCTACACAACGTTATACGTCATAACGTATTACCACATAACGTTATACGTTATATCGTAATGCTACATAACGTTACACGTTATATCGTAATACTACATAACGGTATACGTTATAACGTAATACTACATAACGTTATACGTTATATCGTAATACTATATAACGTTATACGTTATATCGTAATGCTACATAACGTTATACGTTATATCGTAATGCTACATATCGTTATACGCTATGTCGTAATACTACATAACGGTATACGTTATAACGTAATACTACATAACGTTATACGTTATATCGTAATGCTACATAACGTTATACGTTATATCATAATGCTACATAACGTTATACGTTATTACATAGTACTATATAACTTTATACGTTATATCGTTATGCTACATAACGTTATACGTTATATCGTAATGCTACATAACGTTATACGTTATGTCGTAATGCTACATAACGTTATACGTTATATCGTAATACTATATAACGATATAGGTTATATCGTAATGCTACATAACGTTATACGTTATATCGTAATGCTACATATCGTTATACGTTATGTCGTATTACTACATAACGGTATACGTTATAACGTAATACTACATAACGATATACGTTATATCGTAATACTACACAACGGTATACGTTATATCGTAACGCTACATAACGTTATACGTTATAACATATTACCATATAACGTTATACGTTATATCGCAATGCTACATAACGTTATACGTTATATCGTAATACTACATAACGGTATACGTTATAACGTAATACTACATAACGTTATACGTTATATCGTAATACTATATAACGTTATACGTTATATCGTAATGCTACATAACGTTATACGTTATATCGTAATGCTACATATCGTTATACGTTATATCATAATACTACATAACGTTATACGTTATAACTTAATACTATATAACGTTATACGTTATATCGTTATGCTACATAATGTTATACGTTATATCGTTATGCTACATATCGTTATACGTTATATCATAATACTACATAACGTTATACGTTATAACTTAATACTATATAACGTTATACGTTATATCGTTATGCTACATAACGTTATACGTTACATCGTAATGCTACATATCGTTATACGTTATATCATAATACTACATAACGTTATACGTTATAACTTAATACTATATAACGTTATACGTTATATCGTTATGCTACATAATGTTATACGTTATATCGTTATGCTACATATCGTTATACGTTATATCATAATACTACATAACGTTATACGTTATAACTTAATACTATATAACGTTATACGTTATATCGTTATGCTACATAACGTTATACGTTATATCATAATGCTACATAACGTTATACGTTATTACATAATACTATATAACGTTATACGTTGTATCGTTATGCTACATAACGTTATACGTTATATCGTAGTGCTACATAACGTTATACGTTATATCGTAATACTACATAACGTTATACGTTATAACGTATTACCACATAACGTTATACGTTATATCGTAATGCTACATAACGTTATACGTTATATCGTAATGCTACATATCGTTATACGTTATATCATTATACTACATAACGTTATACGTTATAACTTAATACCATATAACGTTATACGTTATATCGTTATGCTACATAACGTTATACGTTATGTCGTAATGCTACATAACGTTATACGTTATATCATAATGCTACATAACGTTATACGTTATAACATATTACCATATAACGTTATACGTTATATCGTTATGCTACACAACGTTATACGTCATAACGAATTACCACATAACGTTATACGTTATATCGTTATGCTACATAATGTTATACGTTATATCGTTATGCTACATATCGTTATACGTTATATCATAATACTACATAACGTTATACGTTATAACTTAATACTATATAACGTTATACGTTATATCGTTATCTTACATAACGTTATACGTTACATCGTAATGCTACATATCGTTATACGTTATATCATAATACTACATAACGTTATACGTTATAACTTAATACTATATAACGTTATACGTTATATCGTTATGCTACATAATGTTATACGTTATATCGTTATGCTACATATCGTTATACGTTATATCATAATACTACATAACGTTATACGTTATAACTTAATACTATATAACGTTATACGTTATATCGTTATGCTACATAACGTTATACGTTATATCATAATGCTACATAACGTTATACGTTATTACATAATACTATATAACGTTATACGTTGTATCGTTATGCTACATAACGTTATACGTTATATCGTAGTGCTACATAACGTTATACGTTATATCGTAATACTACATAACGTTATACGTTATAACGTATTACCACATAACGTTATACGTTATATCGTAATGCTACATAACGTTATACGTTATATCGTAATGCTACATATCGTTATACGTTATATCATTATACTACATAACGTTATACGTTATAACTTAATACCATATAACGTTATACGTTATATCGTTATGCTACATAACGTTATACGTTATGTCGTAATGCTACATAACGTTATACGTTATATCATAATGCTACATAACGTTATACGTTATAACATATTACCATATAACGTTATACGTTATATCGTTATGCTACACAACGTTATACGTCATAACGAATTACCACATAACGTTATACGTAGTATCGTAATGCTACATAACGTTATACGTTATATCATAATGCTACATAACGTTATACGTTATATCGTAATACTATATAACGATATACGGTATATCGTAATGCTACATAACGTTATACGTTATATCGTAATGCTACATATCGTTATACGTTATGTCGTAATACTACATAACGGTATACGTTATAACGTAATACTACATAACGTTATACGTTATATCGTAATACTATATAACGTTATACGTTATATCGTAATGCTACATAACGTTATACGTTATATCGTAATGCTACATATCGTTATACGTTATATCATAATACTACATAACGTTATACGTTATAACTTAATACTGTATAACGTTATACGTTATATCGTTATGCTACATAATGTTATACGTTATATCGTTATGCTACATATCGTTATACGTTATATCATAATACTACATAACGTTATACGTTATAACTTAATACCATATAACGTTATACGTTATATCGTTATGCTACATAACGTTATACGTTATATCGTAATGCTACATATCGTTATACGTTATGTCGTAATACTACATAACGGTATACGTTATAACGTAATGCTACATAACGTTATACGTTATATCGTAATACTACATAACGTTATACGTTATATCGTTATGCTACATAACGTTATACGTTATATCGTTATGATACATATCGTTATACGTTATATCATAATACTACATAACGTTATAGGCTATAACTTAATACTATATAACGTTATACGTTATATCGTTATGCTACATAACGTTATACGTTATATCGTAATGCTACATATCGATATACGTTATATCATAATACTACATAACGTTATACGTTATAACTTAATACTATATAACGTTATACGTTATATCGTTATGCTACATAATGTTATACGTTATAGCGTTATGCTACATATCGTTATACGTTATATCATAATACTACATAACGTTATACGTTATAACTTAATTCTATATAACGTTATACGTTATATCCTTATGCTACATAACGTTATACGTTATGTCGTAATGCTACATAACGTTATACGTTATATCGTTATGCTACATAACGTTATACGTTATATCGTAATGCTACATAACGTTATACGTTATATCATAATACTACATAACGTTATACGTTATAACTTAATACCATATAACGTTATACGTTATATCGTTATGCTACATAACGTTATACGTTATGTCGTAATGCTACATAACGTTATACGTTATATCAAAATGCTACATAACGTTATACGTTATAACATATTACCATATAACGTTATACGTTATATCGTTATGCTACACAACGTTATACGTCATAACGTATTACCACATAACGTTATACGTTATATCGTAATGCTACATAACGTTGCACGTTATATCGTAATACTACATAACGGTATACGTTATAACGTAATACTACATAACGTTATACGTTATGTCGTAATACTATATAACGTTATACGTTATATCGTAATGCTACATAACGTTATACGTTATATCGTAATGCTACATATCGTTATACGCTATGTCGTAATACTACATAACGGTATACGTTATAACGTAATACTACATAACGTTATACGTTATATCGTAATGCTACATAACGTTATACGTTATATCATAATGCTACATAACGTTATACGTTATTACATAGTACTATATAACTTTATACGTTATATCGTTATGCTACATAACGTTATACGTTATATCGTAATGCTACATAACGTTATACGTTATATCATAATGCTACATAACGTTATACGTTATATCGTAATACTATATAACGATATACGTTATATCGTAATGCTACATAACGTTATACGTTATATCGTAATGCTACATATCGTTATACGTTATGTCGTAATACTACATAACGGTATACGTTATAACGTAATGCTATATAACGTTATACGTTATATCGTAATACTACATAACGTTATACGTTATATCGTAACGCTACATAACGTTATACGTTATAACATATTACCATATAACGTTATACGTTATATCGTAATGCTACATAACGTTATACGTTATATCGTAATACTACATAACGGTATACGTTATAACGTAATACTACATAACGTTATACGTTATATCGTAATACTATATAACGTTATACGTTATATCGTAATGCTACATAACGTTATACGTTATATCGTAATGCTACATATCGTTATACGTTATATCATAATACTACATAACGTTATACGTTATAACTTAATACTATATAACGTTATACGTTATATCGTTATGCTACATAACGTTATACGTTATATCGTTATGCTACATATCGTTATACGTTATATCATAATACTACATAACGTTATAGGCTATAACTTAATACTATATAACGTTATACGTTATATCGTTATGCTACATAACGTTATACGTTATATCGTTATGCTACATAACGTTATACGTTATATCGTAATGCTACATAACGTTATACGTTATATCATAATGCTACATAACGTTATACGTTATTACATAATACTATATAACGTTATACGTTATATCGTTATGCTACATAACGTTATACGTTATATCGTAGTGCTACATAACGTTATACGTTATATCGTAATACTACATAACGTTATACGTTATAACGTATTACCACATAACGTTATACGTTATATCGTAATGCTACATAACGTTATACGTTATATCGTAATGCTACATATCGTTATACGTTATATCATTATACTACATAACGTTATACGTTATAACTTAATACTATATAACGTTATAAGTTATATCCTTATGGTACATAACGTTATACGTTATGTCGTAATGCTACATAACGTTATACGTTATATCGTTATGCTACATAACGTTATACGTTATAACGTATTACCACATAACGCTATACGTTATATCGTAATGCTACATAACGTTATACGTCATAACGTATTACCACATAACGTTATACGTTATATCGTAATGCTACATAACGTTATACGTTATATCGTAATACTACATAACGGTATACGTTATAACGTAATACTACATAACGTTATACGTTATATCGTAATACTATATAACGTTATAAGTTATATCGTAATGCTACATAACGTTATACGTTATATCGTAATGCTACATATCGTTATACGTTATGTCGTAATACTACATAACGGTATACGTTATAACGTAATACTACATAACGTTATACGTTATGTCGTAATACTACATAACGTTATACGTTATAACATATTACCATATAACGTTATACGTTATATAGTTATGCTACACAACGTTATACGTCATAACGTATTACCACATAACGTTATACGTTATATCGTAATGCTAAATAACGTTACACGTTATATCGTAATACTACATAACGGTATACGTTATAACGTAATACTACATAACGTTATACGTTATATCGTAATACTATATAACGTTATACGTTATATCGTAATGCTACATAACGTTATACGTTATATCGTAATGCTACATATCGTTATACGCTATGTCGTAGTACTACATAACGGTATACGTTATAACGTAATACTACATAACGTTATACGTTATATCGTAATGCTACATAACGTTATACGTTATATCATAATGCTACATAACGTTATACGTTATTACATAGTACTATATAACTTTATACGTTATATCGTTATGCTACATAACGTTATACGTTATATCGTAATGCTACATAACGTTATACGTTATATCGTAATGCTACATAACGTTATACGTTATATCGTAATACTATATAACGATATACGTTATATCGTAATGCTACATAACGTTATACGTTATATCGTAATGCTACATAACGTTATACGTTATAGCATAATGCTACATAACGTTATACGTTATAACATATTACCATATAACGTTATACGTTATATCGTTATGCTACATAACGTTATACGTTATATCGTAATGCTACATAACGTTATACGTTATATCGTAATACTACATAACGTTATACGTTATAACGTATTGCCACATAACGTTCTACGTTATATCGTAATGCTACATAACGTTATACGTTATATCGTAATGCTACATGTCGTTAGACGTTATATCATAATACTACATAACGTTATACGTTATAACTTAATACTATATAACGTTATAAGTTATATCCTTATGCTACATAACGTTATACGTTATATCGTAATGCTACATAACGTTATACGTTATATCGTTATGCTACATAACGTTATACGTTATAACATATTACCATATAACGTTATACGTTATATCGTTATGCTACGTAACGTTATACGTTATATCGTAATGCTACATAACGTTATACGTTATATCGTAATACTACATAACGTTATACGTTATAACGTATTACCACATAACGTTCTACGTTATATCGTAATGCTACATAACGTTATACGTTATATCGTAATGCTACATATCGTTATACGTTATAGCATAATGCTACATAACGTTATACGTTATAACATATTACCATATAACGTTATACGTTATATCGTTAAGCTACATAACGTTATACGTTATATCGTAATGCTACATAACGTTATACGTTATATCGTAATACTACATAACGTTATACGTTATAACGTATTACCACATAACGTTCTACGTTATATCGTAATGCTACATAACGTTATACGTTATAACATATTACCATATAACGTTATACGTTATATCGTTATGCTACATAACGTCATACGTTATATCATAATACTACATAACGTTATACGTTATAACTTAATACTATATAACGTTATAAGTTATATCCTTATGCTACATAACGTTATACGTTATATCGTAATGCTACATAACGTTATACGTTATATCGTTATGCTACATAATGTTATACGTTATAACATATTACCATATAACGTTATACGTTATATCGTTATGCTACATAACGTTATACGTTATATCGTAATGCTACATAACGTTATACGTTATATCGTAATACTACATAACGTTATACGTTATAACGTATTACCACATAACGTTCTACGTTATATCGTAATGCTACATAACGTTATACGTTATATCGTAATGCTACATATCGTTATACGTTATAGCATAATGCTACATAACGTTATACGTTATAACATATTACCATATAACGTTATACGTTATATCGTTATGCTACATAACGTTATACGTTATATCGTAATGCTACATAACGTTATACGTTATATCGTAATACTACATAACGTTATACGTTATAACGTATTACCACATAACGTTCTACGTTATATCGTAATGCTACATAACGTTATACGTTATATCATAATGCTACATAACGTTATACGTTATTACATAGTACTATATAACGTTATACATTATATCGTTATGCTACATAACGTTATACGTTATATCATAATGCTACATAACGTTATACGTTATTACATAGTACTATATAACTTTATACGTTATATCGTTATGCTACATAACGTTATACGTTATATCGTAATGCTACATAACGTTATACGTTATATCGTAATACTACATAACGTTATACGTTATAACGTATTACCACATAACGTTCTACGTTATATCGTAATGCTACATAACGTTATACGTTATATCGTAATGCTACATGTCGTTATACGTTATATCATAATACTACATAACGTTATACGTTATAACTTAATACTATATAACGTTATAAGTTATATCCTTATGCTACATAACGTTATACGTTATATCGTAATGCTACATAACGTTATACGTTATATCGTTATGCTACATAACGTTATACGTTATAACATATTACCATATAACGTTATACGTTATATCGTTATGCTACATAACGTTATACGTTATATCGTAATGCTACATAACGTTATACGTTATATCGAAATACTACATAACGTTATACGTTATAACGTATTACCACATAACGTTCTACGTTATATCGTAATGCTACATAACGTTATACGTTATATCGTAATGCTACATATCGTTATACGTTATAGCATAATGCTACATAACGTTATACGTTATAACATATTACCATATAACGTTATACGTTATATCGTTATGCTACATAACGTTATACGTTATATCGTAATGCTACATAACGTTATACGTTATATCGTAATACTACATAACGTTATACGTTATAACGTATTACCACATAACGTTCTACGTTATATCGTTATGCTACATAACGTTATACGTTATATCATAATGCTACATAACGTTATACGTTATTACATAGTACTATATAACTTTATACGTTATATCGTTATGCTACATAACGTTATACGTTATATCGTAATGCTACATAACGTTATACGTTATATCGTAATACTATATAACGATATACGTTATATCGTAATGCTACATAACGTTATACGTTATATCGTAATGCTACATAACGTTATACGTTATAGCATAATGCTACATAACGTTATACGTTATAACATATTACCATATAACGTTCTACGTTATATCGTAATGCTACATAACGTTATACGTTATATCGTAATGCTACATGTCGTTATACGTTATATCATAATACTACATAACGTTATACGTTATAACTTAATACTATATAACGTTATAAGTTATATCCTTATGCTACATAACGTTATACGTTATATCGTAATGCTACATAACGTTATACGTTATATCGTTATGCTACATAACGTTATACGTTATAACATATTACCATATAACGTTATACGTTATATCGTTATGCTACATAACGTTATACGTTATATCGTTATGCTACATATCGTTATACGTTATATCATAATGTTACATAACGTTATACGTTATATCGTAATGCTACATAACGTTATACGTTATAGCATAATGCTACATAACGTTATACGTTATAACATATTACCATATAACGTTATACGTTATATCGTTATGCTGCATAACGTTATACGTTATATCGTAATGCTACATAACGTTATACGTTATATCGTAATACTACATAACGTTATACGTTATAACGTATTACCACATAACGTTCTACGTTATATCGTAATGCTACATAACGTTATACGTTATATCATAATGCTACATAACGTTATACGTTATTACATAGTACTATATAACGTTATACGTTATATCGTTATGCTACATAACGTTATACGTTATATCGTAATGCTACATAACGTTATACGTTATATCGTAATGCTACATAACGTTATACGTTATAACGTATTATCACATAACGTTATACGTTATATCGTAATGCTACATAACGTTATACGTTATATCGTAATGCTACATATCGTTATACGTTATATCATAATGCTACATAACGTTATACGTTATATCGTAATGCTACATAACGTTATACGTTATATCATAATGCTACATAACGTTATACGTTATAACATATTACCATATAACGTTATACGTTATATCGTTATGCTACATAACGTTATACGTTATATCGTAATGCTACATATCGTTATACGTTATATCATAATGCTACATAACGTTATACGTTATAACATATTACCATATAACGTTATACGTTAAATCGTTTTGCTACACAACTATATACGTTATATCGTAATGCTACATAACGTTATACGTTATATCATAATGCTACATAACGTTATACGTTATAACATATTACCATATAACGTTATACGTTATATCGTTATGCTACATAACGTTATACGTTATATCGTAATGCTACATAACGTTATACGTTATATCGTAATGCTACATAACGTTATACGTTATAACGTATTATCACATAACGTTATACGTTATATCGTAATGCTACATAACGTTATACGTTATATCGTAATGCTACATAACGTTATACGTTATATCGTAATGCTACATAACGTTATACGTTATATCGTAATACTATATAACGTTATACGTTATATCGTAATGCTACATATCGTTATACGGTATATCATTATACTACATAACGTTATACGTTATAACTTAATACTATATAACGTTATAAGTTATATCCTTATGCTACATAACGTTATACGTTATGTCGTAATGCTACATATCGTTATACGTTATATCATAATGCTACATAACGTTATACGTTATAACATATTACCATATCACGCTATACGTTAAATCGTTATGCTACACAACGTTATACGTTATATCGTAATGCTACATAACGTTATACGTCATAACGTATTACCACATAACATTATACGTTATATCGTAATACTACATAACGGTATACGTTATAACGTAATACTACATAACGTTATACGTTATATCGTAATGCTACATAACGTTATACGTTATATCGTAATGCTACATAACGTTATACGTTATATCGTAATACTACATAACGTTATACGTTATATCGTAATGCTACATAACGTTATACGTTATATCGTAATGCTACATATCGTTATACGTTATATCATTATACTACATAACGTTATACGTTATAACTTAATACTATATAACGTTATAAGTTATATCCTTATGCTACATAACGTTATACGTTATGTCGTAATGCTACATATCGTTATACGTTATATCATAATGCTACATAACGTTATACGTTATAACATATTACCATATAACGCTATACGTTAAATCGTTATGCTACACAACGTTATACGTTATATCGTAATGCTACATAACGTTATACGTCATAACGTATTACCACATAACATTATACGTTATATCGTAATACTACATAACGGTATACGTTATAACGTAATACTACATAACGTTATACGTTATATCGTAATGCTACATAACGTTATACGTTATATCGTAATGCTACATAACGTTATACGTTATATCGTAATACTATATAACGTTATACGTTATATCGTAATGCTACATATCGTTATACGTTATATCATTATACTACATAACGTTATACGTTATAACTTAATACTATATAACGTTATAAGTTATATCCTTATGCTACATAACGTTATACGTTATGTCGTAATGCTACATATCGTTATACGTTATATCATAATGCTACATAACGTTATACGTTATAACATATTACCATATAACGCTATACGTTAAATCGTTATGCTACACAACGTTATACGTTATATCGTAATGCTACATAACGTTATACGTCATAACGTATTACCACATAACATTATACGTTATATCGTAATGCTACATAACGTTATACGTTATATCGTAATACTACATAACGGTATACGTTATAACGTAATACTACATAACGTTATACGTTATATCGTAATACTATATAACGTTATACGTTATATCGTAATGCTACATGTCGTTATACGTTATATCATAATACTACATAACGTTATACGTTATAACTTAATACTATATAACGATATACGTTATATCGTAATGCTACATAACGTTATACGTTATATCGTAATGCTACATATCGTTGTACGTTATGTCGTAATACTACATAACGGTATACGTTATAACGTAATACTACATAACGTTATACGTTATATCGTTATACTACACAACGGTATACGTTATATCGTAACGCTACATAACGTTATACGTTATAACATATTACCATATAACGTTATACGTTATATCGTAATGCTACATAACGTTATACGTTATATCGTAATACTACATAACGGTATACGTTATAACGTAATACTACATAACGTTATACGTTATATCGTAATTCTATATAACGTTATACGTTATATCGTAATGCTACATAACGTTATAAGTTATAACGTAATGCTACATATCGTTATACGTTATATCATAATACTACATAACGCTATACGTTATAACTTAATACTATATAACGTTATACGTTATATCGTTATGCTACATAATGTTATACGTTATATCGTTATGCTACATATCGTTATACGTTATATCATAATACTACATAACGTTATACGTTATAACTTAATACTATATAACGTTATACGTTATATCGTTATGCTACATAACGTTATACGTTATATCGTAGTGCTACATAACGTTATACGTTATATCGTAATACTACATAACGTTATACGTTATAACGTATTACCACA
Source organism: Bombus lapidarius (assembly GCA_936014575.1). Taxonomy (NCBI): domain Eukaryota; kingdom Metazoa; phylum Arthropoda; class Insecta; order Hymenoptera; family Apidae; genus Bombus; species Bombus lapidarius. Next base: position 285,856 of record CAKXZU010000101.1, on the reverse strand, counting down.
TAACGTTATACGTTATATCGTAATGCTACATAACGTTATACGTTATATCGTAATACTACATAACGGTATACGTTATAACGTAATACTACATAACGTTATACGTTATATCGTAATACTATATAACGTTATACGTTATATCGTAATGCTACATATCGTTATACGTTATATCATTTTACTACATAACGTTATACGTTATAACTTAATACTATATAACGTTATAAGTTATATCCTTATGCTACATAACGTTATACGTTATGTCCTAATGCTACATATCGTTATACGTTATATCATAATGCTACATAACGTTATACGTTATAACATATTACCATATAACGCTATACGTTAAATCGTTATGCTACACAACGTTATACGTTATATCGTAATGCTACATAACGTTATACGTCATAACGTATTACCACATAACGTTATACGTTATATCGTAATGCTACATAACGTTATACGTTATATCGTAATACTACATAACGGTATACGTTATAACGTAATACTACATAACGTTATACGTTATATCGTGATGCTACATAACTTTATACGTTATATCGTAATGCTACATATCGTTATACGTTATATCATAATGCTACATAACGTTATACGTTATAACATATTACCATATAACGTTATACGTTAAATCGTTATGCTACACAACGTTATACGTTATATTGTAATGCTACATAACGTTATACGTCATAACGTATTACCACATAACGTTATACGTTATAGCGTAATGCTACATAACGTTATACGTTATATCGTAATACTACATAACGGTATACGTTATAACGTAATACTACATAACGTTATACGTTATATCGTAATACTATATAACGTTATACGTTATATCGTAATGCTACATATCGTTATACGTTATATCATTATACTACATAACGTTATACATTATAACTTAATACTATATAACGTTATAAGTTATATCCTTATGCTACATAACGTTATACGTTATGTCGTAATGCTACATAACGTTATACGTTATATCGTTATGCTACATAACGTTATACGTTATATCGTAATGCTACATAACGTTATACGTTATATCGTAATTCTACACAACGGTATACGTTATAACGTAATGCTACATAACGTTATACGTTATAACGTATTACCACATAACGTTATACGTTATATCGTAATGCTACATAACGTTACACGTTATATCGTAATGCTACATATCGTTATACGTTATATCATAATGCTACATAACGTTATACGTTATATCGTAATGCTACATAACGTTATACGTTATAGCATAATACTACATAACGTTATACGTTATAACGTATTACCACATAACGTTATACGTTATATCGTAATGCTACATAACGTTATACGTTATATCGTAATGCTACATGTCGTTATACGTTATATCATAATACTACATAACGTTATACGTTATAACTTAATTCTATATAACGTTATAAGTTATATCCTTATGCTACATAACGTTATACGTTATATCGTAATGCTACATAACGTTATACGTTATATCGTTATGCTACATAACGTTATGCGTTATATCGTAATGCTACATAACGTTATACGTTATATCATAATGCTACATAACGTTATACGTTATTACATAGTACTGTATAACGTTATACGTTATATCGTTATGCTACATAACGTTATACGTTATATCGTAATGCTACATAACGTTATACGTTATATCATTATACTACATAACGTTATACATTATAACTTAATACTATATAACGTTATAAGTTATATCCTTATGCTACATAACGTTATACGTTATGTCGTAATGCTACATAACGTTATACGTTATATCGTTATGCTACATAACGTTATACGTTATATCGTAATGCTACATAACGTTATACTTTATATCATAATGCTACATAACGTTATACGTTATTACATAGTACTATATAACGTTATACGTTATATCGTTATGCTACATAACGTTATACGTTATATCGTAATGCTACATAACGTTATACGTTATATCGTAATGCTACATATCGTTATACGTTATGTCGTAATACTACATAACGGTATACGTTATAACTTAATACTACATAACGTTATACGTTATGTCGTAATACTACATAACGTTATACGTTATATCGTAATACTACATAACGGTATACGTTATAACGTAATACTACATAACGTTATACGTTATATCGTAATACTATATAACGTTATACGTTATATCGTAATGCTACATAACGTTATACGTTATATCGTAATGCTACATATCGTTATACGTTATGTCGTAATACTACATAACGGTATACGTTATAACGTAATACTACATAACGTTATACGTTATATCGTAATACTACACAACGGTATACGTTATATCGTAACGCTACATAACGTTATGCGTTATAACATATTACCATATAACGTTATACGTTATATCGTAATGCTACATAACGTTATACGTTATATCGTAATACTACATAACGGTATACGTTATAACGTATTACCACATAACGTTATACGTTATATCGTTATGCTACACAACGTTATACGTCATAACGTATTACCACATAACGTTATACGTTATATCGTAATGCTACATAACGTTATACGTTATATCGTAATGCTACATATCGTTATACGTTATATCATAATGCTACATAACGTTATACGTTATAACATATTACCATATAACGTTATACGTTAAATCGATATGCTACACAACGTTATACGTTATATCGTAATGCTACATAACGTTATACGTCATAACGTATTACCACATAACGTTATACGTTATATCGTTATGCTACACAACGTTATACGTCATAACGTATTACCACATAACGTTATACGTTATATCGTAATGCTACATAACGTTACACGTTATATCGTAATACTACATAACGGTATACGTTATAACGTAATACTACAAAATGTTATACGTTATATCGTAATACTATATAACGTTATACGTTATATCGTAATGCTACATAACGTTATGCGTTATATCGTAATGCTACATAACGTTATACGTTATATCATGATGCTACATAACGTTATACGTTATTACATAGTACTGTATAACGTTATACGTTATATCGTTATGCTACATAACGTTATACGTTATATCGTAATGCTACATAACGTTATACGTTATATCATTATACTACATAACGTTATACATTATAACTTAATACTATATAACGTTATAAGTTATATCCTTATGCTACATAACGTTATACGTTATGTCGTAATGCTACATAACGTTATACGTTATATCGTTATGCTACATAACGTTATACGTTATATCGTAATGCTACATAACGTTATACGTTATATCATAATGCTACATAACGTTATACGTTATTACATAGTACTATATAACGTTATACGTTATATCGTTATGCTACATAACGTTATACGTTATATCGTAATGCTACATAACGTTATACGTTATATCGTAGTGCTACATATCGTTATACGTTATGTCGTAATACTACATAACGGTATACGTTATAACTTAATACTACATAACGTTATACGTTATGTCGTAATACTACATAACGTTATACGTTATATCGTAATACTATATAACGTTATACGTTATACCGTAATGCTACATAACGTTATACGTTATATCGTAATGCTACATAACGTTATACGTTATAACGTATTACCACATAACGTTATACGTTATATCGCAATGCTACATAACGTTATACGTTATATCGTAATGCTACATATCGTTATACGTTATATCGTAATACTACACAACGGTATACGTTATATCGTAACGCTACATAACGTTATACGTTATATCGTAATGCTACATAACGTTATACGTTATATCATAATGCTACATAACGTTATACGTTATTACATAGTACTATATAACTTCATACGTTATATCGTTATGCTACATAACGTTATACGTTATATCGTAATGCTACATAACGTTATACGTTATATCGTAATGCTACATAACGTTATACGTTATATCGTAATACTATTTAACGATATACGTTATATCGTAATGCTACATAACGTTATACGTTATATCGTAATGCTACATATCGTTATACGTTATATTGTAATACTACACAACGGTATACGTTATATCGTAACGCTACATAACGTTATACGTTATAACATATTACCATATAACGTTATACGTTATATCGTAATGCTACTTAACGTTATACGCTATATCGTAATACTACATAACGGTATACGTTATAACGTAATACTACATAACGTTATACGTTATATCGTAATACTATATAACGTTATACGTTATATCGTAATGCTACATAACGTTATACGTTATTACATAGTAATATATAACTTTATACGTTATATCGTTATGCTACATAACGTTATACGTTATATCGTAATGCTACATAACGTTATACGTTATATCGTAATGCTACATAACGTTATACGTTATATCGTAATACTATATAACGATATACGTTATATCGTAATGCTACATATCGTTATACGTTATATCGTAATACTACACAACGGTATACGTTATATCGTAACGCTACATAACGTTATACGTTATAACATATTACCATATAACGTTATACGTTATATCGTAATGCTACATAACGTTATACGCTATATCGTAATACTACATAACGGTATACGTTATAACGTAATACTACATAACGTTATACGTTATATCGTAATACTATATAACGTTATACGTTATATCGTAATGCTACATAACGTTATACGTTATATCGTAGTGCTACATAACGTTATACGTTGTATCGTAATACTACATAACGTTATACGTTATAACGTATTACCACATAACGTTATACGTTATATCGTAATGCTACATATCGTTATACGTTATATCATTATACTACATAACGTTATACGTTATAACTTAATACTATATAACGTTATACGTTATATCGTAATGCTACATAACGTTATACGTTATATCGTAATGCTACATATCGTTATACGTTATATCATTATACTACATAACGTTATACGTTATAACTTAATACTATATAACGTTATAAGTTATATCCTTATGCTACATAACGTTATATGTTATGTCGTAATGCTACACAACGTTATACGTTATGTCGTAATGCTACACAACGTTATACGTTATATCGTTATGCTACATAACGTTATACGTTATATCGTAATGCTACATAACGTTATACGTTATATCATAATGCTACATAACGTTATACGTTATTACATAGTACTATATAACGTTATTCGTTATATCGTTATGCTACATAACGTTATACGTTATATCGTAATGCTACATAATGTTATACGTTATATCGTAATGCTACATAACGTTATACGTTATAACGTATTACCACATAACGTTATACGTTATATCGTAATGCTACATAACGTTATACGTTATATCGTAATGCTACATATCGTTATACGTTATATCGTAATGCTACATAACGTTATACGTTATATCGTAATGCTACATATCGTTATACGTTATATCGTAATACTACACAACGGTATACGTTATATCGTAACGCTACATAACGTTATGCGTTATAACATATTACCATATAACGTTATACGTTATATCGTAATGCTACATAACGTTATACGTTATATCGTAATACTACATAACGGTATACGTTATAACGTATTACCACATAACGTTATACGTTATATCGTTATGCTACACAACGTTATACGTCATAACGTATTACCACATAACGTTATACGTTATACCGTAATGCTACATAACGTTATACGTTATATCGTAATACTACATAACGTTATACGTTATAACGTATTACCACATAACGTTATACGTTATATCGTAATGCTACATAACGTTATACGTTATATCGTAATGCTACATATCGTTATACGTTATATCATAATGCTACATAACGTTATACGTTATAAGATATTACCATATAACGTTATACGTTAAATCGTTATGCTACACAACGTTATACGTTATATCGTAATGCTACATAACGTTATACGTCATAACGTATTACCACATAACGTTATACGTTATATCGTTATGCTACACAACGTTATACGTCATAACGTATTACCACATAACATTATACGTTATATCGTAATGCTACATAACGTTACACGTTATATCGTAATACTACATAACGGTATACGTTATAACGTAATACTACAAAATGTTATACGTTATATCGTAATACTATATAACGTTATACGTTATATCGTAATGCTACATAACGTTATGCGTTATATCGTAATGCTACATAACGTTATACGTTATATCATGATGCTACATAACGTAATACGTTATTACATAGTACTGTATAACGTTATACGTTATATCGTTATGCTACATAACGTTATACGTTATATCGTAATGCTACATAACGTTATACGTTATATCATTATACTACATAACGTTATACATTATAACTTAATACTATATAACGTTATAAGTTATATCCTTATGCTACATAACGTTATACGTTATGTCGTAATGCTACATAACGTTATACGTTATATCGTTATGCTACATAACGTTATACGTTATATCGTAATGCTACATAACGTTATACGTTATATCATAATGCTACATAACGTTATACGTTATTACATAGTACTATATAACGTTATACGTTATATCGTTATGCTACATAACGTTATACGTTATATCGTAATGCTACATAACGTTATACGTTATATCGTAATGCTACATATCGTTATACGTTATGTCGTAATACTACATAACGGTATACGTTATAACTTAATACTACATAACGTTATACGTTATGTCGTAATACTACATAACGTTATACGTTATATCGTAATACTATATAACGTTATACGTTATACCGTAATGCTACATAACGTTATACGTTATATCGTAATGCTACATAACGTTATACGTTATAACGTATTACCACATAACGTTATACGTTATATCGTAATGCTACATAACGTTATACGTTATATCGTAATGCTACTTATCGTTATACGTTATATCGTAATACTACACAACGGTATACGTTATATCGTAACGCTACATAACGTTATACGTTATATCGTAATGCTACATAACGTTATACGTTTTATCATAATGCTACATAACGTTATACGTTATTACATAGTACTATATAACTTTATACGTTATATCGTTATGCTACATAACGTTATACGTTATATCGTAATGCTACATAACGTTATACGTTATATCGTAATGCTACATAACGTTATACGTTATATCGTAATACTATTTAACGATATACGTTATATCGTAATGCTACATAACGTTATACGTTATATCGTAATGCTACATATCGTTATACGTTATATCGTAATACTACACAACGGTATACGTTATATCGTAACGCTACATAACGTTTTACGTTATAACATATTACCATATAACGTTATACGTTATATCGTAATGCTACATAACGTTATACGTTATATCGTAATGCTACATAACGTTATACGTTATATCGTAATACTATTTAACGATATACGTTATATCGTAATGCTACATAACGTTATACGTTATATCGTAATGCTACATATCGTTATACGTTATATCGTAATGCTACTTAACGTTATACGCTATATCGTAATACTACATAACGGTATACGTTATAACGTAATACTACATAACGTTATACGTTATATCGTAATACTATATAACGTTATACGTTATATCGTAATGCTACATAACGTTATACGTTATAACTTAATACTATATAACGTTATACGTTATATCGTTATGCTACATAACTTTATACGTTATATCGTAGTGCTACATATCGTTATACGTTATATCGTAATACTACATAACGTTATACGTTATACCGTATTACCACATAACGTTATACGTTATATCGTAATGCTACATAACTTTATACGTTATATCGTAATGCTACATATCGTTATACGTTATATCATTATACTACATAACGTTATACGTTATAACTTAATACTATATAACGTTATAAGTTATATCCTTATGCTACATAACGTTATACGTTATGTCGTAATGCTACATATCGTTATACGTTATATCATAATGCTACATAACGTTATACGTTAAATCATATTACCATATAACGCTATACGTTAAATCGTTATGCTACACAACGTTATACGTTATATCGTAATGCTACATAGCGTTATACGTCATAACGTATTACCACATAACGTCATACGTTATATCGTAATGCTACATAACGGTATACGTTATAACGTAATACTACATAACGGTATACGTTATAACGTAATACTACATAACGTTATACGTTATATCGTAATGCTACATATCGTTATACGTTATATCATAATGCTACATAACGTTATACGTTATAACATATTACCATATAACGTTATACGTTAAATCGTTATGCTACACAACGTTATACGTTATATCGTAATGCTACATAACGTTATACGTCATAACGTATTACCACATAACGTTATACGTTATATCGTAATGCTACATAACGTTATACGTTATATCGTAATACTACATAATGGTACACGTTATAACGTAATACTACATAACGTTATACGTTATATCGTAATACTATATAACGTTATACGTTATATCGTAATGCTACATATCGTTATACGTTATATCATTATACTACATAACGTTATACATTATAACTTAATACTATATAACGTTATAAGTTATATCCTTATGCTACATAACGTTATACGTTATGTCGTAATGCTACATAACGTTATACGTTATATCGTTATGCTACATAACGTTATACGTTTTATCGTAATGCTACATAACGTTATACGTTATATCATAATGCTACATAACGTTATACGTTATATCGTAATGCTACATAACGTTACACGTTATATCGTAATACTACATAACGGTATACGTTATAACGTAATACTACATAACGTTATACGTTATATCGTAATACTATATAACGTTATACGTTATATCGTAATGCTACATAACGTTATACGTTATATCGTAATGCTACATGTCGTTATACGCTATGTCGTAATACTACATAACGGTATACGTTATAACGTAATACTACATAACGTTATACGTTATATCGTAATGCTACATAACGTTATACGTTATATCATAATGCAACATAACGTTATACGTTATTACATAGTACTATATAACTTTATACGTTATATCCTTATGCTACATAACGTTATACGTTATATCGTAATGCTACATAACGTTATACGTTATATCGTAATGCTACATAACGTTATACGTTATATCGTAATACTATATAACGATATACGTTATATCGTAATGCTACATAACGTTATACGTTATATCGTAATGCTACATATCGTTATACGTTATATCGTAATACTACACAACGGTATACGTTATATCGTAACGCTACATAACGTTATACGTTATAACATATTACCATATAACGTTATACGTTATATCGTAATGCTACATAACGTTATACGCTATGTCGTAATACTACATAACGGTATACGTTATAACGTAATACTACATAACGTTATACGTTATATCGTAATACTATATAACGTTATACGTTATATCGTAATGCTACATAACGTTATACGTTATATCGTAATGCTACATACCGTTATACATTATATCATAATACTACATAACGTTATACGTTATAACTTAATACTATATAACGTTATACGTTATATCGTTATGCTACATAACGTTATACGTTATATCGTAGTGCTACATAACGTTATACGTTATATCGTAATACTACATAACGTTATACGTTATAACGTATTACCACATAACGTTATACGTTATAACGTATTACCACATAACGTTATACGTTATATCGTAATGCTACATAACGTTATACGTTATATCGTAATGCTACATACCGTTATACGTTATATCATTATACTACATAACGTTATACGTTATAACTTAATACTATATAACGTTATACGTTATATCGTAATGCTACATAACGTTATACGTTATATCGTAATGCTACATATCGTTATACGTTATATCATTATACTACATAACGTTATACGTTATAACTTAATACTATATAACGTTATAAGTTATATCCTTATGCTACATAACGTTATATGTTATGTCGTAATGCTACACAACGTTATACGTTATGTCGTAATGCTACACAACGTTATACGTTATATCGTTATGCTACATAACGTTATACGTTATATCGTAACGCTACATAACGTTACACGTTATATCATAATGCTACATAACGTTATACGTTATTACATAGTACTATATAACGTTATTCGTTATATCGTTATGCTACATAACGTTATACGTTATATCGTAATGCTACATAATGTTATACGTTATATCGTAATGCTACATAACGTTATACGTTATAACGTATTACCACATAACGTTATACGTTATATCGTAATGCTACATAACGTTATACGTTATATCGTAATGCTACATATCGTTATACGTTATATCGTAATGCTACATAACGTTATACGTTATATCATAATGCTACATAACGTTATACGTTATTACATAGTACTATATAACGTTATACGTTATATCGTTATGCTACATAACGTTATACGTTATATCATAATGCTACATAACGTTATACGTTATTACATAGTACTATATAACTTTATACGTTATATCGTTATGCTACATAACGTTATACGTTATATCGTAATGCTACATAACGTTATACGTTATATCGTAATGCTACATAACGTTATACGTTATATCGTAATACTATATAACGATATACGTTATATCGTAATGCTACATAACGTTATACGTTATATCGTAATGCTACATAACGTTATACGTTATAGCATAATGCTACATAACGTTATACGTTATAACATATTACCATATAACGTTCTACGTTATATCGTAATGCTACATAACGTTATACGTTATATCGTATTGCTACATGTCGTTATACGTTATATCATAATACTACATAACGTTATACGTTATAACTTAATACTATATAACGTTATAAGTTATATCCTTATGCTACATAACGTTATACGTTATATCGTAATGCTACATAACGTTATACGTTATATCGTTATGCTACATAACGTTATACGTTATAACATATTACCATATAACGTTATACGTTATATCGTTATGCTACATAACGTTATACGTTATATCGTAATGCTACATAACGTTATACGTTATATCGTAATACTACATAACGTTATACGTTATAACGTATTACCACATAACGTTCTACGTTATATCGTAATGCTACATAACGTTATACGTTATATCGTAATGCTACATATCGTTATACGTTATATCATAATGTTACATAACGTTATACGTTATATCGTAATGCTACATAACGTTATACGTTATAGCATAATGCTACATAACGTTATACGTTATAACATATTACCATATAACGTTATACGTTATATCGTTATGCTGCATAACGTTATACGTTATATCGTAATGCTACATAACGTTATACGTTATATCGTAATACTACATAACGTTATACGTTATAACGTATTACCACATAACGTTCTACGTTATATCGTAATGCTACATAACGTTATACGTTATATCATAATGCTACATAACGTTATACGTTATTACATAGTACTATATAACGTTATACGTTATATCGTTATGCTACATAACGGTATACGTTATATCGTAATGCTACATAACGTTATACGTTATATCGTAATGCTACATAACGTTATACGTTATAACGTATTATCACATAACGTTATACGTTATATCGTAATGCTACATAACGTTATACGTTATATCGTAATGCTACATATCGTTATACGTTATATCATAATGCTACATAACGTTATACGTTATATCGTAATGCTACATAACGTTATACGTTATATCATAATGCTACATAACGTTATACGTTATAACATATTACCATATAACGTTATACGTTATATCGTTATGCTACATAACGTTATACGTTATATCGTAATGCTACATATCGTTATACGTTATATCATAATGCTACATAACGTTATACGTTATAACATATTACCATATAACGTTATACGTTAAATCGTTTTGCTACACAACGTTATACGTTATATCGTAATGCTACATAACGTTATACGTTATATCATAATGCTACATAACGTTATACGTTATAACATATTACCATATAACGTTATACGTTATATCGTTATGCTACATAACGTTATACGTTATATCGTAATGCTACATAACGTTATACGTTATATCGTAATGCTACATAACGTTATACGTTATATCGTAATGCTACATAACGTTATACGTTATAACGTATTATCACATAACGTTATACGTTATATCGTAATGCTACATAACGTTATACGTTATATCGTAATGCTACATAACGTTATACGTTATATCGTAATGCTACATAACGTTATACGTTATATCGTAATACTATATAACGTTATACGTTATATCGTAATGCTACATATCGTTATACGGTATATCATTATACTACATAACGTTATACGTTATAACTTAATACTATATAACGTTATAAGTTATATCCTTATGCTACATAACGTTATACGTTATGTCGTAATGCTACATATCGTTATACGTTATATCATAATGCTACATAACGTTATACGTTATAACATATTACCATATAACGCTATACGTTAAATCGTTATGCTACACAACGTTATACGTTATATCGTAATGCTACATAACGTTATACGTCATAACGTATTACCACATAACATTATACGTTATATCGTAATACTACATAACGGTATACGTTATAACGTAATACTACATAACGTTATACGTTATATCGTAATGCTACATAACGTTATACGTTATATCGTAATGCTACATAACGTTATACGTTATATCGTAATACTACATAACGTTATACGTTATATCGTAATGCTACATAACGTTATACGTTATATCGTAATGCTACATATCGTTATACGTTATATCATTATACTACATAACGTTATACGTTATAACTTAATACTATATAACGTTATAAGTTATATCCTTATGCTACATAACGTTATACGTTATGTCGTAATGCTACATATCGTTATACGTTATATCATAATGCTACATAACGTTATACGTTATAACATATTACCATATAACGCTATACGTTAAATCGTTATGCTACACAACGTTATACGTTATATCGTAATGCTACATAACGTTATACGTCATAACGTATTACCACATAACATTATACGTTATATCGTAATACTACATAACGGTATACGTTATAACGTAATACTACATAACGTTATACGTTATATCGTAATGCTACATAACGTTATACGTTATATCGTAATGCTACATAACGTTATACGTTATATCGTAATACTATATAACGTTATACGTTATATCGTAATGCTACATATCGTTATACGTTATATCATTATACTACATAACGTTATACGTTATAACTTAATACTATATAACGTTATAAGTTATATCCTTATGCTACATAACGTTATACGTTATGTCGTAATGCTACATATCGTTATACGTTATATCATAATGCTACATAACGTTATACGTTATAACATATTACCATATAACGCTATACGTTAAATCGTTATGCTACACAACGTTATACGTTATATCGTAATGCTACATAACGTTATACGTCATAACGTATTACCACATAACATTATACGTTATATCGTAATGCTACATAACGTTATACGTTATATCGTAATACTACATAACGGTATACGTTATAACGTAATACTACATAACGTTATACGTTATATCGTAATACTATATAACGTTATACGTTATATCGTAATGCTACATGTCGTTATACGTTATATCATAATACTACATAACGTTATACGTTATAACTTAATACTATATAACGATATACGTTATATCGTAATGCTACATAACGTTATACGTTATATCGTAATGCTACATATCGTTATACGTTATGTCGTAATACTACATAACGGTATACGTTATAACGTAATACTACATAACGTTATACGTTATATCGTTATACTACACAACGGTATACGTTATATCGTAACGCTACATAACGTTATACGTTATAACATATTACCATATAACGTTATACGTTATATCGTAATGCTACATAACGTTATACGTTATATCGTAATACTACATAACGGTATACGTTATAACGTAATACTACATAACGTTATACGTTATATCGTAATTCTATATAACGTTATACGTTATATCGTAATGCTACATAACGTTATAAGTTATAACGTAATGCTACATATCGTTATACGTTATATCATAATACTACATAACGCTATACGTTATAACTTAATACTATATAACGTTATACGTTATATCGTTATGCTACATAATGTTATACGTTATATCGTTATGCTACATATCGTTATACGTTATATCATAATACTACATAACGTTATACGTTATAACTTAATACTATATAACGTTATACGTTATATCGTTATGCTACATAACGTTATACGTTATATCGTAGTGCTACATAACGTTATACGTTATATCGTAATACTACATAACGTTATACGTTATAACGTATTACCACATAACGTTATACGTTATATCGTAATGCTACATAACGTTATACGTTATATCGTAATACTACATAACGGTATACGTTATAACGTAATACTACATAACGTTATACGTTATATCGTAATACTATATAACGTTATACGTTATATCGTAATGCTACATATCGTTATACGTTATATCATTTTACTACATAACGTTATACGTTATAACTTAATACTATATAACGTTATAAGTTATATCCTTATGCTACATAACGTTATACGTTATGTCCTAATGCTACATATCGTTATACGTTATATCATAATGCTACATAACGTTATACGTTATAACATATTACCATATAACGCTATACGTTAAATCGTTATGCTACACAACGTTATACGTTATATCGTAATGCTACATAACGTTATACGTCATAACGTATTACCACATAACGTTATACGTTATATCGTAATGCTACATAACGTTATACGTTATATCGTAATACTACATAACGGTATACGTTATAACGTAATACTACATAACGTTATACGTTATATCGTGATGCTACATAACTTTATACGTTATATCGTAATGCTACATATCGTTATACGTTATATCATAATGCTACATAACGTTATACGTTATAACATATTACCATATAACGTTATACGTTAAATCGTTATGCTACACAACGTTATACGTTATATTGTAATGCTACATAACGTTATACGTCATAACGTATTACCACATAACGTTATACGTTATAGCGTAATGCTACATATCGTTATACGTTATATCATTATACTACATAACGTTATACATTATAACTTAATACTATATAACGTTATAAGTTATATCCTTATGCTACATAACGTTATACGTTATGTCGTAATGCTACATAACGTTATACGTTATATCGTTATGCTACATAACGTTATACGTTATATCGTAATGCTACATAACGTTATACGTTATATCGTAATTCTACACAACGGTATACGTTATAACGTAATGCTACATAACGTTATACGTTATAACGTATTACCACATAACGTTATACGTTATATCGTAATGCTACATAACGTTACACGTTATATCGTAATGCTACATATCGTTATACGTTATATCATAATGCTACATAACGTTATACGTTATATCGTAATGCTACATAACGTTATACGTTATAGCATAATACTACATAACGTTATACGTTATAACGTATTACCACATAACGTTATACGTTATATCGTAATGCTACATAACGTTATACGTTATATCGTAATGCTACATGTCGTTATACGTTATATCATAATACTACATAACGTTATACGTTATAACTTAATACTATATAACGTTATAAGTTATATCCTTATGCTACATAACGTTATACGTTATATCGTAATGCTACATAACGTTATACGTTATATCGTTATGCTACATAACGTTATGCGTTATATCGTAATGCTACATAACGTTATACGTTATATCATAATGCTACATAACGTTATACGTTATTACATAGTACTGTATAACGTTATACGTTATATCGTTATGCTACATAACGTTATACGTTATATCGTAATGCTACATAACGTTATACGTTATATCATTATACTACATAACGTTATACATTATAACTTAATACTATATAACGTTATAAGTTATATCCTTATGCTACATAACGTTATACGTTATGTCGTAATGCTACATAACGTTATACGTTATATCGTAATACTATTTAACGATATACGTTATATCGTAATGCTACATAACGTTATACGTTATATCGTAATGCTACATATCGTTATACGTTATATCGTAATACTACACAACGGTATACGTTACATCGTAACGCTACATAACGTTTTACGTTATAACATATTACCATATAACGTTATACGTTATATCGTAATGCTACTTAACGTTATACGCTATATCGTAATACTACATAACGGTATACGTTATAACGTAATACTACATAACGTTATACGTTATATCGTAATACTATATAACGTTATACGTTATATCGTAATGCTACATAACGTTATACGTTATAACTTAATACTATATAACGTTATACGTTATATCGTTATGCTACATAACTTTATACGTTATATCGTAGTGCTACATATCGTTATACGTTATATCGTAATACTACATAACGTTATACGTTATACCGTATTACCACATAACGTTATACGTTATATCGTAATGCTACATAACTTTATACGTTATATCGTAATGCTACATATCGTTATACGTTATATCATTATACTACATAACGTTATACGTTATAACTTAATACTATATAACGTTATAAGTTATATCCTTATGCTACATAACGTTATACGTTATGTCGTAATGCTACATATCGTTATACGTTATATCATAATGCTACATAACGTTATACGTTAAATCATATTACCATATAACGCTATACGTTAAATCGTTATGCTACACAACGTTATACGTTATATCGTAATGCTACATAACGTTATACGTCATAACGTATTACCACATAACGCCATACGTTATATCGTAATGCTACATAACGGTATACGTTATAACGTAATACTACATAACGGTATACGTTATAACGTAATACTACATAACGTTATACGTTATATCGTAATGCTACATAACTTTATACGTTATATCGTAATGCTACATATCGTTATACGTTATATCATAATGCTACATAACTTTATACGTTATATCGTAATGCTACATATCGTTATACGTTATATCATAATGCTACATAACGTTATACGTTATAACATATTACCATATAACGTTATACGTTAAATCGTTATGCTACACAACGTTATACGTTATATCGTAATGCTACATAACGTTATACGTCATAACGTATTACCACATAACGTTATACGTTATATCGTAATGCTACATAACGTTATACGTTATATCGTAATACTACATAATGGTACACGTTATAACGTAATACTACATAACGTTATACGTTATATCGTAATACTATATAACGTTATACGTTATATCGTAATGCTACATATCGTTATACGTTATATCATTATACTACATAACGTTATACATTATAACTTAATACTATATAACGTTATAAGTTATATCCTTATGCTACATAACGTTATACGTTATGTCGTAATGCTACATAACGTTATACGTTATATTGTTATGCTACATAACGTTATACGTTTTATCGTAATGCTACATAACGTTATACGTTATATCATAATGCTACATAACGTTATACGTTATATCGTAATGCTACATAACGTTACACGTTATATCGTAATACTACATAACGGTATACGTTATAACGTAATACTACATAACGTTATACGTTATATCGTAATACTATATAACGTTATACGTTATATCGTAATGCTACATAGCGTTATACG
Source organism: Bombus lapidarius (assembly GCA_936014575.1). Lineage (NCBI taxonomy): Eukaryota > Metazoa > Arthropoda > Insecta > Hymenoptera > Apidae > Bombus > Bombus lapidarius. The sequence continues at coordinate 267,964 of CAKXZU010000101.1, read as the reverse complement.
TTATATCGTAATGCTACATGTCGTTATACGCTATGTCGTAATACTACATAACGGTATACGTTATAACGTAATACTACATAACGTTATACGTTATATCGTAATGCTACATAACGTTATACGTTATATCATAATGCAACATAACGTTATACGTTATTACATAGTACTATATAACTTTATACGTTATATCGTTATGCTACATAACGTTATACGTTATATCGTAATGCTACATAACGTTATACGTTATATCGTAATGCTACATAACGTTATACGTTATATCGTAATACTATATAACGATATACGTTATATCGTAATGCTACATAACGTTATACGTTATATCGTAATGCTACATATCGTTATACGTTATATCGTAATACTACACAACGGTATACGTTATATCGTAACGCTACATAACGTTATACGTTATAACATATTACCATATAACGTTATACGTTATATCGTAATGCTACATAACGTTATACGCTATGTCGTAATACTACATAACGGTATACGTTATAACGTAATACTACATAACGTTATACGTTATATCGTAATACTATATAACGTTATACGTTATATCGTAATGCTACATAACGTTATACGTTATATCGTAATGCTACATACCGTTATACATTATATCATAATACTACATAACGTTATACGTTATAACTTAATACTATATAACGTTATACGTTATATCGTTATGCTACATAACGTTATACGTTATATCGTAGTGCTACATAACGTTATACGTTATATCGTAATACTACATAACGTTATACGTTATAACGTATTACCACATAACGTTATACGTTATAACGTATTACCACATAACGTTATACGTTATATCGTAATGCTACATAACGTTATACGTTATATCGTAATGCTACATATCGTTATACGTTATATCATTATACTACATAACGTTATACGTTATAACTTAATACTATATAACGTTATACGTTATATCGTAATGCTACATAACGTTATACGTTATATCGTAATGCTACATATCGTTATACGTTATATCATTATACTACATAACGTTATACGTTATAACTTAATACTATATAACGTTATAAGTTATATCCTTATGCTACATAACGTTATATGTTATGTCGTAATGCTACACAACGTTATACGTTATGTCGTAATGCTACACAACGTTATACGTTATATCGTTATGCTACATAACGTTATACGTTATATCGTAACGCTACATAACGTTACACGTTATATCATAATGCTACATAACGTTATACGTTATTACATAGTACTATATAACGTTATTCGTTATATCGTTATGCTACATAACGTTATACGTTATATCGTAATGCTACATAATGTTATACGTTATATCGTAATGCTACATAACGTTATACGTTATAACGTATTACCACATAACGTTATACGTTATATCGTAATGCTACATAACGTTATACGTTATATCGTAATGCTACATATCGTTATACGTTATATCGTAATGCTACATAACGTTATACGTTATATCGTAATGCTACATATCGTTATACGTTATATCGTAATACTACACAACGGTATACGTTATATCGTAACGCTACATAACGTTATACGTTATAACATATTACCATATAACGTTATACGTTATATCGTAATGCTACATAACGTTATACGCTATATCGTAATACTACATAACGGTATACGTTATAACGTAATACTACATAACGTTATACGTTATATCGTAATACTATATAACGCTATACGTTATATCGTAATGCTACATAACGCTATACGTTAAATCGTTATGCTACACAACGTTATACGTTATATCGTAATGCTACATAACGTTATACGTCATAACGTATTACCACATAACGTCATACGTTATATCGTAATGCTACATAACGTTATACGTTATATCGTAATACTACATAACGGTATACGTTATAACGTAATACTACATAACGTTATACGTTATATCGTAATGCTACATAACTTTATACGTTATATCGTAATGCTACATATCGTTATACGTTATATCATAATGCTACATAACGTTATACGTTATAACATATTACCATATAACGTTATACGTTAAATCGTTATGCTACACAACGTTATACGTTATATCGTAATGCTACATAACGTTATACGTCATAACGTATTACCACATAACGTTATACGTTATATCGTAATGCTACATAACGTTATACGTTATATCGTAATACTACATAATGGTACACGTTATAACGTAATACTACATAACGTTATACGTTATATCGTAATACTATATAACGTTATACGTTATATCGTAATGCTACATATCGTTATACGTTATATCATTATACTACATAACGTTATACATTATAACTTAATACTATATAACGTTATAAGTTATATCCTTATGCTACATAACGTTATACGTTATGTCGTAATGCTACATAACGTTATACGTTATATCGTTATGCTACATAACGTTATACGTTTTATCGTAATGCTACATAACGTTATACGTTATATCATAATGCTACATAACGTTATACGTTATATCGTAATGCTACATAACGTTACACGTCATATCGTAATACTACATGACGGTATACGTTATAACGTAATACTACATAACGTTATACGTTATATCGTAATACTATATAACGTTATACGTTATATCGTAATGCTACATAACGTTATACGTTATATCGTAATGCTACATGTCGTTATACGCTATGTCGTAATACTACATAACGGTATACGTTATAACGTAATACTACATAACGTTATACGTTATATCGTAATGCTACATAACGTTATACGATATATCATAATGCAACATAACGTTATACGTTATTACATAGTACTATATAACTTTATACGTTATATCGTTATGCTACATAACGTTATACGTTATATCGTAATGCTACATAACGTTATACGTTATATCGTAATGCTACATAACGTTATACGTTATATCGTAATACTATATAACGATATACGTTATATCGTAATGCTACATAACGTTATACGTTATATCGTAATGCTACATATCGTTATACGTTATATCGTAATACTACACAACGGTATACGTTATATCGTAACGCTACATAACGTTATACGTTATAACATATTACCATATAACGTTATACGTTATATCGTAATGCTACATAACGTTATACGCTATATCGTAATACTACATAACGGTATACGTTATAACGTAATACTACATAACGTTATACGTTATATCGTAATACTATATAACGTTATACGTTATATCGTAATGCTACATAACGTTATACGTTATATCGTAATGCTACATATCGTTATACATTATATCATAATACTACATAACGTTATACGTTATAACTTAATACTATATAACGTTATACGTTATATCGTTATGCTACATAACGTTATACGTTATATCGTAGTGCTACATAACGTTATACGTTATATCGTAATACTACATAACGTTATACGTTATAACGTATTACCACATAACGTTATACGTTATAACGTATTACCACATAACGTTATACGTTATATCGTAATGCTACATAACGTTATACGTTATATCGTAATGCTACATATCGTTATACGTTATATCATTATACTACATAACGTTATACGTTATAACTTAATACTATATAACGTTATACGTTATATCGTAATGCTACATAACGTTATACGTTATATCGTAATGCTACATATCGTTATACGTTATATCATTATACTACATAACGTTATACGTTATAACTTAATACTATATAACGTTATCAGTTATATCCTTATGCTACATAACGTTATATGTTATGTCGTAATGCTACACAACGTTATACGTTATGTCGTAATGCTACACAACGTTATACGTTATATCGTTATGCTACATAACGTTATACGTTATATCGTAATGCTACATAACGTTATACGTTATATCATAATGCTACATAACGTTATACGTTATTACATAGTACTATATAACGTTATTCGCTATATCGTTATGCTACATAACGTTATACGTTATATCGTAATGCTACATAATGTTATACGTTATATCGTAATGCTACATAACGTTATACGTTATAACGTATTACCACATAACGTTATACGTTATATCGTAATGCTACATAACGTTATACGTTATATCGTAATGCTACATATCGTTATACGTTATATCGTAATGCTACATAACGTTATACGTTATATCGTAATGCTACATATCGTTATACGTTATATCGTAATACTACACAACGGTATACGTTATATCGTAACGCTACATAACGTTATACGTTATAACATATTACCATATAACGTTATACGTTATATCGTAATGCTACATAACGTTATACGCTATATCGTAATACTACATAACGGTATACGTTATAACGTAATACTACATAACGTTATACGTTATATCGTAATACTATATAACGTTATACGTTATATCGTAATGCTACATAACGTTATACGTTATATCGTAATGCTACATATCGTTATACATTATATCATAATACTACATAACGTTATACGTTATAACTTAATACTATATAACGTTATACGTTATATCGTTATGCTACATAACGTTATACGTTATATCGTAGTGCTACATAACGTTATACGTTATATCGTAATACTACATAACGTTATACGTTATAACGTATTACCACATAACGTTATACGTTATAACGTATTACCACATAACGTTATACGTTATATCGTAATGCTACATAACGTTATACGTTATATCGTAATGCTACATATCGTTATACGTTATATCATTATACTACATAACGTTATACGTTATAACTTAATACTATATAACGTTATACGTTATATCGTAATGCTACATAACGTTATACGTTATATCGTAATGCTACATATCGTTATACGTTATATCATTATACTACATAACGTTATACGTTATAACTTAATACTATATAACGTTATAAGTTATATCCTTATGCTACATAACGTTATACGTTATGTCGTAATGCTACACAACGTTATACGTTATGTCGTAATGCTACACAACGTTATACGTTATATCGTTATGCTGCATAACGTTATACGTTATATCGTAATGCTACATAACGTTATACGTTATATCATAATGCTACATAACGTTATACGTTATTACATAGTACTATATAACGTTATTCGTTATATCGTTATGCTACATAACGTTATACGTTATATCGTAATGCTACATAATGTTATACGTTATATCGTAATGCTACATAACGTTATACGTTATAACGCATTACCACATAACGTTATACGTTATATCGTAATGCTACATAACGTTATACGTTATATCGTAATGCTACATATCGTTATACGTTATATCATAATGCTACATAACGTTATACGTTATATCGTAATGCTACATATCGTTATACGCTATGTCGTAATACTACCTAACGGTATACGTTATAACGTAATACTACATAACGTTATACGTTATATCGTAATGCTACATAACGTTATACGTTATATCGTAATGCTACATATCGTTATACGCTATGTCGTAATACTACATAACGGTATACGTTATAACGTAATACTACATAACGTTATACGTTATATCGTAATGCTACATAACGTTATAAGTTATATCATAATGCAACATAACGTTATACGTTATTACATAGTACTATATAACTTTATACGTTATATCGTTATGCTACATAACGTTATACGTTATATCGTAATGCTACATAACGTTATACGTTATATCGTAATACTATATAACGATATACGTTATATCGTAATGCTACATAACGTTATACATTATATCGTAATGCTACATATCGTTATACGTTATATCGTAATACTACACAACGGCATACGTTATATCGTAATGCTACATAACGTTATACGCTATATCGTAATACTACATAACGGTAACGTTATAACGTAATACTACATAACGTTATACGTTATATCGTAATACTATATAACGTTATACGTTATATCGTAATGCTACATAACGTTATACGTTATATCGTAATGCTACATATCGTTATACATTATATCATAATACTACATAACGTTATACGTTATAACTTAATACTATATAACGTTATACGTTATATCGTTATGCTACATAACGTTATACGTTATATCGTAGTGCTACATAACGTTATACGTTATATCGTAATACTACATAACGTTATACGTTATAACGTATTACCACATAACGTTATACGTTATAACGTATTACCACATAACGTTATACGTTATATCGTAATGCTACATAACGTTATACGTTATATCGTAATGCTACATATCGTTATACGTTATATCATTATACTACATAACGTTATACGTTATAACTTAATACTATATAACGTTATACGTTATATCGTAATGCTACATAACGTTATACTTTATATCGTAATGCTACATATCGTTATACGTTATATCATTATACTACATAACGTTATACGTTATAACTTAATACTATATAACGTTATAAGTTATATCCTTATGCTACATAACGTTATATGTTATGTCGTAAAGCTACACAACGTTATACGTTATGTCGTAATGCTACACAACGTTATACGTTATATCGTTATGCTACATAACGTTATACGTTATATCGTAATGCTACATAACGTTATACGTTATATCATAATGCTACATAACGTTATACGTTATTACATAGTACTATATAACGTTATTCGTTATATCGTTATGCTACATAACGTTATACGTTATATCGTAATGCTACATAATGTTATACGTTATATCGTAATGCTACATAACGTTATACGTTATAACGTATTACCACATAACGTTATACGTTATATCGTAATGCTACATAACGTTATACGTTATATCGTAATGCTACATATCGTTATACGTTATATCGTAATGCTACATAACGTTATACGTTATATCGTAATGCTACATATCGTTATACGTTATATCGTAATACTACACAACGGTATACGTTATATCGTAACGCTACATAACGTTATACGTTATAACATATTACCATATAACGTTATACGTTATATCGTAATGCTACATAACGTTATACGCTATATCGTAATACTACATAACGGTATACGTTATAACGTAATACTACATAACGTTATACGTTATATCGTAATACTATATAACGTTATACGTTATATCGTAATGCTACATAACGTTATACGTTATATCGTAATGCTACATATCGTTATACATTATATCATAATACTACATAACGTTATACGTTATAACTTAATACTATATAACGTTATACGTTATATCGTTATGCTACATAACGTTATACGTTATATCGTAGTGCTACATAACGTTATACGTTATATCGTAATACTACATAACGTTATACGTTATAACGTATTACCACATAACGTTATACGTTATAACGTATTACCACATAACGTTATAGGTTATATCGTAATGCTACATAACGTTATACGTTATATCGTAATGCTACATATCGTTATACGTTATATCATTATACTACATAACGTTATACGTTATAACTTAATACTATATAACGTTATACGTTATATCGTAATGCTACATAACGTTATACGTTATATCGTAATGCTACATATCGTTATACGTTATATCATTATACTACATAACGTTATACGTTATAACTTAATACTATATAACGTTATAAGTTATATCCTTATGCTACATAACGTTATACGTTATGTCGTAATGCTACACAACGTTATACGTTATGTCGTAATGCTACACAACGTTATACGTTATATCGTTATGCTACATAACGTTATACGTTATATCGTAATGCTACATAACGTTATACGTTATATCATAATGCTACATAACGTTATACGTTATTACATAGTACTATATAACGTTATTCGTTATATCGTTATGCTACATAACGTTATACGTTATATCGTAATGCTACATAATGTTATACGTTATATCGTAATGCTACATAACGTTATACGTTATATCGTAATGCTACATAACGTTATACGTTATATCGTAATGCTACATATCGTTATACGTTATATCATAATGCTACATAACGTTATACGTTATATCGTAATGCTACATATCGTTATACGCTATGTCGTAATACTACCTAACGGTATACGTTATAACGTAATACTACATAACGTTATACGTTATATCGTAATGCTACATAACGTTATACGTTATATCATAATGCTACATAACGTTATACGTTATTACATAGTACTATATAACTTTATACGTTATATCGTTATGCTACATAACGTTATACGTTATATCGTAATGCTACATAACGTTATACGTTATATCGTAATGCTACATAACGTTATACGTTATATCGTTATGCTACATAACGTTATACGTTATATCGTAATGCTACATAACGTTATACGTTATATCGTAATACTACATAACGGTATACGTTATAACGTAATACTACATAACGTTATACGTTATATCGTAATACTACACAACGTTATACGTCATAACGTATTACCACATAACGTTATACGTTATATCGTAATGCTACATAACGTTACACGTTACTTCGTAACGCTACATAACGTTATACGTTATAACATATTACCATATAACTTTATACGTTATATCGTAATGCTACATAACGTTATACGTTATATCGTAATTCTACATAACGGTATACGTTACAACGTAATACTACATAACGTTATATGTTATAACATATTACCATATAACGTTATACGTTAAATCGTTATGCTACACAACGTTATACGTTATATCGTAATGCTACATAACGTTATACGTCATAACGTATTACCACATAACGTTATACGTTATATCGTTATGCTACACAACGTTATACGTCATAACGTATTACCACATAACGTTATACGTTATATCGTAATGCTACATAACGTTACACGTTATATCGTAATACTACATAACGGTATACGTTATAACGTAATACTACATAACGTTATACGTTATATCGTAATACTATATAACGTTATACGTTATATCGTAGTGCTACATAACGTTATACGTTATATCGTAATGCTACATATCGTTATACGCTATGTCGTAATACTACCTAACGGTATACGTTATAACGTAATACTACATAACGTTATACGTTATATCGTAATGCTACATAACGTTATACGTTATATCATAATGCTACATAACGTTATACGTTATTACATAGTACTATATAACTTTATACGTTATATCGTTATGCTACATAACGTTATACGTTATATCGTAATGCTACATAACGTTATACGTTATATCGTAATGCTACATAACGTTATACGTTATATCGTAATACTATATAACGATATACGTTATATCGTAATGCTACATAACGTTATACGTTATATCGTAATGCTACATATCGTTATACGTTATGTCGTAATACTACATAACGCTATACGTTATAACGTAATACTACATAACGGTATACATTATAACGTAATACTACATATCGTTATACGTTATATCATTATACTACATAACGTTATACGTTATAACTTAATACTATATAACGTTATAAGTTATATCCTTATGCTACATAACGTTATACGTTATGTCGTAATGCTACACAACGTTATACGTTATGTCGTAATGCTACACAACGTTATACGTTATATCGTTATGCTGCATAACGTTATACGTTATATCGTAATGCTACATAACGTTATACGTTATATCATAATGCTACATAACGTTATACGTTATTACATAGTACTATATAACGTTATTCGTTATATCGTTATGCTACATAACGTTATACGTTATATCGTAATGCTACATAATGTTATACGTTATATCGTAATGCTACATAACGTTATACGTTATAACGCATTACCACATAACGTTATACGTTATATCGTAATGCTACATAACGTTATACGTTATATCGTAATGCTACATATCGTTATACGTTATATCATAATGCTACATAACGTTATACGTTATATCGTAATGCTACATATCGTTATACGCTATGTCGTAATACTACCTAACGGTATACGTTATAACGTAATACTACATAACGTTATACGTTATATCGTAATGCTACATAACGTTATACGTTATATCGTAATGCTACATATCGTTATACGCTATGTCGTAATACTACATAACGGTATACGTTATAACGTAATACTACATAACGTTATACGTTATATCGTAATGCTACATAACGTTATAAGTTATATCATAATGCAACATAACGTTATACGTTATTACATAGTACTATATAACTTTATACGTTATATCGTTATGCTACATAACGTTATACGTTATATCGTAATGCTACATAACGTTATACGTTATATCGTAATACTATATAACGATATACGTTATATCGTAATGCTACATAACGTTATACATTATATCGTAATGCTACATATCGTTATACGTTATATCGTAATACTACACAACGGCATACGTTATATCGTAACGCTACATAACGTTATACGTTATAACATATTACCATATAACGTTATACGTTATATCGTAATGCTACATAACGTTATACGTTATATCGTAATGCTACATATCGTTATACGTTATATCGTAATACTACATAACGTTATACGTTATAACGTATTACCACATAACGTTATACGTTATAACGTATTACCACATAACGTTATACGTTATATCGTAATGCTACATAACGTTATACGTTATATCGTAATGCTACATATCGTTATACGTTATATCATTATACTACATAACGTTATACGTTATAACTTAATACTATATAACGTTATACGTTATATCGTAATGCTACATAACGTTATACTTTATATCGTAATGCTACATATCGTTATACGTTATATCATTATACTACATAACGTTATACGTTATAACTTAATACTATATAACGTTATAAGTTATATCCTTATGCTACATAACGTTATATGTTATGTCGTAATGCTACACAACGTTATACGTTATGTCGTAATGCTACACAACGTTATACGTTATATCGTTATGCTACATAACGTTATACGTTATATCGTAATGCTACATAACGTTATACGTTATATCATAATGCTACATAACGTTATACGTTATTACATAGTACTATATAACGTTATTCGTTATATCGTTATGCTACATAACGTTATACGTTATATCGTAATGCTACATAATGTTATACGTTATATCGTAATGCTACATAACGTTATACGTTATAACGTATTACCACATAACGTTATACGTTATATCGTAATGCTACATAACGTTATACGTTATATCGTAATGCTACATATCGTTATACGTTATATCGTAATGCTACATAACGTTATACGTTATATCGTAATGCTACATATCGTTATACGTTATATCGTAATACTACACAACGGTATACGTTATATCGTAACGCTACATAACGTTATACGTTATAACATATTACCATATAACGTTATACGTTATATCGTAATGCTACATAACGTTATACGCTATATCGTAATACTACATAACGGTATACGTTATAACGTAATACTACATAACGTTATACGTTATATCGTAATACTATATAACGTTATACGTTATATCGTAATGCTACATAACGTTATACGTTATATCGTAATGCTACATATCGTTATACATTATATCATAATACTACATAACGTTATACGTTATAACTTAATACTATATAACGTTATACGTTATATCGTTATGCTACATAACGTTATACGTTATATCGTAGTGCTACATAACGTTATACGTTATATCGTAATACTACATAACGTTATACGTTATAACGTATTACCACATAACGTTATACGTTATAACGTATTACCACATAACGTTATAGGTTATATCGTAATGCTACATAACGTTATACGTTATATCGTAATGCTACATATCGTTATACGTTATATCATTATACTACATAACGTTATACGTTATAACTTAATACTATATAACGTTATACGTTATATCGTAATGCTACATAACGTTATACGTTATATCGTAATGCTACATATCGTTATACGTTATATCATTATACTACATAACGTTATACGTTATAACTTAATACTATATAACGTTATAAGTTATATCCTTATGCTACATAACGTTATACGTTATGTCGTAATGCTACACAACGTTATACGTTATGTCGTAATGCTACACAACGTTATACGTTATATCGTTATGCTACATAACGTTATACGTTATATCGTAATGCTACATAACGTTATACGTTATATCATAATGCTACATAACGTTATACGTTATTACATAGTACTATATAACGTTATTCGTTATATCGTTATGCTACATAACGTTATACGTTATATCGTAATGCTACATAATGTTATACGTTATATCGTAATGCTACATAACGTTATACGTTATATCGTAATGCTACATAACGTTATACGTTATATCGTAATGCTACATATCGTTATACGTTATATCATAATGCTACATAACGTTATACGTTATATCGTAATGCTACATATCGTTATACGCTATGTCGTAATACTACCTAACGGTATACGTTATAACGTAATACTACATAACGTTATACGTTATATCGTAATGCTACATAACGTTATACGTTATATCATAATGCTACATAACGTTATACGTTATTACATAGTACTATATAACTTTATACGTTATATCGTTATGCTGCATAACGTTATACGTTATATCGTAATGCTACATAACGTTATACGTTATATCGTAATGCTACATAACGTTATACGTTATATCGTTATGCTACATAACGTTATACGTTATATCGTAATGCTACATAACGTTATACGTTATATCGTAATACTACATAACGGTATACGTTATAACGTAATACTACATAACGTTATACGTTATATCGTAATACTACACAACGTTATACGTCATAACGTATTACCACATAACGTTATACGTTATATCGTAATGCTACATAACGTTACACGTTACTTCGTAACGCTACATAACGTTATACGTTATAACATATTACCATATAACTTTATACGTTATATCGTAATGCTACATAACGTTATACGTTATATCGTAATTCTACATAACGGTATACGTTACAACGTAATACTACATAACGTTATACGTTATAACATATTACCATATAACGTTATACGTTAAATCGTTATGCTACACAACGTTATACGTTATATCGTAATGCTACATAACGTTATACGTCATAACGTATTACCACATAACGTTATACGTTATATCGTTATGCTACACAACGTTATACGTCATAACGTATTACCACATAACGTTATACGTTATATCGTAATGCTACATAACGTTACACGTTATATCGTAATACTACATAACGGTATACGTTATAACGTAATACTACATAACGTTATACGTTATATCGTAATACTATATAACGTTATACGTTATATCGTAATGCTACATAACGTTATACGTTATATCGTAATGCTACATATCGTTATACGCTATGTCGTAATACTACCTAACGGTATACGTTATAACGTAATACTACATAACGTTATACGTTATATCGTAATGCTACATAACGTTATACGTTATATCATAATGCTACATAACGTTATACGTTATTACATAGTACTATATAACTTTATACGTTATATCGTTATGCTACATAACGTTATACGTTATATCGTAATGCTACATAACGTTATACGTTATATCGTAATGCTACATAACGTTATACGTTATATCGTAATACTATATAACGATATACGTTATATCGTAATGCTACATAACGTTATACGTTATATCGTAATGCTACATATCGTTATACGTTATGTCGTAATACTACATAACGCTATACGTTATAACGTAATACTACACAACGTTATACGTTATATCGTAATACTACACAACGGTATACGTTACTTCGTAACGCTACATAACGTTATACGTTATAACATATTACCATATAACGTTATACGTTATATCGTAATGCTACATAACGTTATACGTTATATCGTAATTCTACATAACGGTATACATTATAACGTAATACTACATAACGTTATACGTTATATCGTAATACTATATAACGTTATACGTTATATCGTAATGCTACATAACGTTATACGTTATATCGTAATGCTACATATCGTTATACGTTATATCATAATACTACATAACGTTATACGTTATAACTTAATACTATATAACGTTATACGTTATATCGTTATGCTACATAATGTTATACGTTATATCGTTATGCTACATATCGTTATACGTTATATCATTATACTACATAACGTTATACGTTATAACTTAATACTATATAACGTTATAAGTTATATCCTTATGCTACATAACGTTATACGTTATGTCGTAATGCTACATATCGTTATACGTTATATCATAATGCTACATAACGTTATACGTTATAACATAATACCATATAACGTTATACGTTAAATCGTTATGCTACACAACGTTATACGTTATATCGTAATGCTACATAACGTTATACGTCATAACGTATTACCACATAACGTTATACGTTATATCGTAATGCTACATAACGTTATACGTTATATCGTAATACTATATAACGTTATACGTTATATCGTAATGCTACATGTCGTTATACGTTATATCATAATACTACATAACGTTATACGTTATAACTTAATACTATATAACGTTATAAGTTATATCCTTATGCTACATAACGTTATACGTTATATCGTAATGCTACATAACGTTATACGTTATATCGTTATGCTACATAACGTTATACGTTATATCGTAATGCTACATAACGTTATACGTTATATCATAATGCTACATAACGTTATACGTTATTTCGTTATGCTACATAACGTTATACGTTATATCGTAATGCTACCTAACGTTATACGTTATATCGTAATGCTACATAACGTTATACGTTATAACGTATTACCACATAACGTTATACGTTATATCGTAATGCTACATAACGTTATACGTTATATCGTAATGCTACATATCGTTATACGTTATATCATAATGCTACATAACGTTATACGTTGTAACATATTACCATATAACGTTATTCGTTAAATCGTTATGCTACACAACGTTATACGTTATATCGTAATGCTACATAACGTTAAACGTCATAACGTATTACCACATAACGTTATACGATATATCGTAATGCTACATAATGTTATACGTTATATCGTAATACTACATAACGGTATACGTTATAACGTAATACTACATAACGTTATACGTTATATCGTAATACTATATAACGTTATACGTTATATCGCAATGCTACATATCGTTATACGTTATATCATTATACTACATAACGTTATACATTATAACTTAATACTATATAACGTTATAAGTTATATCCTTATGCTACATTACGTTATACGTTATGTCGTAATGCTACATAACGTTATACGTTATATCGTTATGCTACATAACGTTATACGTTATTACATAGTACTATATAACGTTATACGTCATATCGTTATGCTACATAACGTTATACGTTATATCGTAATGCTACATATCGTTATACGTTATATCATAATGCTACATAACGTTATACGTTATATCGTAATGCTACATAACGCTAAACGTCATAACGTATTACCACATAACGTTATACGATATATCGTAATGCTACATAACGTTATACGTTATATCGTAATACTACATAACGGTATACGTTATAACGTAATACTACATAACGTTATACGTTATATCGTAATACTATATAACGTTATACGTTATATCGTATTACCACATAACGTTATACGTTATATCGTTATGCTACACAACGTTATACGTCATAACGCATTACCACATAACGTTATACGTTATATCGTAATGCTACATAACGTTATACGTTATATCGTAATGCTACATATCGTTATACGCTATGTCGTAATACTACATAACGGTATACGTTATAACGTAATACTACATAACGTTATACGTTATATCGTAATGCTACATAACGTTATACGTTATATCCTAATGCTACATAACGTTATACGTTATTACATAGTACTATATAACTTTATACGATATATCGTTATGCTACATAACGTTATACGTTATATCGTAATGCTACATAACGTTATACGTTATATCGTAATGCTACATAACGTTATACGTTGTATCGTAATACTATATAACGATATACGTTATATCGTAATGCTACATAACGTTATACGTTATATCGTAATGCTACATATCGTTATACGTTATGTCGTAATACTACATAACGGTATATGTTATAACGTAATACTACATAACGTTATACGTTATATCGTAATACTACACAACGGTATACGTTATATCGTAACGCTACATAACGTTATACGTTATAACATATTACTATATAACGTTATACGTTATATCGTAATGCTACATAACGTTATACGTTATATCGTAATACTACATAACGGTATACGTTATAACGTAATACTACATAACGTTACACGTTATATCGTAATACTATATAACGTTATACGTTATATCGTAATGCTACATAACGTTATACGTTATATCGTAATGCTACATATCGTTATACGTTATATCATAATACTACATAACGTTATACGTTATAACTTAATACTATATAACGTTATACGTTATATCGTTATGCTACATAACGTTATACGTTATATCGTAGTGCTACATAACGTTATACGTTATATCGTAATACTACATAATGTTATACGTTATAACGTATTACCACATAACGTTATACGTTATATCGTAATGCTACATAACGTTATACGTTATATCGTAATGCTACATAATGTTATACGTTATAACGTATTACCACATAACGTTATACGTTATATCGTTATGCTACATAACGTTATACGTTATATCGTAGTGCTACATAACGTTATACGTTATATCGTAATACTACATAATGTTATACGTTATAACGTATCACCACATAACGTTATACGTTATATCGTAATGCTACATAACGTTATACGTTATATCGTAATGCTACATATCGTTATACGTTATATCATTATACTACATAACGTTATACGTTATAACTTAATACTATATAACGTTATAAGTTATATCCTTATGCTACATAACGTTATACGTTATGTCGTAATGCTACACAACGTTATACGTTATATCGTTATGCTACATAACGTTATACGTTATATCGTAATGCTACATAACGTTATACGTTATATCATAATGCTACATAACGTTATACGTTATATCGTAATACTATATAACGATATACGTTATATCGTAATGCTACATAACGTTATACATTATATCGTAATGCTACATATCGTTATACGTTATATCGTAATACTACACAACGAATCTGATAGAGTGTGTACGCTACATAACGTTATACGTTATAACATATTACCATATAACGTTATACGTTATATCGTAATGCTACATAACGTTATACGTTATATCGTAATGCTACATATCGTTATACGTTATATCGTAATACTACATAACGTTATACGTTATAACGTATTACCACATAACGTTATACGTTATAACGTATTACCACATAACGTTATACGTTATATCGTAATGCTACATAACGTTATACGTTATATCGTAATGCTACATATCGTTATACGTTATATCATTATACTACATAACGTTATACGTTATAACTTAATACTATATAACGTTATACGTTATATCGTAATGCTACATAACGTTATACTTTATATCGTAATGCTACATATCGTTATACGTTATATCATTATACTACATAACGTTATACGTTATAACTTAATACTATATAACGTTATAAGTTATATCCTTATGCTACATAACGTTATATGTTATGTCGTAATGCTACACAACGTTATACGTTATGTCGTAATGCTACACAACGTTATACGTTATATCGTTATGCTACATAACGTTATACGTTATATCGTAATGCTACATAACGTTATACGTTATATCGTAATACTATATAACGATATACGTTATATCGTAATGCTACATAACGTTATACATTATATCGTAATGCTACATATCGTTATACGTTATATCGTAATACTACACAACGGCATACGTTATATCGTAACGCTACATAACGTTATACGTTATAACATATTACCATATAACGTTATACGTTATATCGTAATGCTACATAACGTTATACGTTATATCGTAATGCTACATATCGTTATACGTTATATCGTAATACTACATAACGTTATACGTTATAACGTATTACCACATAACGTTATACGTTATAACGTATTACCACATAACGTTATACGTTATATCGTAATGCTACATAACGTTATACGTTATATCGTAATGCTACATATCGTTATACGTTATATCATTATACTACATAACGTTATACGTTATAACTTAATACTATATAACGTTATACGTTATATCGTAATGCTACATAACGTTATACTTTATATCGTAATGCTACATATCGTTATACGTTATATCATTATACTACATAACGTTATACGTTATAACTTAATACTATATAACGTTATAAGTTATATCCTTATGCTACATAACGTTATATGTTATGTCGTAATGCTACACAACGTTATACGTTATGTCGTAATGCTACACAACGTTATACGTTATATCGTTATGCTACATAACGTTATACGTTATATCGTAATGCTACATAACGTTATACGTTATATCGTAATACTATATAACGATATACGTTATATCGTAATGCTACATAACGTTATACATTATATCGTAATGCTACATATCGTTATACGTTATATCGTAATACTACACAACGGCATACGTTATATCGTAACGCTACATAACGTTATACGTTATAACATATTACCATATAACGTTATACGTTATGTCGTAATGCTACATAACGTTATACGTTATATCGTAATGCTACATATCGTTATACGTTATATCGTAATACTACATAACGTTATACGTTATAACGTATTACCACATAACGTTATACGTTATAACGTATTACCACATAACGTTATACGTTATATCGTAATGCTACATAACGTTATACGTTATATCGTAATGCTACATATCGTTATACGTTATATCATTATACTACATAACGTTATACGTTATAACTTAATACTATATAACGTTATACGTTATATCGTAATGCTACATAACGTTATACTTTATATCGTAATGCTACATATCGTTATACGTTATATCATTATACTACATAACGTTATACGTTATAACTTAATACTATATAACGTTATAAGTTATATCCTTATGCTACATAACGTTATATGTTATGTCGTAATGCTACACAACGTTATACGTTATGTCGTAATGCTACACAACGTTATACGTTATATCGTTATGCTACATAACGTTATACGTTATATCGTAATGCTACATAACGTTATACGTTATATCATAATGCTACATAACGTTATACGTTATTACATAGTACTATATAACGTTATTCGTTATATCGTTATGCTACATAACGTTATACGTTATATCGTAATGCTACATAATGTTATACGTTATATCGTAATGCTACATAACGTTATACGTTATAACGTATTACCACATAACGTTATACGTTATATCGTAATGCTACATAACGTTATACGTTATATCGTAATGCTACATATCGTTATACGTTATATCGTAATGCTACATAACGTTATACGTTATATCGTAATGCTACATATCGTTATACGTTATATCGTAATACTACACAACGGTATACGTTATATCGTAACGCTACATAACGTTATACGTTATAACATATTACCATATAACGTTATACGTTATATCGTAATGCTACATAACGTTATACGCTATATCGTAATACTACATAACGGTATACGTTATAACGTAATACTACATAACGTTATACGTTATATCGTAATACTATATAACGTTATACGTTATATCGTAATGCTACATAACGTTATACGTTATATCGTAATGCTACATATCGTTATACATTATATCATAATACTACATAACGTTATACGTTATAACTTAATACTATATAACGTTATACGTTATATCGTTATGCTACATAACGTTATACGTTATATCGTAGTGCTACATAACGTTATACGTTATATCGTAATACTACATAACGTTATACGTTATAACGTATTACCACATAACGTTATACGTTATAACGTATTACCACATAACGTTATAGGTTATATCGTAATGCTACATAACGTTATACGTTATATCGTAATGCTACATATCGTTATACGTTATATCATTATACTACATAACGTTATACGTTATAACTTAATACTATATAACGTTATACGTTATATCGTAATGCTACATAACGTTATACGTTATATCGTAATGCTACATATCGTTATACGTTATATCATTATACTACATAACGTTATACGTTATAACTTAATACTATATAACGTTATAAGTTATATCCTTATGCTACATAACGTTATACGTTATGTCGTAATGCTACACAACGTTATACGTTATGTCGTAATGCTACACAACGTTATACGTTATATCGTTATGCTACATAACGTTATACGTTATATCGTAATGCTACATAACGTTATACGTTATATCATAATGCTACATAACGTTATACGTTATTACATAGTACTATATAACGTTATTCGTTATATCGTTATGCTACATAACGTTATACGTTATATCGTAATGCTACATAATGTTATACGTTATATCGTAATGCTACATAACGTTATACGTTATATCGTAATGCTACATAACGTTATACGTTATATCGTAATGCTACATATCGTTATACGTTATATCATAATGCTACATAACGTTATACGTTATATCGTAATGCTACATATCGTTATACGCTATGTCGTAATACTACCTAACGGTATACGTTATAACGTAATACTACATAACGTTATACGTTATATCGTAATGCTACATAACGTTATACGTTATATCATAATGCTACATAACGTTATACGTTATTACATAGTACTATATAACTTTATACGTTATATCGTTATGCTGCATAACGTTATACGTTATATCGTAATGCTACATAACGTTATACGTTATATCGTAATGCTACATAACGTTATACGTTATATCGTTATGCTACATAACGTTATACGTTATATCGTAATGCTACATAACGTTATACGTTATATCGTAATACTACATAACGGTATACGTTATAACGTAATACTACATAACGTTATACGTTATATCGTAATACTACACAACGTTATACGTCATAACGTATTACCACATAACGTTATACGTTATATCGTAATGCTACATAACGTTACACGTTACTTCGTAACGCTACATAACGTTATACGTTATAACATATTACCATATAACTTTATACGTTATATCGTAATGCTACATAACGTTATACGTTATATCGTAATTCTACATAACGGTATACGTTACAACGTAATACTACATAACGTTATACGTTATAACATATTACCATATAACGTTATACGTTAAATCGTTATGCTACACAACGTTATACGTTATATCGTAATGCTACATAACGTTATACGTCATAACGTATTACCACATAACGTTATACGTTATATCGTTATGCTACACAACGTTATACGTCAATCTGATAGAGTGTGTAACGTTATACGTTATATCGTAATGCTACATAACGTTACACGTTATATCGTAATACTACATAACGGTATACGTTATAACGTAATACTACATAACGTTATACGTTATATCGTAATACTATATAACGTTATACGTTATATCGTAATGCTACATAACGTTATACGTTATATCGTAATGCTACATATCGTTATACGCTATGTCGTAATACTACCTAACGGTATACGTTATAACGTAATACTACATAACGTTATACGTTATATCGTAATGCTACATAACGTTATACGTTATATCATAATGCTACATAACGTTATACGTTATTACATAGTACTATATAACTTTATACGTTATATCGTTATGCTACATAACGTTATACGTTATATCGTAATGCTACATAACGTTATACGTTATATCGTAATGCTACATAACGTTATACGTTATATCGTAATACTATATAACGATATACGTTATATCGTAATGCTACATAACGTTATACGTTATATCGTAATGCTACATATCGTTATACGTTATGTCGTAATACTACATAACGCTATACGTTATAACGTAATACTACACAACGTTATACGTTATATCGTAATACTACACAACGGTATACGTTACTTCGTAACGCTACATAACGTTATACGTTATAACATATTACCATATAACGTTATACGTTATATCGTAATGCTACATAACGTTATACGTTATATCGTAATTCTACATAACGGTATACATTATAACGTAATACTACATAACGTTATACGTTATATCGTAATACTATATAACGTTATACGTTATATCGTAATGCTACATAACGTTATACGTTATATCGTAATGCTACATATCGTTATACGTTATATCATAATACTACATAACGTTATACGTTATAACTTAATACTATATAACGTTATACGTTATATCGTTATGCTACATAATGTTATACGTTATATCGTTATGCTACATATCGTTATACGTTATATCATTATACTACATAACGTTATACGTTATAACTTAATACTATATAACGTTATAAGTTATATCCTTATGCTACATAACGTTATACGTTATGTCGTAATGCTACATATCGTTATACGTTATATCATAATGCTACATAACGTTATACGTTATAACATAATACCATATAACGTTATACGTTAAATCGTTATGCTACACAACGTTATACGTTATATCGTAATGCTACATAACGTTATACGTCATAACGTATTACCACATAACGTTATACGTTATATCGTAATGCTACATAACGTTATACGTTATATCGTAATACTATATAACGTTATACGTTATATCGTAATGCTACATGTCGTTATACGTTATATCATAATACTACATAACGTTATACGTTATAACTTAATACTATATAACGTTATAAGTTATATCCTTATGCTACATAACGTTATACGTTATATCGTAATGCTACATAACGTTATACGTTATATCGTTATGCTACATAACGTTATACGTTATATCGTAATGCTACATAACGTTATACGTTATATCATAATGCTACATAACGTTATACGTTATTTCGTTATGCTACATAACGTTATACGTTATATCGTAATGCTACCTAACGTTATACGTTATATCGTAATGCTACATAACGTTATACGTTATAACGTATTACCACATAACGTTATACGTTATATCGTAATGCTACATAACGTTATACGTTATATCGTAATGCTACATATCGTTATACGTTATATCATAATGCTACATAACGTTATACGTTGTAACATATTACCATATAACGTTATTCGTTAAATCGTTATGCTACACAACGTTATACGTTATATCGTAATGCTACATAACGTTAAACGTCATAACGTATTACCACATAACGTTATACGATATATCGTAATGCTACATAATGTTATACGTTATATCGTAATACTACATAACGGTATACGTTATAACGTAATACTACATAACGTTATACGTTATATCGTAATACTATATAACGTTATACGTTATATCGCAATGCTACATATCGTTATACGTTATATCATTATACTACATAACGTTATACATTATAACTTAATACTATATAACGTTATAAGTTATATCCTTATGCTACATTACGTTATACGTTATGTCGTAATGCTACATAACGTTATACGTTATATCGTTATGCTACATAACGTTATACGTTATTACATAGTACTATATAACGTTATACGTCATATCGTTATGCTACATAACGTTATACGTTATATCGTAATGCTACATATCGTTATACGTTATATCATAATGCTACATAACGTTATACGTTATATCGTAATGCTACATAACGTTAAACGTCATAACGTATTACCACATAACGTTATACGGTATATCGTAATGCTACATAACGTTATACGTTATATCGTAATACTACATAACGGTATACGTTATAACGTAATACTACATAACGTTATACGTTATATCGTAATACTATATAACGTTATACGTTATATCGTATTACCACATAACGTTATACGTTATATCGTTATGCTACACAACGTTATACGTCATAACGCATTACCACATAACGTTATACGTTATATCGTAATGCTACATAACGTTATACGTTATATCGTAATGCTACATATCGTTATACGCTATGTCGTAATACTACATAACGGTATACGTTATAACGTAATACTACATAACGTTATACGTTATATCGTAATGCTACATAACGTTATACGTTATATCCTAATGCTACATAACGTTATACGTTATTACATAGTACTATATAACTTTATACGATATATCGTTATGCTACATAACGTTATACGTTATATCGTAATGCTACATAACGTTATACGTTATATCGTAATGCTACATAACGTTATACGTTGTATCGTAATACTATATAACGATATACGTTATATCGTAATGCTACATAACGTTATACGTTATATCGTAATGCTACATATCGTTATACGTTATGTCGTAATACTACATAACGGTATATGTTATAACGTAATACTACATAACGTTATACGTTATATCGTAATACTACACAACGGTATACGTTATATCGTAACGCTACATAACGTTATACGTTATAACATATTACCATATAACGTTATACGTTATATCGTAATGCTACATAACGTTATACGTTATATCGTAATACTACATAACGGTATACGTTATAACGTAATACTACATAACGTTACACGTTATATCGTAATACTATATAACGTTATACGTTATATCGTAATGCTACATAACGTTATACGTTATATCGTAATGCTACATATCGTTATACGTTATATCATAATACTACATAACGTTATACGTTATAACTTAATACTATATAACGTTATACGTTATATCGTTATGCTACATAACGTTATACGTTATATCGTAGTGCTACATAACGTTATACGTTATATCGTAATACTACATAATGTTATACGTTATAACGTATTACCACATAACGTTATACGTTATATCGTAATGCTACATAACGTTATACGTTATATCGTAATGCTACATAATGTTATACGTTATAACGTATTACCACATAACGTTATACGTTATATCGTTATGCTACATAACGTTATACGTTATATCGTAGTGCTACATAACGTTATACGTTATATCGTAATACTACATAATGTTATACGTTATAACGTATCACCACATAACGTTATACGTTATATCGTAATGCTACATAACGTTATACGTTATATCGTAATGCTACATATCGTTATACGTTATATCATTATACTACATAACGTTATACGTTATAACTTAATACTATATAACGTTATAAGTTATATCCTTATGCTACATAACGTTATACGTTATGTCGTAATGCTACACAACGTTATACGTTATATCGTTATGCTACATAACGTTATACGTTATATCGTAATGCTACATAACGTTATACGTTATATCATAATGCTACATAACGTTATACGTTATATCGTAATGCTACATAACGTTATACGTTATATCGTAATGCTACATAACGTTATACGTTATAACGTATTACCACATAACGTTATACGTTATATCGTAATGCTACATAACGTTATACGTTATATCGTAATGCTACATATCGTTATACGTTATATCATAATGTTACATAACGTTATACGTTATATCGTAATGCTACATAACGTTATACGTTATAGCATAATGCTACATAACGTTATACGTTATAACATATTACCATATAACGTTATACGTTATATCGTTATGCTACATAACGTTATACGTTATATCGTAATGCTACATAACGTTATACGTTATATCGTAATACTACATAACGTTATACGTTATAACGTATTACCACATAACGTTCTACGTTATATCGTAATGCTACATAACGTTATACGTTATATCGTAATGCTACATGTCGTTATACGTTATATCATAATACTACATAACGTTATACGTTATAACTTAATACTATATAACGTTATAAGTTATATCCTTATGCTACATAACGTTATACGTTATATCGTAATGCTACATAACGTTATACGTTATATCGTTATGCTACATAACGTTATACGTTATATTGTAATGCTACATAACGTTATACGTTATATCATAATGCTACATAAAGTTATACGTTATTACATAGTACTATATAACGTTATGCGTTATATCGTTATGCTACATAACGTTATACGTTATATCGTAATGCTACATAACGTTATACGTTATATCGTAATGCTACATAACGTTATACGTTATAACGTATTACCACATAACGTTATACGTTATATCGTAATGCTACATAACGTTATACGTTATATCGTAATGCTACATATCGTTATACGTTATATCATAATGCTACATAACGTTATACGTTATATCGTAATGCTACATAACGTTATACGTTATATCATAATGCTACATAACGTTATACGTTATAACATATTACCATATAACGTTATACGTTATATCGTTATGCTACATAACGTTATACGTTATATCGTAATGCTACATAACGTTATACGTTATATCGTAATGCTACATAACGTTATACGTTGTATCGTAATACTATATAACGATATACGTTATATCGTAATGCTACATAACGTTATACGTTATATCGTAATGCTACATATCGTTATACGTTATGTCGTAATACTACATAACGGTATATGTTATAACGTAATACTACATAACGTTATACGTTATATCGTAATACTACACAACGGTATACGTTATATCGTAACGCTACATAACGTTATACGTTATAACATATTACCATATAACGTTATACGTTATATCGTAATGCTACATAACGTTATACGTTATATCGTAATACTACATAACGGTATACGTTATAACGTAATACTACATAACGTTACACGTTATATCGTAATACTATATAACGTTATACGTTATATCGTAATGCTACATAACGTTATACGTTATATCGTAATGCTACATATCGTTATACGTTATATCATAATACTACATAACGTTATACGTTATAACTTAATACTATATAACGTTATACGTTATATCGTTATGCTACATAACGTTATACGTTATATCGTAGTGCTACATAACGTTATACGTTATATCGTAATACTACATAATGTTATACGTTATAACGTATTACCACATAACGTTATACGTTATATCGTAATGCTACATAACGTTATACGTTATATCGTAATGCTACATAATGTTATACGTTATAACGTATTACCACATAACGTTATACGTTATATCGTTATGCTACATAACGTTATACGTTATATCGTAGTGCTACATAACGTTATACGTTATATCGTAATACTACATAATGTTATACGTTATAACGTATCACCACATAACGTTATACGTTATATCGTAATGCTACATAACGTTATACGTTATATCGTAATGCTACATATCGTTATACGTTATATCATTATACTACATAACGTTATACGTTATAACTTAATACTATATAACGTTATAAGTTATATCCTTATGCTACATAACGTTATACGTTATGTCGTAATGCTACACAACGTTATACGTTATATCGTTATGCTACATAACGTTATACGTTATATCGTAATGCTACATAACGTTATACGTTATATCATAATGCTACATAACGTTATACGTTATATCGTAATGCTACATAACGTTATACGTTATATCGTAATGCTACATAACGTTATACGTTATAACGTATTACCACATAACGTTATACGTTATATCGTAATGCTACATAACGTTATACGTTATATCGTAATGCTACATATCGTTATACGTTATATCATAATGTTACATAACGTTATACGTTATATCGTAATGCTACATAACGTTATACGTTATAGCATAATGCTACATAACGTTATACGTTATAACATATTACCATATAACGTTATACGTTATATCGTTATGCTACATAACGTTATACGTTATATCGTAATGCTACATAACGTTATACGTTATATCGTAATACTACATAACGTTATACGTTATAACGTATTACCACATAACGTTCTACGTTATATCGTAATGCTACATAACGTTATACGTTATATCGTAATGCTACATGTCGTTATACGTTATATCATAATACTACATAACGTTATACGTTATAACTTAATACTATATAACGTTATAAGTTATATCCTTATGCTACATAACGTTATACGTTATATCGTAATGCTACATAACGTTATACGTTATATCGTTATGCTACATAACGTTATACGTTATATTGTAATGCTACATAACGTTATACGTTATATCATAATGCTACATAAAGTTATACGTTATTACATAGTACTATATAACGTTATGCGTTATATCGTTATGCTACATAACGTTATACGTTATATCGTAATGCTACATAACGTTATACGTTATATCGTAATGCTACATAACGTTATACGTTATAACGTATTACCACATAACGTTATACGTTATATCGTAATGCTACATAACGTTATACGTTATATCGTAATGCTACATATCGTTATACGTTATATCATAATGCTACATAACGTTATACGTTATATCGTAATGCTACATAACGTTATACGTTATATCATAATGCTACATAACGTTATACGTTATAACATATTACCATATAACGTTATACGTTATATCGTTATGCTACATAACGTTATACGTTATATCGTAATGCTACATATCGTTATACGTTATATCATTATACTACATAACGTTATACGCTATAACTTAATACTATATAACGTTATAAGTTATATCCTTATGCTACATAACGTTATACGTTATGTCGTAATGCTACATATCGTTATACGTTATATCATAATGCTACATAACGTTATACGTTATAACATATTACCATATAACGTTATACGTTAAATTGTTATGCTACACAATGTTATACGTTATATCGTAATGCTACATAACGTTATACGTCATAACGTATTACCACATAACGTTATACGTTATATCGTAATGCTACATAACGTTATACGTTATATCGTAATATTACATAACGGTATACGTTATAACGTAATACTACATAACGTTATACGTTATATCGTAATACTATATAACGTTATACGTTATATCGTAATGCTACATGTCGTTATACGTTATATCATATTACTACATAACGTTATACGTTATAACTTAATACTATATAACGTTATAAGTTATATCCTTATGCTACATAACGTTATACGTTATATCGTAATGCTACATAACGTTAAATGTTATATCGTTATGCTACATAACGTTATACGTTATATCGTAATGCTACATAACGTTATACGTTATATCATAATGCTACATAACGTTATACGTTATTACATAGTACTATATAACGTTATACGTTATATCGTTATGCTACATAACGTTATACGTTATATCGAAATGCTACATAACGTTATACGTTATATCGTAATGCTACATAACGTTATACGTTATAACGTAATACTACATAACGTTATACGTTATATCGTAATACTACACAACGGTATACGTTACTTCGTAACGCTACATAACGTTATACGTTATAACATATTACCATATAACGTTATACGTTATATCGTAATGCTACATAACGTTATACGTTATATCGTAATACTACATAACGGTATACGTTATAACGTAATACTACATAACGTTATACGTTATATCGTAATACTATATAACGTTATACGTTATATCGTAATGCTACATAACGATATACGTTATATCGTAATACTACATACCGTTATACGTTATATCATAATACTACATAACGGTATACGTTATAACGTAATACTACATAACGTTATACGTTATATCGTAATGCTACATAACGATATACGTTATATCGTAATACTACATATCGTTATACGTTATATCATAATACTACATAACGTTATACGCTATAACTTAATACTATATAACGTTACAAGTTATATCCTTATGCTACATAACGTTATACGTTATGTCGTAATGCTACATATCGTTATACGTTATATCATAATGCTACATAACGTTATACGTTATAGCATATTACCATATAACGTTATACGTTAAATCGTTATGCTACACAACGTTATACGTTATATCGTAATGCTACATAACGTTATACGTCATAACGTATTAGCACATAACGTTATACGTTATATCGTAATGCTACATAACGTTATACGTTATATCATAATGCTACATAAAGTTATACGTTATTACATAGTACTATATAACGTTATGCGTTATATCGTTATGCTACATAACGTTATACGTTATATCGTAATGCTACATAACGTTATACGTTATATCGTAATGCTACATAACGTTATACGTTATAACGTATTACCACATAACGTTATACGTTATATCGTAATGCTACATAACGTTATACGTTATATCGTAATGCTACATATCGTTATACGTTATATCATAATGCTACATAACGTTATACGTTATATCGTAATGCTACATAACGTTATACGTTATATCATAATGCTACATAACGTTATACGTTATAACATATTACCATATAACGTTATACGTTATATCGTAATGCTACATAACGTTATACGTTATATCATAATGCTACATAACGTTATACGTTATAACATATTACCATATAACGTTATACGTTATGTCGTAATGCTACATATCGTTATACGTTATATCATAATGCTACATAACGTTATACGTTATAACATATTACCATATAACGTTATACGTTAAATCGTTATGCTACTCAACGTTATACGTTATATCGTAATGCTACATAACGTTATACGTCATAACGTATTACCACATAACGTTATACGTTATATCGTAATGCTACATAACGTTATACGTTATATCGTAATACTACATAACGGTATACGTTATAACGTAATACTACATAACGTTATACGTTATATCGTAATACTATATAACGTTATACGTTATATCGTAATGCTACATGTCGTTATACGTTATACCATAATACTACATAACGTTATACGTTATAACTTAATACTATATAACGTTATAAGTTTTATCCTTATGCTACATAACGTTATACGTTATATCGTAATGCTACATAACGTTATACGTTATATCGTTATGCTACATAACGTTATACGTTATATCGTAATGCTACATAACGTTATACGTTATATCATAATGCTACATAACGTTATACGTTATTACATAGTACTATATAACGTTATACGTTATAACTTAATACTATATAACGTTATAAGTTATATCCTTATGCTACATAACGTTATACGTTATATCGTAATGCTACATAACGTTATACGTTATATCCTTATGCTACATAACGTTATACGTTATGTCGTAATGCTACATATCGTTATACGTTATATCATAATGCTACATAACGTTATACGTTATAGCATATTACCATATAACGTTATACGTTAAATCGTTATGCTACACAACGTTATACGTTATATCGTAATGCTACATAACGTTATACGTCATAACGTATTAGCACATAACGTTATACGTTATATCGTAATGCTACATAACGTTATACGTTATATCATAATGCTACATAAAGTTATACGTTATTACATAGTACTATATAACGTTATGCGTTATATCGTTATGCTACATATCGTTATACGTTATATCGTAATGCTACATAACGTTATACGTTATATCGTAATGCTACATAACGTTATACGTTATAACGTATTACCACATAACGTTATACGTTATATCGTAATGCTACATAACGTTATACGTTATATCGTAATGCTACATATCGTTATACGTTATATCATAATGCTACATAACGTTATACGTTATATCGTAATGCTACATAACGTTATACGTTATATCATAATGCTACATAACGTTATACGTTATAACATATTACCATATAACGTTATACGTTATATCGTAATGCTACATAACGTTATACGTTATATCGTAATGCTACATATCGTTATACGTTATATCATAATGCTACATAACGTTATACGTTATATCGTAATGCTACATAACGTTATACGTTATATCATAATGCTACATAACGTTATACGTTATAACATATTACCATATAACGTTATACGTTATGTCGTAATGCTACATATCGTTATACGTTATATCATAATGCTACATAACGTTATACGTTATAACATATTACCATATAACGTTATACGTTAAATCGTTATGCTACACAACGTTATACGTTATATCGTAATGCTACATAACGTTATACGTCATAACGTATTACCACATAACGTTATACGTTATATCGTAATGCTACATAACGTTATACGTTATATCGTAATACTACATAACGGTATACGTTATAACGTAATACTACATAACGTTATACGTTATATCGTAATACTATATAACGTTATACGTTATATCGTAATGCTACATGTCGTTATACGTTATATCATAATACTACATAACGTTATACGTTATAACTTAATACTATATAACGTTATAAGTTATATCCTTATGCTACATAACGTTATACGTTATATCGTAATGCTACATAACGTTATACGTTATATCGTTATGCTACATAACGTTATACGTTATATCGTAATGCTACATAACGTTATACGTTATATCATAATGCTACATAACGTTATACGTTATTACATAGTACTATATAACGTTATACGTTATAACTTAATACTATATAACGTTATAAGTTATATCCTTATGCTACATAACGTTATACGTTATATCGTAATGCTACATAACGTTATACGTTATATCGTTATGCTACATAACGTTATACGTTATATCGTAATGCTACATAACGTTATACGTTATATCATAATGCTACATAACTTTATACGTTATTACATAGTACTATATAACGTTATACGTTATATCGTTATGCTACATAACGTTATACGTTATATCGTAATGCTGCATAACGTTATACGTTATATCGTAATGCTACATAACGTTATACGTTATAACGTATTACCACATAACGTTATACGTTATATCGTAATGCTACATAACGTTATACGTTATAACGTAATACTACATAACGTTATACGTTATATCGTAATACTACACAACGGTATACGTTACTTCGTAACGCTACATAACGTTATACGTTATAACATATTACCATATAACGTTATACGTTATATCGTAATGCTACATAACGTTATACGTTATATCGTAATACTACATAACGGTATACGTTATAACGTAATACTACATAACGTTATACGTTATATCGTAATACTATATAACGTTATACGTTATATCGTAATGCTACATAACGATATACGTTATATCGTAATGCTACATATCGTTATACGTTATATCATAATACTACATAACGTTATACGTTATAACTTAATACTATATAACGTTATACGTTATATCGTTATGCTACATAATGTTATACGTTATATCGTTATGCTACATATCGTTATACGTTATATCATAATACTACATAACGTTATACGTTATAACTTAATACTATATAACGTTACACGTTATATCGTTATGCTACATAACGTTATACGTTATATCGTAGTGCTACATAACGTTATACGTTATATCGTAATACTACATAACGTTATACGTTATAACGTATTACCACATAACGTTATACGTTATATCCTAATGCTACATAACGTTATACGTTATATCGTAATGCTACATATCATTATACGTTATACCATCATACTACATAACGTTATACGTTATAACTTAATACTATATAACGTTATAAGTTATATCCTTATGCTACATAACGTTATACGTTATGTCGTAATGCTACACAACGTTATACGTTATATCGTTATGCTACAGAACGTTATACGTTATATCGTAATGCTACATAACGTTATACGTTATATCATAATGCTACATAACGTTATACGTTATTACATAGTACTATATAACGTTATACGTTATATCGTTATGCTACATAACGTTATACGTTATATCGTAATGCTACATAACGTTATACGTTATATCGTAATGCTACATAACGTTATACGTTATAACGTATTACCACATAACGTTATACGTTATATCGTAATGCTACATTACGTTATACGTTATATCGTAATACTACATAACGTTATACGTTATAACTTAATACTATATAACGTTATAAGTTATATCCTTATGCTACATAACGTTATACGTTATAACATATTACCATATAACGTTATACGTTAAATCGTTATGCTACACAACGTTATACGTTATATCGTAATGCTACATAACGTTATACGTCATAACGTATTACCACATAACGTTATACGTTAAATCGTTATGCTACACAACGTTATACGTTATATCGTAATGCTACATAACGTTATACGTCATAACGTATTACCACATAACGTTATACGTTATATCGTAATGCTACATAACGTTATACGTTATATCGTAATACTACATAACGGTATACGTTATAACGTAATACTACATAACGTTATACGTTATATCGTAATACTATATAACGTTATACGTTATATCGTAATGCTACATGTCGTTATACGTTATATCATAATACTACATAACGTTATACGTTATAACTTAATACTATATAACGTTATACGTTATATCGTAATGCTACATAACGTTATACGTTATATCATAATGCTACATAACGTTATACGTTATTACATAGTACTGTATAACGTTATACGTTATATCGTTATGCTACATAACGTTATACGTTATATCGTAATGCTACATATCGTTATACGTTATATCATAATGCTACATAACGTTATACGTTATATCGTAATGCTACATAACGTTATACGTTATATCATAATGCTACATAACGTTATACTTTATAACATATTACCATATAACGTTATACGTTATATCGTTATGCTACATAACGTTATACGTTATATCGTAATGCTACATATCGTTATACGTTATATCATAATGCTACATAACGATATACGTTATATCATATTACCATATAACGTTATACGTTAAATCGTTATGCTACACAACGTTATACGTTATATCGTAATGCTACATAACGTTATACGTCATAACCTATTACCACATAACGTTATACGTTATATCGTAATGCTACATAACGTTATACGTTATATCGTAATGCTACATAACGGTATACGTTATAACGTAATACTACATAACGTTATACGTTATATCGAAATACTATATAACGTTATACGTTATATCGTAATGCTACATAACGTTATACGTTATATCATAATACTACATAACGTTATACGTTATAACTTAATACTATATAACGTTATACGTTATATCGTTATGCTACATAACGTTATACGTTATGTCGTAATGCTACATAACGTTATACGTTATATCATAATGCTACATAACGTTATACGTTATAACATATTACCATATAACGTTATACGTTATATCGTTATGCTACACAACGTTATACGTTATTACATAAAACTATATAACGTTATACGTTATATCGTTATGCTACATAACGTTATACGTTATATCGTAATGCTACATATCGTTATACGTTATATCATAATGCTACATAACGTTATACGTTATATCATAATGCTACATAACGTTATACGTTATTACATAGTACTGTATAACGTTATACGTTATATCGTTATGCTACATAACGTTATACGTTATATCGTAATGCTACATATCGTTATACGTTATATCATAATGCTACATAACGTTATACGTTATATCGTAATGCTACATAACGTTATACGTTATATCATAATGCTACATAACGTTATACTTTATAACATATTACCATATAACGTTATACGTTATATCGTTATGCTACATAACGTTATACGTTATATCGTAATGCTACATATCGTTGTACGTTATATCATAATGCTACATAACGTTATACGTTATATCATATTACCATATAACGTTATACGTTAAATCGTTATGCTACACAACGTTATACGTTATATCGTAATGCTACATAACGTTATACGTCATAACCTATTACCACATAACGTTATACGTTATATCGTAATGCTACATAACGTTATACGTTATATCGTAATACTACATAACGGTATACGTTATAACGTAATACTACATAACGTTATACGTTATATCGAAATACTATATAACGTTATACGTTATATCGTAATGCTACATAACGTTATACGTTATATCATAATACTACATAACGTTATACGTTATAACTTAATACTATATAACGTTATACGTTATATCGTTATGCTACATAACGTTATACGTTATGTCGTAATGCTACATAACGTTATACGTTATATCATAATGCTACATAACGTTATACGTTATAACATATTACCATATAACGTTATACGTTATATCGTTATGCTACACAACGTTATACGTTATTACATAAAACTATATAACGTTATACGTTATATCGTTATGCTACATAACGTTATACGTTATATCGTAATGCTACATATCGTTATACGTTATATCATAATGCTACATAACGTTATACGTTATATCGTAATGCTACATAACGTTATACGTTATATCATAATGCTACATAACGTTATACTTTATAACATATTACCATATAACGTTATACGTTATATCGTTATGCTACATAACGTTATACGTTATATCGTAATGCTACATATCGTTATACGTTATAACGTAATACTACATAACGTTATACGTTATATCGTAATACTATATAACGTTATACGTTATATCGTAATGCTACATAACGTTATACGTTATATCGTAATGCTACATATCGTTATACGGTATGTCGTAATACTACATAACGGTATACGTTATAACGTAATACTACATAACGTTATACGTTATATCGTAATGCTACATAACGTTATACGTTATATCATAATGCTACATAACGTTATACGTTATTACATAGTACTATATAACTTTATACGTTATATCGTTATGCTACATAACGTTATTCGTTATGTCGTAATACTACATAACGGTATACGTTATAACATATTACCATATAACGTTATACGTTAAATCGTTATGCTACACAACGTTATACGTTATATCGTAATGCTACATAACGTTATACGTCATAACCTATTACCACATAACGTTATACGTTATATCGTAATGCTACATAACGTTATACGTTATATCGTAATACTACATAACGGTATACGTTATAACGTAATACTACATAACGTTATACGTTATATCGAAATACTATATAACGTTATACGTTATATCGTAATGCTACATAACGTTATACGTTATATCGTAATGCTACATATCGTTATACGTTATATCATAACACTACATAACGTTATACGTTATAACTTAATACTATATAACGTTATACGTTATATGGTTATGCTACATAACGTTATACGATATGTCGTAATGCTACATAACGGTATACGTTATAACGTAATACTACATAACGTTATACGTTATATCGTAATACTACATAACGTTATACGTTATATCATAATGCTACATAACGTTATACGTTATTACATAATACTATATAACGTTATACGTTATATCGTTATGCTACATAACGTTATACGTTATATCGTAATGCTACATACCGTTATACGTTATATCATAATACTACATAACGTTATACGTTATAACTTAATACTATATAACGTTATACGTTATATCGTTATGGTACATAACGTTATACGTTATGTCGTAATGCTACATAACGTTATACGTTATATCATAATGCTACATAACGTTATACGTTATAACATATTACCATATAACGTTATACGTTATATCGTTATGCTACACAACGTTATACGTCATAACGTATTACCACATAACGTTATACGTTATATCGTAATGCTACATAACGTTATACGTTATATCGTAATACTACATAACGGTATACGTTATAACGTAATACTACATAACGTTATACGTTATATCGTAATACTATATAACGTTATACGTTATATCATAATGCTACATGACGTTATACGTTATATCGTAATGCTACATATCGTTATACGTTATGTCGTAATACTACATAACGGTATACGTTATAACGTAATACTACATAACGTTATACGTTATATCGTAAT
Source organism: Bombus lapidarius (assembly GCA_936014575.1). Taxonomy (NCBI): domain Eukaryota; kingdom Metazoa; phylum Arthropoda; class Insecta; order Hymenoptera; family Apidae; genus Bombus; species Bombus lapidarius. Next base: position 230,003 of record CAKXZU010000101.1, on the reverse strand, counting down.
ACTACATAACGTTATACGTTATATCGTAATGCTACATAACGTTATACGTTACATCGTAATGCTACATATCGTTATACGTTATGTCGTAATACTACATAACGGTATACGTTTTAACGTAATACTACATAACGTTATACGTTATATCGTAATACTACATAACGGTATACGTTATAACGTAATACTACATAACGTTATACGTTATATCGTAATACTACATAACATTATACGTTATATCGTAATACTATATAACGTTATACGTTATATCGTAATTCTACATAACGTTATACGTTATAACGTAATACTACATATCGTTATACGTTATGTCGTAATACTACATAACGGTATACGTTATAACGTAATACTACATAACGTTATACGTTATATCGTAATACTACATAACGTTATACGTTATATCATAATGCTACATAACGTTATACGTTATTACATAATACTATATAACGTTATACGTTATATCGTTATGCTACATAACGTTATACGTTATATCGTAATGCTACATATCGTTATACGTTATATCGTAATGCTACATATCGTTATACGTTATGTCGTAATACTACATAACGGTATACGTTATAACGTAATACTACATAACGTTATACGTTATATCGTAATGCTACATAACGGTATACGTTATAACGTAATACTACATAACGTTATACGTTATATCGTAATACTACATAACGTTATACGTTATATCATAATGCTACATAACGTTATACGTTATAACATATTACCATATAACGTTATACGTTATATCGTTATGCTACACAACGTTATACGTCATAACGTATTACCACATAACGTTATACGTTATATCGTAATACTACATAACGGTATACGTTATAACGTAATACTACATAACGTTATACGTTATATCGTAATACTACATAACGTTATACGTTATATCGTAATACTATATAACGTTATACGTTATATCGTAATGCTACATAACGTTATACGTTATAACGTAATACTACATATCGTTATACGTTATGTCGTAATACTACATAACGGTATACGTTATAACGTAATACTACATAACGTTATACGTTATATCGTAATACTACATAACGTTATACGTTATACCATAATGCTACATAACGTTATACCTTATTACATAATACTATATAACGTTATACGTTATATCGTTATGCTACATAACGTTATACGTTATATCGTAATGCTACATATCGTTATACGTTATATCATAACACTACATAACGTTATACGTTATAACTTAATACCATATAACGTTATACGTTATATCGTAATACTACATAACGTTATACGTTATATCATAATGCTACATAACGTTATACGTTATTACATAATACAATATAACGTTATACGTTATATCGTTATGCTACATAACGTTATACGTTATATCGTAATGCTACATATCGTTATAAGTTATATCATAATACTACATAACGTTATACGTTATAACTTAATACTATATAACGTTATACGTTATATCGTTATGCTACATAACGTTATACGTTATGTCGTAATGCTACATAACGTTATACGTTATATCATAATGCTACATAACGTTATACGTTATAACATAATACCATATAACGTTATACGTTATATCGTTATGCTACACAACGTTATACGTTATTACATAAAACTATATAACGTTATACGTTATATCATAATGCTACATAACGTTATACGTTATATCGTAATGCTACATAACGTTATACGTTATAACATATTACCATATAACGTTATACGTTATATCGTAATACTACATAACGTTATACGTTATATCGTAATGCTACATAACGTTATACGTTATATCGTAATGCTACATATCGTTATACGTTATGTCGTAATACTACATAACGGTATACGTTATAACGTAATACTACATAACGTTATACGTTATATCGTAATACTACATAACGGTATACGTTATAACGTAATACTACATAACGTTATACGTTATATCGTAATACTACATAACGTTATACGTTATATCATAATGCTACATAACGTTATACGTTATAACATATTACCATATAACGTTATACGTTATATCGTTATGCTACACAACGTTATACGTCATAACGTATTACCACATAACGTTATACGTTATATCGTAATACTACATAACGGTATACGTTATAACGTAATACTACATAACGTTATACGTTATATCGTAATACTATATAACGTTATACGTTATTTCGTAATGCTACATAACGTTATACGTTATATCGTAATGCTACATATCGTTATACGTTATGTCGTAATACTACATAACGGTATACGTTATAACGTAATACTACATAACGTTATACGTTATATCGTAATACTACATAACGTTATACGTTATATCGTAATACTATATAACGTTATACGTTATATCGTAATGCTACATAACGTTATACGTTATAACGTAATACTACATATCGTTATACGTTATGTCGTAATACTACATAACGGTATACGTTATAAGGTAATACTACATAACGTTATACGTTATATCGTAATACTACATAACGTTATACGTTATATCATAATGCTACATAACGTCATACCTTATTACATAATACTATATAACGTTATACGTTATATCGTTATGCTACATAACGTTATACGTTATATCGTAATGCTACATATCGTTATACGTTATATCGTAATGCTACATAACGTTATACGTTATATCGTAATACTACATAACGGTATACGTTATAACGTAATACTACATAACGTTATACGTTATATCGAAATACTATATAACGTTATACGTTATATCGTAATGCTACATAACGTTATACGTTATATCGTAATACTACATAACGGTATACGTTATAAAGTAATACTACATAACGTTATACGTTATATCGTAATACTATATAACCTTATACGTTATATCGTAATGCTACATAACGCTATACGTTATATCGTAATGCTACATATCGTTATACGTTATGTCGTAATACTACATAACGGTATACGTTATAACGTAATACTACATAACGTTATACGTTATATCGTAATACTACATAACGTTATACGTTATATCATAATGCTACATAACGTTATACGTTATTTCATAATACTATATAACGTTAAACGTTATATCGTTATGCTACATAACGGTATACGTTATATCGTAATGCTACATATCGTTATACGTTATATCATAATACTACATAACGTCATACGTTATAACTTAATACCATATAACGTTATACGTTATATCGTTATGCTACATAACGTTATACGTTATATCATAATGCTACATAACGTTATACGTTATAACATATTCCCATATAACGTTATACGTTATATCGTTATGCTACACAACGTTATACGTCATAACGTATTACCACATAACGTTATACGTTATATCGTAATGCTACATAACGTTACACGTTATATCGTAATACTACATAACGGTATACGTTATAACGTAATACTACATAACGTTATACGTTATATCGTAATACTATATAACGTTATACGTTATATCGTAATGCTACATAACGTTATACGTTATATCGTAATGCTACATATCGTTATACGCTATGTCGTAATACTACATAACGGTATACGTTATAACGTAATACTACATAACGTTATACGTTATATCGTAATGCTACATAACGTTATACGTTATATCATAATGCTACATAACGTTATACGTTATTACATAGTACTATATAACTTTATACGTTATATCGTTATGCTACATAACGTTATACGTTATATCGTAATACTACATAACGGTATACGTTATAACGTAATACTACATAACGTTATACGTTATATCGAAATACTATATAACGTTATACGTTATATCGTAATGCTACATAACGTTATACGTTATATCGTAATGCTACATATCGTTATACGTTATATCATAACACTACATAACGTTATACGTTATAACTTAATACCATATAACGTTATACGTTATATCGTTATGCTACATAACGTTATACGTTATGTCGTAATGCTACATAACGTTATACGTTATATCATAATGCTACATAACGTTATACGTTATAACATATTACCATATAACGTTATACGTTATATCGTTATGCTACACAACGTTATACGTCATAACGTATTACCACATAACGTTATACGTTATATCGTAATGCTACATAACGTTACACGTTATATCGTAATGCTACATAACGTTATACGTTATATCGTAATGCTACATATCGTTATACGTTATGTCGTAATACTACATAACGGTATACGTTATAACATATTACCATATAACGTTATACGTTAAATCGTTATGCTACACAACGTTATACGTTATATCGTAATGCTACATAACGTTATACGTCATAACCTATTACCACATAACGTTATACGTTATATCGTAATGCTACATAACGTTATACGTTATATCGTAATACTACATAACGGTATACGTTATAACGTAATACTACATAACGTTATACGTTATATCGAAATACTATATAACGTTATACGTTATATCGTAATGCTACATAACGTTATACGTTATATCGTAATGCTACATATCGTTATACGTTATCTCGTAATACTACATAACGGTATACGTTATAACGTAATACTACATAACGTTATACGTTATATCGTAATACTACATAACGTTATACGTTATATCATAATGCTACATAACGTTATACGTTATTACATAATACTATATAACGTTATACGTTATATCGTTATGCTACATAACGTTATACGTTATATCGTAATGCTACATATCGTTATACGTTATATCATAATACTACATAACGTTATACGTTATAACTTAATACTATATAACGTTATACGTTATATCGTTATGCTACATAACGTTATACGTTATGTCGTAATGCTACATAACGTTATACGTTATATCATAATGCTACATAACGTTATACGTTATAACATATTACCATATAACGTTATACGTTATATCGTTATGCTACACAACGTTATACGTTATTACATAAAACTATATAACGTTATACGATATATCGTTATGCTACATAACGTTATACGTTATATCGTAATGCTACATATCGTTATACGTTATATCATAATGCTACATAACGTTATACGTTATATCGTAATGCTACATAACGTTATACGTTATATCATAATGCTACATAACGTTATACTTTATAACATATTACCATATAACGTTATATGTTATATCGTTATGCTACATAACGTTATACGTTATATCGTAATACTACATATCGTTATACGTTGTATCATAATGCTACATAACGTTATACGTTATAACATATTACCATATAACGTTATACGATAAATCGTTATGCTACACAACGTTATACGTTATATCGTAATGCTACATAACGTTATACGTCATAACCTATTACCACATAACGTTATACGTTATATCGTAATGCTACATAACGTTATAATTTATATCGTAATACTACATAACGGTATACGTTAAAACGTAATACTACATAACGTTATACGTTATATCGAAATACTATATAACGTTATACGTTATATCGTAATGCTACATAACGTTATACGTTATATCGTAATGCTACATATCGTTATTCGTTATCTCGTAATACCACATAACGGTATACGTTATAACGTAATACTACATAACGTTATACGTTATATCGTAATACTACATAACGTTATACGTTATATCATAATGCTACATAACGTTATACGTTATTACATAATACTATATAACGTTATACGTTATATCGTTATGCTACATAACGTTATACGTTATATTGTAATGCTACATACCGTTATACGTTATATCATAATACTACATAACGTTATACGTTATAACTTAATACTATATAACGTTATACGTTATATCGTTATGCTACATAACGTTATACGTTATGTCGTAATGCTACATAACGTTATACGTTATATCATAATGCTACATAACGTTATACGTTATAACATATTACCATATAACGTTATACGTTATATCGTTATGCTACACAACGTTATACGTCATAACGTATTACCACATAACGTTATACGTTATATCGTAATGCTACATAACGTTATACGTTATATCGTAATACTACATAACGGTATACGTTATAACGTAATACTACATAACGTTATACGTTATATCGTAATACTATATAACGTTATACGTTATATCATAATGCTACATGACGTTATACGTTATATCGTAATGCTACATATCGTTATACGTTATGTCGTAATACTACATAACGGTATACGTTATAACGTAATACTACATAACGTTATACGTTATATCGTAATACTACATAACGTTATACGTTATATCGTAATGCTACATAACGTTATACGTTACATCGTAATGCTACATATCGTTATACGTTATGTCGTAATACTACATAACGGTATACGTTATAACGTAATACTACATAACGTTATACGTTATATCGTAATACTACATAACGGTATACGTTATAACGTAATACTACATAACGTTATACGTTATATCGTAATACTACATAACGTTATACGTTATATCGTAATACTATATAACGTTATACGTTATATCGTAATGCTACATAACATTATACGTTATAACGTAATACTACATGTCGTTATACGTTATGTCGTAATACTACATAACGGTATACGTTATAACGTAATACTACATAACGTTATACGTTATATCGTAATACTACATAACGGTATACGTTATATCGTAATGCTACATATCGTTATACGTTATATCATAATACTACATAACGTCATACGTTATAACTTAATACCATATAACGTTATACGTTATATCGTTATGCTACATAACGTTATACGTTATATCATAATGCTACATAACGTTATACGTTATAACATATTCCCATATAACGTTATACGTTATATCGTTATGCTACACAACGTTATACGTCATAACGTATTACCACATAACGTTGTACGTTATATCGTAATGCTACATACCGTTACACGTTATATCGTAATACTACATAACGGTATACGTTATAACGTAATACTACATAACGTTATACGTTATATCGTAATACTATATAACGTTATGCGTTATATCGTAATGCTACATAACGTTATACGTTATATCGTAATGCTACATATCGTTATACGCTATGTCGTAATACTACATAACGGTATACGTTATAACGTAATACTACATAACGTTATACGTTATATCGTAATGCTACATAACGTTATACGTTATATCATAATGCTACATCACGTTATACGTTATTACATAGTACTATATAACTTTATACGTTATATCGTTATGCTACATAACGTTATACGTTATATCGTAATACTACATAACGGTATACGTTATAACGTAATACTACATAACGTTATACGTTATATCGAAATACTATATAACGTTATACGTTATATCGTAATGCTACATAACGTTATACGTTATATCGTAATGCTACATATCGTTATACGTTATATCATAACACTACATAACGTTATACGTTATAACTTAATACCATATAACGTTATACGTTATATCGTTATGCTACATAACGTTATACGTTATGTCGTAATGCTACATAACGTTATACGTTATATCATAATGCTACATAACGTTATACGTTATAACATATTACCATATAACGTTATACGTTATATCGTTATGCTACACAACGTTATACGTCATAACGTATTACCACATAACGTTATACGTTATATCGTAATGCTACATAACGTTACACGTTATATCGTAATGCTACATAACGTTATACGTTATATCGTAATGCTACATATCGTTATACGTTATGTCGTAATACTACATAACGGTATACGTTATAACATATTACCATATAACGTTATACGTTAAATCGTTATGCTACACAACGTTATACGTTATATCGTAATGCTACATAACGTTATACGTCATAACCTATTACCACATAACGTTATACGTTATATCGTAATGCTACATAACGTTATACGTTATATCGTAATACTACATAACGGTATACGTTATAACGTAATACTACATAACGTTATACGTTATATCGAAATACTATATAACGTTATACGTTATATCGTAATGCTACATAACGTTATACGTTATATCGTAATGCTACATATCGTTATACGTTATCTCGTAATACTACATAACGGTATACGTTATAACGTAATACTACATAACGTTATACGTTATATCGTAATACTACATAACGTTATACGTTATATCATAATGCTACATAACGTTATACGTTATTACATAATACTATATAACGTTATACGTTATATCGTTATGCTACATAACGTTATACGTTATATCGTAATGCTACATATCGTTATACGTTATATCATAATACTACATAACGTTATACGTTATAACTTAATACTATATAACGTTATACGTTATATCGTTATGCTACATAACGTTATACGTTATGTCGTAATGCTACATAACGTTATACGTTATATCATAATGCTACATAACGTTATACGTTATAACTTAATACTATATAACGTTATACGTTATATCGTTATGCTACATAACGTTATACGTTATGTCGTAATGCTACATAACGTTATACGTTATATCATAATGCTACATAACGTTATACGTTATAACATATTACCATATAACGTTATACGTTATATCGTTATGCTACACAACGTTATACGTTATTACATAAAACTATATAACGTTATACGATATATCGTTATGCTACATAACGTTATACGTTATATCGTAATGCTACATATCGTTATACGTTATATCATAATGCTACATAACGTTATACGTTATATCGTAATGCTACATAACGTTATACGTTATATCATAATGCTACATAACGTTATACTTTATAACATATTACCATATAACGTTATACGTTATATCGTTATGCTACATAACGTTATACGTTATATCGTAATGCTACATATCGTTATACGTTGTATCATAATGCTACATAACGTTATACGTTATAACATATTACCATATAACGTTATACGATAAATCTTTATGCTACACAACGTTATACGTTATATCGTAATGCTACATAACGTTATACGTCATAACCTATTACCACATAACGTTATACGTTATATCGTAATGCTACATAACGTTATAATTTATATCGTAATACTACATAACGGTATACGTTAAAACGTAATACTACATAACGTTATACGTTATATCGAAATACTATATAACGTTATACGTTATATCGTAATGCTACATAACGTTATACGTTATATCGTAATGCTACATATCGTTATTCGTTATCTCGTAATACCACATAACGGTATACGTTATAACGTAATACTACATAACGTTATACGTTATATCGTAATACTACATAACGTTATACGTTATATCATAATGCTACATAACGTTATACGTTATTACATAATACTATATAACGTTATACGTTATATCGTTATGCTACATAACGTTATACGTTATATTGTAATGCTACATACCGTTATACGTTATATCATAATACTACATAACGTTATACGTTATAACTTAATACTATATAACGTTATACGTTATATCGTTATGCTACATAACGTTATACGTTATGTCGTAATGCTACATAACGTTATACGTTATATCATAATGCTACATAACGTTATACGTTATAACATATTACCATATAACGTTATACGTTATATCGTTATGCTACACAACGTTATACGTCATAACGTATTACCACATAACGTTATACGTTATATCGTAATGCTACATAACGTTATACGTTATATCGTAATACTACATAACGGTATACGTTATAACGTAGTACTACATAACGTTATACGTTATATCGTAATACTATATAACGTTATACGTTATATCATAATGCTACATGACGTTATACGTTATATCGTAATGCTACATATCGTTATACGTTATGTCGTAATACTACATAACGGTATACGTTATAACGTAATACTACATAACGTTATACGTTATATCGTAATACTACATAACGTTATACGTTATATCGTAATGCTACATAACGTTATACGTTACATCGTAATGCTACATATCGTTATACGTTATGTCGTAATACTACATAACGGTATACGTTATAACGTAATACTACATAACGTTATACGTTATATCGTAATACTACATAACGGTATACGTTATAACGTAATACTACATAACGTTATACGTTATATCGTAATACTACATAACGTTATACGTTATATCGTAATACTATATAACGTTATACGTTATATCGTAATGCTACATAACATTATACGTTATAACGTAATACTACATGTCGTTATACGTTATGTCGTAATACTACATAACGGTATACGTTATAACGTAATGCTACATAACGTTATACGTTATATCGTAATACTACATAACGTTATACGTTATATCATAATGCTACATAACGTTATACGTTATTACATAATACTATATAACGTTATACGTTATATCGTTATGCTACATAACGTTATACGTTATATCGTAATGCTACATAACGTTATACGTTATATCGTAATGCTACATAACGTTATACGTTATATCGTAATGCTACATATCGTTATACGTTATAACGTAATACTACATAACGTTATACGTTATATCGTAATACTATATAACGTTGTACGTTATAACGTAATACTACATAACGTTATACGTTATATCGTAATACTACATAACGTTATACGTTATATCGTAATACTATATAACGTTATACGTTATATCATAATGCTACATAACGTTATACGTTATAACATATTACCATATAACGTTATACGTTATATCGTTATGCTACACAACGTTATACGTCATAACGTATTACCACATAACGTTATACGTTATATCGTAATACTACATAACGGTATACGTTATAACGTAATACTACATAACGTTATACGTTATATCGTAATACTATATAACGTTGTACGTTATATCGTAATGCTACATAACGTTATACGCTATATCGTAATGCTACATATCGTTATACGTTATGTCGTAATACTACATAACCGTATACGTTATGTCGTAATACTACATAACGGTATACGTTATAACGTAATACTACATAACGTTATACGTTATATCGTAATACTACATAACGTTATACGTTATATCGTAATGCTACATAACGTTATACGTTACATCGTAATGCTACATATCGTTATACGTTATGTCGTAATACTACATAACGGTATACGTTATAACGTAATACTACATAACGTTATACGTTATATCGTAATACTACATAACGGTATACGTTATAACGTAATACTACATAACGTTATACGTTATATCGTAATACTACATAACATTATACGTTATATCGTAATACTATATAACGTTATACGTTATATCGTAATGCTACATAACGTTATACGTTATAACGTAATACTACATATCGTTATACGTTATGTCGTAATACTACATAACGGTATACGTTATAACGTAATACTACATAACGTTATACGTTATATCGTAATACTACATAACGTTATACGTTATATCATAATGCTACATAACGTTATACGTTATTACATAATACTATATAACGTTATACGTTATATCGTTATGCTACATAACGTTATACGTTATATCGTAATGCTACATATCGTTATACGTTATATCATAACACTACATAACGTTATACGTTATAACTTAATACTATATAACGTTATACGTTATATGGTTATGCTACATAACGTTATACGTTATGTCGTAATGCTACATAACGTTATACGTTATATCATAATGCTACATAACGTTATACGTTATAACATAGTACCATATAACGTTATACGTTATATCGTAATACTACATAACGTTATACGTTATATCGTAATGCTACATAACGTTATACGTTATATCGTAATGCTACATATCGTTATACGTTATGTCGTAATACTACAGAACGGTATACGTTATAACGTAATACTACATAACGTTATACGTTATATCGTAATACTACATAACGGTATACGTTATAACGTAATACTACATAACGTTATACGTTATATCGTAATACTACATAACGTTATACGTTATATCGTAATACTATATAACGTTATACGTTATATCATAATGCTACATAACGTTATACGTTATAACATATTACCATATAACGTTATACGTTATATCGTTATGCAACACAACGTTATACGTCATAACGTATTACCACATAACGTTATACGTTATATCGTAATACTACATAACGGTATACGTTATAACGTAATACTACATAACGTTATACGTTATATCGTAATACTATATAACGTTGTACGTTATATCGTAATGCTACATAACGTTATACGTTATATCGTAATGCTACATATCGTTATACGTTATGTCGTAATACTACATAACGGTATACGTTATAACGTAATACTACATAACGTTATACGTTATATCGTAATACTACATAACGTTATACGTTATATCGTAATACTATATAACGTTATACGTTATATCGTAATGCTACATAACGTTATACGTTATAACGTAATACTACATATCGTTATACGTTATGTCGTAATACTACATAACGGTATACGTTATAACGTAATACTACATAACGTTATACGTTATATCGTAATACTACATAACGTTATACGTTATATCATAATGCTACATAACGTTATACCTTATTACATAATACTATATAACGTTATACGTTATATCGTTATGCTACATAACGTTATACGTTATATCGTAATGCTACATATCGTTATACGTTATATCATAACACTACATAACGTTATACGTTCTAACTTAATACTATATAACGTTATACGTTATATGGTTATGCTACATAACGTTATACGTTATGTCGTAATGCTACATAACGTTATACGTTATATCATAATGCTACATAACGTTATACGTTATAACATATTACCATATAACGTTATACGTTATATCGTTATGCTACACAACGTTATACGTCATAACGTATGACCACATAACGTTATACGTTATATCGTAATGCTACATAACGTTATACGTTATATCGTAATACTACATAACGGTATACGTTATAAAGTAATACTACATAACGTTATACGTTATATCGTAATACTATATAACGTTATACGTTATATCGTAATGCTACATAACGTTATACGTTATATCGTAATGCTACATATCGTTATACGTTATATCATAACACTACATAACGTTATACGTTCTAACTTAATACTATATAACGTTATACGTTATATGGTTATGCTACATAACGTTATACGTTATGTCGTAATGCTACATAACGTTATACGTTATATCATAATGCTACATAACGTTATACGTTATAACATATTACCATATAACGTTATACGTTATATCGTTATGCTACACAACGTTATACGTCATAACGTATGACCACATAACGTTATACGTTATATCGTAATGCTACATAACGTTATACGTTATATCGTAATACTACATAACGGTATACGTTATAAAGTAATACTACATAACGTTATACGTTATATCGTAATACTATATAACGTTATATGTTATATCGTAATGCTACATAACGCTATACGTTATATCGTAATGCTACATATCGTTATACGTTATGTCGTAATACTACATAACGGTATACGTTATAACGTAATACTACATAACGTTATACGTTATATCGTAATACTACATAACGTTATACGTTATATCATAATGCTACATAACGTTATACGTTATTACATAATACTATATAACGTTAAACGTTATATCGTTATGCTACATAACGGTATACGTTATATCGTAATGCTACATATCGTTATACGTTATATCATAATACTACATAACGTTATACGTTATAACTTAATACCATATAACGTTATACGTTATATCGTTATGCTACATAACGTTATACGTTATGTCGTAATGCTACATAACGTTATACGTTATATCATAATGCTACATAACGTTATACGTTATAACATATTACCATATAACGTTATACGTTATATCGTTATGCTACACAACGTTATACGTCATAACGTATTACCACATAACGTTATACGTTATATCGTAATGCTACATAACGTTACACGTTATATCGTAATACTACATAACGGTATACGTTATAACGTAATACTACATAACGTTATACGTTATATCGTAATACTATATAACGTTATACGTTATATCGTAATGCTACATAACGTTATACGTTATATCGTAATGCTACATATCGTTATACGCTATGTCGTAATACTACATAACGGTATACGTTATAACGTAATACTACATAACGTTATACGTTATATCGTAATGCTACATAACGTTATACGTTATTACATAGTACTATATAACTTTATACGTTATATCGTTATGCTACATAACGTTATACGTTATGTCGTAATACTACATAACGGTATACGTTATAACGTAATACTACATAACGTTATACGTTATATCGTAATACTACATAACGTTATACGTTATATCATAATGCTACATAACGTTATACGTTATTACATAATACTATATAACGTTATACGTTATATCGTTATGCTACATAACGTTATACGTTATATCGTAATGCTACATATCGTTATACGTTATATCATAATACTACATAACGTTATACGTTATAACTTAATACCATATAACGTTATACGTTATAACGTATTACCACATAACGTTATACGTTATAACCTAGTACTATATAACGTTATACGTCATATGGTTATGCTACATAACGTTATACGTTATATCGTTATGCTACATAACGTTAAACGTTATATCGTTATGCTACATAACGTTATACGTTATATCGTAATGCTACATAACGTTATACGTTATAACGTATTACCACATAACGTTATACGTTATATCGTAATGCTACATAACGTTAAACGTCATATCGTTATGCTACATAACGTTATACGTTATATCGTAATGCTACATAACGTTATACGTTATATCGTAATACTACATAACGTTATACGTTATAACTTAATACCATATAACGTTATACGTTATATCGTTATGCTACATAACGTTATACGTTATGTCGTAATGCTACATAACGTTATACGTTATATCATAATGCTACATAACGTTATACGTTATAACATATTACCATATAACGTTATACGTTATATCGTTATGCTACACAACGTTATACGTCATAACGTATTACCACATAACGTTATACGTTATATCGTAATGCTACATAACGTTACACGTTATAACGTAATACTACATAACATTATACGTTATATAATAATACTACATAACGCTATACGTTATATCGTAATGCTACATAACGTGATACGTTATATCGTAATACTATATAACGTTATACGTTATATCGTTATGCTACATAACGTTATACGTTATATCGTAATGCTACATAACGTTATATGTTATAACGTAATGCTACATAACGTTATTCGTTATAGCCTATTACCATATAACCTTATACGTTATATCGTAAGGCTACATAACGATATACGTTGTAACGTAATACTACATAACGTTATACGTTATAACGTAATACTATATAACGTTATACGCTATATCGTAATGCTAGATAACGTTATACTTTATATCGTAATGCTACATATAGTTATACGATATAACGTATTACCATATAACGTTATACGTTATAACATAATACTATATAACGATATACGTATTAACGTAATACTACAAAACGTTATACGTTTTAACGCAATACTATATAACGTTATACGTTATATCGCAATGCTACATAACGTTATATGTTATAACGTAATACTATATAACGTTATACGTTATATCGTAATGCTACATAACGACATACGTTATAACGTAATACTACGTAACGTTATACGATATAACGTAATACTACATAACGTTATACGTTATAACGTAATACTATATAACGTTATACGTTATATCGTAATGCTACATAACGTTATACGTTATATCGTAATGCTACATAACGTTATTCGTTATAACGTATTACCATATAACCTTATACGTTATATCGTAATGCTACAGAACGATATACGTTATAACGTAATACTACGTAACGTTATACGATATAACGTAATACTACATAACGTTATACGTTATGACGTAATACTATATAACGTTATACGTTATAACGTAATACCATATAACGTTATACGTTATATCGTAATGCTACATAACGTTATACGTTATATCGTAATGCTACATAACGTTATTCGTTATAACGTATTACCATATAACCTTATACGTTATATCGTAATGCTACATAACGATATACGTTATAACGTAATACTATATAACGTTATACGTTATATCGTAATGCTACATAACGTTATACGTTATATCGTAATGCTACATAACGTTATTCGTTATAACGTATTACCATATAACCTTATACGTTATATCGTAGTGCTACATAACGATATACGTTATAACGTAATACTACATAACGTTATACGTTATATCATAATACTACATAACGCTATACGTTATAAC
Source organism: Bombus lapidarius (assembly GCA_936014575.1). Classification (NCBI taxonomy): domain Eukaryota; kingdom Metazoa; phylum Arthropoda; class Insecta; order Hymenoptera; family Apidae; genus Bombus; species Bombus lapidarius. The sequence goes on along the minus strand of CAKXZU010000101.1, from coordinate 213,598 downwards.
GTAATACTACATAACGTTATACGTTATATCGTAATACTATATAACGTTATACGCTATATCTTAATGCTACATACCGTTATACGTTATATCGTAATGCTACATAACGTTATATGTTATAACGTAATGCTACATAACGTTATTCGTTATAACCTATTACCATATAACCTTATACGTTATATCGTAGTGCTACATAACGATATACGTTATAACGTAATACTACATAACGTTATACGTTATATCATAATACTACATAACGCTATACGTTATAACGTAATACTACATAACGTTATAAGTTATATCGCAATGCTACATAACGTTATACGTTATATCGTAATGCTACATAACGTTATACGTTATATCGTAATGCTACATAACGTTATATGTTATAACGTATTACCACATAACGTTATACGTTATATCGTAATACCGCATAACGTTATACGCTATATCGTAATGCTACATAACGGTATACGTTATATCGTAATACTACATAACGTTATACGTTATAACGTAATACTATATAACGTTATACGTTATATCGTAATGATACATAACGATATACGTTATAACGTAATACTACATAATGTTATACGTTATAACGTAATGCTACATAACGACATACGTTATAACGTAATACTACGTAACGTTATACGATATAACGTAATACTACATAACGTTATACGCTATATCGTAATGCTAGATAACGTTATACTTTATATCGTAATGCTACATATAGTTATACGATATAACGTATTACCATATAACGTTATACGTTATATCATAATACTATATAACGATATACGTATTAACGTAATACTACAAAACGTTATACGTTTTAACGCAATACTATATAACGTTATACGTTATATCGCAATGCTACATAACGTTATATGTTATAACGTAAAACTATATAACGTTATACGTTATAACGTAATACTATATAACGTTATACGTTATATCGTATAGCTACATAACGTTATACGTTATAACGTATTACCACATAACGTTATACGTTATAACCTAGTACTATATAACGTTATACGTCATATGGTTATGCTACATAACGTTATACGTTATATCGTTATGCTACATAACGTTAAACGTTATATCGTTATGCTACATAACGTTATACGTTATATCGTAATGCTACATAACGTTATACGTTATAACGTATTACCACATAACGTTATACGTTATATCGTAATGCTACATAACGTTAAACGTCATATCGTTATGCTACATAACGTTATACGTTATATCGTAATGCTACATAACGTTATACGTTATATCGTAATGCTGCATAACGTTATACGTTATAACTTAATACTATATAACGTTATACGTTATATCGTAATGCTACATAACGTTATACGTTATATCGTAATGCTACATAACGTTATACGTTATATCATAATGCTACATAACGTTATACGTTATTACATAATACTATATAACGTTATACGTTATATCGTTATGCTACATAACGTTATACGTTATATCGTAATGCTACATAACGTTATACGTTATATCGTAATGCTACATAACGTTATACGTTATATCGTTATGCTACACAACGTTATACGTCATAACGTATTACCACATAACGTTATACGTTATATCGTAATGCTACATAACGTTACACGTTATAACGTAATACTACATAACATTATACGTTATATAATAATACTACATAACGCTATACGTTATATCGTAATGCTACATAACGTGATACGTTATATCGTAATACTATATAACGTTATACGTTATATCGTTATGCTACATAACGTTATACGTTATATCGTAATGCTACATAACGTTATATGTTATAACGTAATGCTACATAACGTTATTCGTTATAGCCTATTACCATATAACCTTATACGTTATATCGTAAGGCTACATAACGATATACGTTGTAACGTAATACTACATAACGTTATACGTTATAACGTAATACTATATAACGTTATACGCTATATCGTAATGCTAGATAACGTTATACTTTATATCGTAATGCTACATATAGTTATACGATATAACGTATTACCATATAACGTTATACGTTATAACATAATACTATATAACGATATACGTATTAACGTAATACTACAAAACGTTATACGTTTTAACGCAATACTATATAACGTTATACGTTATATCGCAATGCTACATAACGTTATATGTTATAACGTAATACTATATAACGTTATACGTTATATCGTAATGCTACATAACGACATACGTTATAACGTAATACTACGTAACGTTATACGATATAACGTAATACTACATAACGTTATACGTTATAACGTAATACTATATAACGTTATACGTTATATCGTAATGCTACATAACGTTATACGTTATATCGTAATGCTACATAACGTTATTCGTTATAACGTATTACCATATAACCTTATACGTTATATCGTAATGCTACAGAACGATATACGTTATAACGTAATACTACGTAACGTTATACGATATAACGTAATACTACATAACGTTATACGTTATGACGTAATACTATATAACGTTATACGTTATAACGTAATACCATATAACGTTATACGTTATATCGTAATGCTACATAACGTTATACGTTATATCGTAATGCTACATAACGTTATTCGTTATAACGTATTACCATATAACCTTATACGTTATATCGTAATGCTACATAACGATATACGTTATAACGTAATACTATATAACGTTATACGTTATATCGTAATGCTACATAACGTTATACGTTATATCGTAATGCTACATAACGTTATTCGTTATAACGTATTACCATATAACCTTATACGTTATATCGTAGTGCTACATAACGATATACGTTATAACGTAATACTACATAACGTTATACGTTATATCATAATACTACATAACGCTATACGTTATAACGTAATACTACATAACGTTATACGTTATATCGTAATACTATATAACGTTATACGCTATATCTTAATGCTACATACCGTTATACGTTATATCGTAATGCTACATAACGTTATATGTTATAACGTAATGCTACATAACGTTATTCGTTATAACCTATTACCATATAACCTTATACGTTATATCGTAGTGCTACATAACGATATACGTTATAACGTAATACTACATAACGTTATACGTTATATCATAATACTACATAACGCTATACGTTATAACGTAATACTACATAACGTTATAAGTTATATCGCAATGCTACATAACGTTATACGTTATATCGTAATGCTACATAACGTTATACGTTATATCGTAATGCTACATAACGTTATATGTTATAACGTATTACCACATAACGTTATACGTTATATCGTAATACCGCATAACGTTATACGCTATATCGTAATGCTACATAACGGTATACGTTATATCGTAATACTACATAACGTTATACGTTATAACGTAATACTATATAACGTTATACGTTATATCGTAATGATACATAACGATATACGTTATAACGTAATACTACATAATGTTATACGTTATAACGTAATGCTACATAACGACATACGTTATAACGTAATACTACGTAACGTTATACGATATAACGTAATACTACATAACGTTATACGCTATATCGTAATGCTAGATAACGTTATACTTTATATCGTAATGCTACATATAGTTATACGATATAACGTATTACCATATAACGTTATACGTTATATCATAATACTATATAACGATATACGTATTAACGTAATACTACAAAACGTTATACGTTTTAACGCAATACTATATAACGTTTATACGTTATATCGCAATGCTACATAACGTTATATGTTATAACGTAAAACTATATAACGTTATACGTTATAACGTAATACTATATAACGTTATACGTTATATCGTATAGCTACATAACGTTATACGTTATAACGTATTACCACATAACGTTATACGTTATATACCTAGTACTATATAACGTTATACGTCATATGGTTATGCTACATAACGTTATACGTTATATCGTTATGCTACATAACGTTAAACGTTATATCGTATGCTACATAACGTTATACGTTATATCGTAATGCTACATAACGTTATACGTTATAACGTATTACCACATAACGTTATTACGTTATATCGTAATGCTACATAACGTTAAACGTCATATCGTTATGCTACATAACGTTATACGTTATATCGTAATGCTACATAACGTTATACGTTATATCGTAATGCTGCATAACGTTATACGTTATAACTTAATACTATATAACGTTATACGGTTATATCGTAATGCTACATAACGTTATACGTTATATCGTAATGCTACATAACGTTATACGTTATATCATAATGCTACATAACGTTATACGTTATTACATAATACTATATAACGTTATACGTTATATCGTTATGCTACATAACGTTATACGTTATATCGTAATGCTACATAACGTTATACGTTATATCGTAATGCTACATAACGTTATACGTTATATCGTTATGCTACATAACGTTATACGTTATGTCGTAATGCTATATAACGTTCTACGCTATATCATAATGCTACATAACGTTATACGTTATATCGTAATGCTACATAAAGTTATACGTTATATCATAATGCTACATAACGTTATACGTTATTAGATAATACTATATAACGTTATACGTTATATCGTAATGCTACATAACGTTATACGTTTTGACGTATTACCACATAACGTTATACGTTATAACCTAGTACTATATAACGTTATACGTTATATGGTTATGCTACATAACGTTATACGTTTTATCGTTATGCTACATAACGTTATACGTTATATCGTCATGCTACATAACGTTATACGTTATATCATAATGCTACATAACGTTATACGTTATTACATAATACTATATAACGTTATACGTTATATCGTTATGCTACATAACGTTATACGTTATATCGTAATGCTACATAACGTTATACGTTATATAATAATACTACATCACGTTATACGTTATATCGTTATGCTACATAACGTTATACGTTATATCGTAATGTTACATAACGTTATACGTTATATCATAATGCTACATAACGTTATACGTTATTACATAATACTATATAACGTTATACGTTATATCGTTATGCTACATAACGTTATACGTTATATCGTAATGCTACATAACGTTATACGTTATATCGTAATGCTACATAACGTTATAAGTTATATCGTTATGCTACATAACGTTATAAGTTATATCGTTATGCTACATAACGTTATACGTAATATCGTTATGCTACATAACGTTATACGTTATATGGTTATGCTACATAACGTTATACGTTATATCGTAATGCTACATAACGTTATACGTTATATCGTTATGCTACATAACGTTATACGTTATATCGTTATGCTACATAACGTTATACGTTATATCGTTATGCTACATAACGTTATACGTTATATTGTTATGCTACATAACGTTATACGTTATATCGTAATGCTACATAACGTTATACGTTATATCGTTATGCTACATAACGTTATACGTTATAACTTAATGCTATATAACGTTATACGTTATATCGTTATGCTACATAACGTTATACGTTATGTCGTAATGCTACATAACGTTATACGTTATATCATAATGCTACATAACGTTATACGTTATATCGTAATGCTACATAACGTTATACGTTATAACGTATTACCACATAACGTTATACGTTATATCGTTATGCTACATAACGTTATACGTTATATAGTTATGCTACATAACGTTATACGTTATATCGTAATGCTACATAACGTTATACGTTATATCGTTATGCTACATAACGTTATACGTTATATCGTTATGCTACATAACGTTATACGTTATATCGTTATGCTACATAACGTTATACGTTATATCGTTATGCTACATAACGTTATACGTTATATCGTTATGCTACATAACGTTATACGTTATATTGTTATGCTACATAACGTTATACGTTATATCCTAATGCTACATAACGTTATACGTTATATCGTTATGCTACATAACGTTATACGTTATAACTTAATGCTATATAACGTTATACGTTATATCGTTATGCTACATAACGTTATACGTTATGTCGTAATGCTACATAACGTTATACGTTATATCATAATGCTACATAACGTTATACGTTATATCGTTATGCTACATAACGTTATACGTTATATCGTTATGCTACATAACGTTATACGTTATATCGTTATGCTACATAACGTTATACGTTATATCGTTATGCTACATAACGTTATACGTTATATTGTTATGCTACATAACGTTATACGTTATATCGTAATGCTACATAACGTTATACGTTATATCGTTATGCTACATAACGTTATACGTTATAACTTAATGCTATATAACGTTATACGTTATATCGTTATGCTACATAACGTTATACGTTATGTCGTAATGCTACATAACGTTATACGTTATATCATAATGCTACATAACGTTATACGTTATTTCGTAATGCTACATAACGTTATACGTTATATCGTTATGCTACATAACGTTATACGTTATATCGTTATGCTACATAACGTTATACGTTATATCGTTATGCTACATAACGTTATACGTTATAACTTAATGCTATATAACGTTATACGTTATATCGTTATGCTACATAACGTTATACGTTATGTCGTAATGCTACATAACGTTATACGTTATAACTTAATGCTATATAACGTTATACGTTATATCGTTATGCTACATAACGTTATACGTTATGTCGTAAAGCTACATAACGTTATACGTTATATCATAATGCTACATAACGTTATACGTTATATCGTAATGCTACATAACGTTATACGTTATATCGTTATGCTACATAACGTTATACGTTATATCGTTATGCTACATAACGTTATACGTTATATCGTTATGCTACATAACGTTATACGTTATAACTTAATGCTATATAACGTTATACGTTATATCGTTATGCTATATAACGTTATACGTTATATCGTTATGCTACATAACGTTATACGTTATATCGTTATGCTACATAACGTTATACGTTGTATTGTTATGCTACATAACGTTATACGTTATATCCTAATGCTACATAACGTTATACGTTATAACGTATTACCACATAACGTTATACGTTATAACCTAGTACTATATAACGTTATACGTTATATGGTTATGCTACATAACGTTATACGTTATATCGTAATGCTACATAACGTTATACGTTATATCGTTATGCTACATAACGTTATACGTTATAACTTAATACTATATAACGTTATACGGTATATCGTTATGCTACATGACGTTATACGTTATGTCGTAATGCTACATAACGTTATACGTTATATCATAATGCTACATAACGTTATACGTTATATCGTAATGCTACATAACGTTATACGTTATAACGTATTACCACATAACGTTATACGTTATAACCTAGTACTATATAACGTTATACGTTATATGGTTATGCTACATAACCTTATACGTTATATCGTAATGCTACATAACGTTATACGTTATATCGTTATGCTACATAACGTTATACGTTATAACTTAATACTATATAACGTTATACGTTATATCGTTATGCTACATAACGTTATACGTTATGTCGTAATGCTACATAACGTTATACGTTATAACTTAATGCTATATAACGTTATACGTTATATCGTTATGCTACATAACGTTATACGTTATGTCGTAATGCTACATAACGTTATACGTTATATCGTTATGCTACATAACGTCATACGTTATATCGTTATGCTACATAACGTTATACGTTATATCGTTATGCTACATAACGTTATACGTTATATTGTTATGCTACATAACGTTATACGTTATATCGTAATGCTACATAACGTTATACGTTATATCGTTATGCTACATAACGTTATACGTTATAACTTAATGCTATATAACGTTATACGTTATATCGTTATGCTACATAACGTTATACGTTATGTCGTAATGCTACATAACGTTATACGTTATATCATAATGCTACATAACGTTATACGTTATATCGTAATGCTACATAACGTTATACGTTATATCGTTATGCTACATAACGTTATACGTTATATCGTTATGCTACATAACGTTATACGTTATATCGTTATGCTACATAACGTTATACGTTATATCGTAATGCTACATAACGTTATACGTTATAACGTATTACCACATAACGTTATACGTTATAACCTAGTACTATATAACGTTATACGTTATATCGTTATGCTACATAACGTTATACGTTATGTCGTAATGCTACATAACGTTATACGTTATATCATAATGCTACATAACGTTTTACGTTATAACATATTACCATATAACGTTATACGTTATATCGTTATGCTACACAACGTTATACGTTATATCCTAATGCTACATAACGTTATACGTTATATCGTAATGCTACATATCGTTATACGTTATATCATAATGCTACATAACGTTATACGTTATATCGTTATGCTACATAACGTTATACGTTATATCATAATACTACATAACGGTATACGTTATATCGTTATGCTACATAACGTTATACGTTATATCGTTATGCTACATAACGTTATACGTTATATCGTTATGCTACATAACGTTATACGTTATGTCGTAATGCTACATAACGTTATACGTTATAACTTAATGCTATATAACGTTATACGTTATATCGTTATGCTACATTACGTTATACGTTATGTCGTAAAGCTACATAACGTTATACGTTATATCATAATGCTACATAACGTTATACGTTATATCGTAATGCTACATAACGTTATACGTTATATCGTTATGCTACATAACGTTATACGTTATATCGTTATGCTACATAACGTTATACGTTATATCGTTATGCTACATAACGTTATACGTTATAACTTAATGCTATATAACGTTATACGTTATATCGTTATGCTATATAACGTTATACGTTATATCGTTATGCTACATAACGTTATACGTTATATCGTTATGCTACATAACGTTATACGTTGTATTGTTATGCTACATAACGTTATACGTTATATCCTAATGCTACATAACGTTATACGTTATAACGTATTACCACATAACGTTATACGTTATAACCTAGTACTATATAACGTTATACGTTATATGGTTATGCTACATAACGTTATACGTTATATCGTAATGCTACATAACGTTATACGTTATATCGTTATGCCACATAACGTTATACGTTATAACTTAATACTATATAACGTTATACGGTATATCGTTATGCTACATGACGTTATACGTTATGTCGTAATGCTACATAACGTTATACGTTATATCATAATGCTACATAACGTTATACGTTATATCGTAATGCTACATAACGTTATACGTTATAACGTATTAAGACATAACGTTATACGTTATAACCTAGTACTATATAACGTTATACGTTATATGGTTATGCTACATAACGTTATACGTTATATCGTAATGCTACATAACGTTATACGTTATATCGTTATGCTACATAACGTTATACGTTATAACTTAATACTATATAACGTTATACGTTATATCGTTATGCTACATAACGTTATACGTTATGTCGTAATGCTACATAACGTTATACGTTATAACTTAATGCTATATAACGTTATACGTTATATCGTTATGCTACATAACGTTATACGTTATGTCGTAATGCTACATAACGTTATACGTTATATCATAATGCTACATATCGTTATACGTTATATCGTAATGCTACATAACGTTATACGTTATATCGTTATGCTACATAACGTTATACGTTATATCGTTATGCTACATAACGTTATACGTTATATCGTTATGCTACATAACGTTATACGTTATGTCGTAATGCTACATAACGTTATACGTTATATCATAATGCTACATAACGTTATACGTTATTTCGTAATGCTACATAACGTTATACGTTATATCGTTATGCTACATAACGTTATACGTTATATCGTTATGCTACATAACGTTATACGTTATATCGTTATGCTACATAACGTTATACGTTATAACGTATTACCACATAACGTTATACGTTATATCGTAGTGCTACATAACGTTAAACGTTATAACGTATTACCACATAACGTTATACGTTATAACCTAGTACTATATGACGTTATACGTTATATGGTTATGCTACATAACGTTATACGTTATATGGTTATGCTACATAACGTTATACGTTATATCCTAATGCTACATAACGTTATACGTTATAACGTATTACCACATAACGTTATACGTTATAACCTAGTACTATATAACGTTATACGTTATATGGTTATGCTACATAACGTTATACGTTATATCGTAATGCTACATAACGTTATACGTTATATCGTTATGCTACATAACGTTATACGTTATAACTTAATACTATATAATGTTATACGGTATATCGTTATGCTACATGACGTTATACGTTATGTCGTAATGCTACATAACGTTATACGTTATATCATAATGCTACATAACGTTATACGTTATAACTTAATACTATATAACGTTATACGGTATATCGTTATGCTACATGACGTTATACGTTATGTCGTAATGCTACATAACGTTATACGTTATAACGTATTACCACATAACGTTATACGTTATAACCTAGTACTATATGACGTTATACGTTATATGGTTATGCTACATAACGTTATACGTTATATGGTTATGCTAGATAACGTTATACGTTATATCGTAATGCTACATAACGTTATACGATATATCGTTTGGCTACATAACGTTATACGTTATTACATAATACTATATAACGTTATACGTTATATCGTTATGCTACATAACGTTATACGTTATTGCAGAGTACTATATAACGTTATACGTTATATCGTTATGCTACATAACGTTATACGTTATATCGTTATGCTACATAACGTTATACGTTATATCGTAATGCTACATAACGTTATACGCTATATCATAATGCTACATAACGTTATACGTTATTACATAATACTATATAACGTTATACGTTATATCGTTATGCTACATAACGTTATACGTTATATCGTAATGCTACATAACGTTATACGTTATAACGTATTACCACATAACGTTATACGTTATAACCTAGTACTATATAACGTTATACGTTATATCGTTATGCTACATAACGTTATACGTTATGTCGTAATGCTACATAACGTTATACGTTATATCATAATGCTACATAACGTTTTACGTTATAACATATTACCATATAACGTTATACGTTATATCGTTATGCTACACAACGTTATACGTTATATCCTAATGCTACATAACGTTATACGTTATATCGTAATGCTACATATCGTTATACGTTATATCATAATGCTACATAACGTTATACGTTATATCGTTATGCTACATAACGTTATACGTTATATCATAATACTACATAACGGTATACGCTATAGCGTAATGCTACATAACGTTATTCGTTATATCGTAATGCTACATAACGTTATACGTTATATGGTTATGCTACATAACGTTATTCGTTATATCGTAATGCTACATAACGTTATACGTTATATCGTAATGCTACATAACGTTATACGTTATATCGTAACGCTACATAACGTTATACGTTATAACGAATTACCACATAACGTTATACGTTATATCGTAATGCTACATAACGTTAACCGTTATAACGTATTACCACATAACGTTATACGTTATAACCTAGTACTATATAACGTTATACGTTATATGGTTATGCCACATAACGTTATACGTTATATCGTAATGCTACATAACGTTATACGTTATATCGTAATGCTACATATCATTATACGTTATATTATAATGCTACATAACGTTATACGTTATATCGTTATGCTACATAACGTTATACGTTATGTCGTAATACTACATAACGGTATACGTTATAACGTAATACTACATAACGTTATACGTTATATCGTAATACTACATAACGTTATACGTTATATGGTTATGCTACATAACGTTATACGTTATATCGTAATGCTACATAATGTTATACGTTATATCGTAATGCTACATAACGTTGTACGTTATATCGTAACGCTACATAACGTTATACGTTATAACGAATTACCACATAACGTTATACGTTATATCGTAATGCTACATAACGTTAAACGTTATAACGTATTACCACATAACGTTATACGTTATAACCTAGTACTATATAACGCTATACGTTATATGGTTATGCTACATAACGTTATACGTTATATCGTAATGCTCCATAACGTTATACGTTATATCGTTATGCTACATAACGTTATACGTTACATCGTAATGCTACATAACGTTATACGTTATATCATAATGCTACATAACGTTATACGTTATATCGTAATGCTACATAACGTATAACATCGTTATATCGTAATGCTACATAACGTTATACGTTATATCGTTATGCTACATAACGTTATACGTTATAACTTAATACTATATAACGTTATACGGTATATCGTTATGCTACATGACGTTATACGTTATGTCGTAATGCTACATAACGTTATACGTTATATCATAATGCTACATAACGTTATACGTTATATCGTAATGCTACATAACGTTATACGTTATAACGTATTACCACATAACGTTATACGTTATAACCTAGTACTATATAACGTTATACGTTATATGGTTATGCTACATAACGTTATACGTTATATCGTAATGCTACATAACGTTATACGTTATATCGTTATGCTACATAACGTTATACGTTATAACTTAATACTATATAACGTTATACGTTATATCGTTATGCTACATAACGTTATACGTTATGTCGTAATGCTACATAACGTTATACGTTATAACTTAATGCTATATAACGTTATACGTTATATCGTTATGCTACATAACGTTATACGTTATGTCGTAATGCTACATAACGTTATACGTTATATCGTTATGCTACATAACGTTATACGTTATATCATAATGCTACATAACGTTATACGTTATTTCGTAATGCTACATAACGTTATACGTTATATCGTTATGCTACATAACGTTATACGTTATATCGTTATGCTACATAACGTTATACGTTATATCGTTATGCTACATAACGTTATACGTTATATCGTTATGCTACATAACGTTATACGTTATAACTTAATGCTATATAACGTTATACGTTATATCGTTATGCTATATAACGTTATACGTTATATCGTTATGCTACATAACGTTATACGTTATATCGTTATGCTACATAACGTTATACGTTATATTGTTATGCTACATAACGTTATACGTTATATCCTAATGCTACATAACGTTATACGTTATAACGTATTACCACATAACGTTATACGTTATAACCTAGTACTATATAACGTTATACGTTATATGGTTATGCTACATAACGTTATACGTTATATCGTAATGCTACATAACGTTATACGTTATATCGTTATGCTACATAACGTTATACGTTATAACTTAATACTATATAATGTTATACGGTATATCGTTATGCTACATGACGTTATACGGTATGTCGTAATGCTACATAACGTTATACGTTATATCATAATGCTACATAACGTTATACGTTATAACTTAATACTATATAACGTTATACGGTATATCGTTATGCTACATGACGTTATACGTTATGTCGTAATGCTACATAACGTTATACGTTATATCATAATGCTACATAACGTTATACGTTATATCGTAATGCTACATAACGTTATACGTTATAACGTATTACCACATAACGTTATACGTTATAACCTAGTACTATATAACGTTATACGTTATATGGTTACGCTACATAACGTTATACGTTATATCGTAATGCTACATAACGTTATACGTTATATCGTTATGCTACATAACGTTATACGTTATAACTTAATACTATATAACGTTATACGTTATATCGTTATGCTACATAACGTTATACGTTATATCGTTATGCTACATAACGTTATACGTTATAACTTAATACTATATAACGTTATACGTTATATCGTTACGCTACATAACGTTATACGTTATGTCGTAATGCTACATAACGTTATACGTTATGTCGTAATGCTACATAACGTTATACGTTATAACTTAATGCTATATAACGTTATACGTTATATCGTTATGCTATATAACGTTATACGTTATATCGTTATGCTACATAACGTTATACGTTATATCGTTATGCTACATAACGTTATACGTTATATCGTTATGCTACATAACGTTATACGTAATAACTTAATGCTATATAACGTTATACGTTATATCGTTATGCTATATAACGTTATACGTTATATCGTTATGCTACATAACGTTATACGTTATATCGATATGCTACATAACGTTATACGTTATATTGTTATGCTACATAACGGTATACGTTATATCCTAATGCTACATAACGTTATACGTTATAACGTATTACCACATAACGTTATACGTTATAACCTAGTACTATATAACGTTATACGTTATATGGTTATGCTACATAACGTTATACGTTATATCGTAATGCTACATAACGTTATACGTTATATCGTTATGCTACATAACGTTATACGTTATAACTTAATACTATATAACGTTATACGGTATATCGTTATGCTACATGACGTTATACGTTATGTCGTAATGCTACATAACGTTATACGTTATATCATAATGCTACATAACGTTATACGTTATATCGTAATGCTACATAACGTTATACGTTATAACGTATTACCACATAACGTTATACGTTATAACCAAGTACTATATAACGTTATACGTTATATGGTTATGCTACATAACGTTATACGTTATATCGTAATGCTACATAACGTTATACGTTATATCGTTATGCTACATAACGATATACGTTATAACTTAATACTATATAACGTTATACGTTATATCGTTATGCTACATAACGTTATACGTTATGTCGTAATGCTACATAACGTTATACGTTATATCGTATAGCTACATAACGTTATACGTTATAACGTATTACCACATAACGTTATACGTTATAACCTAGTACTATATAACGTTATACGTCATATGGTTATGCTACATAACGTTATACGTTATATCGTTATGCTACATAACGTTATACGTTATATCGTAATGCTACATAACGTTATACGTTATATCATAATGCTACATAACGTTATACGTTATTATATAATAATATATAACGTTATACGTTATATCGTTATGCTACATAACGTTATACGTTATATCGTAATGCTACATAACGTTATACGTTATAACGTATTACCACATAACGTTATACGTTATAACCTAGTACTATATGACGTTATACGTTATATGGTTATGCTACATAACGTTATACGTTATATGGTTATGCTAGATAACGTTATACGTTATATCGTAATGCTACATAACGTTATACGATATATCGTTTGGCTACATAACGTTATACGTTATTACATAATACTATATAACGTTATACGTTATATCGTTATGCTACATAACGTTATACGTTATTGCATAGTACTATATAACGTTATACGTTATATCGTTATGCTACATAACGTTATACGTTATATCGTTATGCTACATAACGTTATACGTTATATCGTAATGCTACATAACGTTATACGCTATATCATAATGCTACATAACGTTATACGTTATTACATAATACTATATAACGTTATACGTTATATCGTTATGCTACATAACGTTATACGTTATATCGTAATGCTACATAACGTTATACGTTATAACGTATTACCACATAACGTTATACGTTATAACCTAGTACTATATAACGTTATACGTTATATCGTTATGCTACATAACGTTATACGTTATGTCGTAATGCTACATAACGTTATACGTTATATCATAATGCTACATAACGTTTTACGTTATAACATATTACCATATAACGTTATACGTTATATCGTTATGCTACACAACGTTATACGTTATATCCTAATGCTACATAACGTTATACGTTATATCGTAATGCTACATATCGTTATACGTTATATCATAATGCTACATAACGTTATACGTTATATCGTTATGCTACATAACGTTATACGTTATATCATAATACTACATAACGGTATACGTTATAGCGTAATGCTACATAACGTTATTCGTTATATCGTAATGCTACATAACGTTATACGTTATATGGTTATGCTACATAACGTTATTCGTTATATCGTAATGCTACATAACGTTATACGTTATATCGTAATGCTACATAACGTTATACGTTATATCGTAACGCTACATAACGTTATACGTTATAACGAATTACCACATAACGTTATACGTTATATCGTAATGCTACATAACGTTAAACGTTATAACGTATTACCACATAACGTTATACGTTATAACCTAGTACTATATAACGTTATACGTTATATGGTTATGCCACATAACGTTATACGTTATATCGTAATGCTACATAACGTTATACGTTATATCGTAATGCTACATATCATTATACGTTATATTATAATGCTACATAACGTTATACGTTATATCGTTATGCTACATAACGTTATACGTTATGTCGTAATACTACATAACGGTATACGTTATAACGTAATACTACATAACGTTATACGTTATATCGTAATACTACATAACGTTATACGTTATATGGTTATGCTACATAACGTTATACGTTATATCGTAATGCTACATAATGTTATACGTTATATCGTAATGCTACATAACGTTGTACGTTATATCGTAACGCTACATAACGTTATACGTTATATCGTAATGCTCCATAACGTTATACGTTATATCGTAACGCTACATAACGTTATACGTTATAACATATTACCATATAACGTTATATGTTATATCGTTATGCTACATAACGTTATACGTTATATCGAAATGCTACATATCGTTATACGTTATATCATAATACTACATAACGTTATACGTTATAACTTAATACTATATAACGTTATACGTTATATCGTTATTCTACATAACGTTAAACGTTATATCGTTATTCTACATAACGTTATACGTTATATCGTAATGCTACATAACGTTATACGTTATATCGTAACGCTACATAACGTTAAACGTTATATCGTTATGCTACATAACGTTATACGTTATATCGTAATGCTACATAACGTTATACGTTATAACGTATTACCACATAACGTTATACGTTATAACCTAGTACTATATAACGTTATACGTTATATGGTTATGCTACATAACGTTATACGTTATATCGTAATGCTACATAACGTTATACGTTATATCGTTATGCTACATAACGTTATACGTTATAACGTATTACCACATAACGTTATACGTTATATCGTAGTGCTACATAACGTTAAACGTTATAACGTATTACCACATAACGTTATACGTTATAACCTAGTACTATATAACGTTATACGTTATATGGTTATGCTACATAACGTTATACGTTATATCGTAATGCTACATAACGTTATACGTTATATCGTTATGCTACATAACGTTATACGTTATATCGTAATGCTACATAACGTTATACGTTATATCATAATGCTACATAACGTTATACGTTATTACATAGTACTATATAACGTTATACGTTATATCGTTATGCTACATAACGTTATACGTTATATCGTAACGCTACATAACGTTAAACGTTATATCGTTATGCTACATAACGTTATACGTTATATCGTTATGCTACATAACGTTATACGTTATATCGTTATGCTACATAACGTTATACGTTATATCGTAATGCTACATAACGTTATACGCTATATCATAATGCTACATAACGTTATACGTTATTACATAATACTATATAACGTTATGCGTTATATCGTTATGCTACATAACGTTATACGTTATATCGTAATGCTACATAACGTTATACGTTATAACGTATTACCACATAACGTTATACGTTATAACCTAGTACTATATAACGTTATACGTTATATGGTTATGCTACATAACGTTATACATTATATCGTAATGCTACATAACGTTATACGTTAAATCGTTATGCTATATAACGTTATACGTTATATCGTAATACTACATAACGGTATACGTTATAACGTAATACTACATAACGTTATACGTTATAACGTATTACCACATAACGTTATACGTTATATCGTAATGCTACATAACGTTATACGTTATAACGTATTACCACATAACGTTATACGTTATAGCCTAGTACTATATAACGTTATACGTTATATGGTTACGCTACATAACGTTATACGTTATATCGTTATGCTACATAACGTTATACGTTATATCGTAATGCTACATAACGTTATACGTTATAACTTAATACTATATAACGTTATACGTTATATCGTTATGCTACATAACGTTATACGTTATGTCGTAATGCTACATAACGTTATACGTTATATCATAATGCTACATAACTTTATACGTTATATCGTATAGCTACATAACGTTATACGTTATATCGTAATGCTACATAACGTTATACGTTATAACTTAATACTATATAACGTTATACGTTATATCGTTATGCTACATAACGTTATACGTTATGTCGTAATGCTACATAACGTTATACGTTATATCGAAATGCTACATATCGTTATACGTTATATCATAATACTACATAACGTTATACGTTATAACTTAATACTATATAACGTTATACGTTATATCGTTATGCTACATAACGTTATACGTTATGTCGTAATGCTACATAACGTTATACGTTATATCATAATGCTACATAACGTTATACGTTATATCGTATAGCTACATAACGTTATACGTTATAACGTATTACCACATAACGTTATACGTTATAACCTAGTACTATATAACGTTATACGTTATATGGTTATGCTACATAACGTTATACGTAATATCGTTATGCTACATAACGTTATACGTTATATCGTAATGCTACATAACGTTATACGTTATATCATAATGCTACATAACGTTATACGTTATAACGTATTACCACATAACGTTATACGTTATAACCTAGTACTATATAACGTTATACGTTATATGGTTATGCTACATAACGTTATACGTTATAACGTATTACCACATAACGTTATACGTTATAACCTAGTACTATATAACGTTATACGTTATATGGTTATGCTACATAACGTTATACGTTATATCGTTATGCTACATAACGTTATACGTTATATCGTAATGCTACATAACGTTATACGTTATATCATAATGCTACATAACGTTATACGTTATTACATAATACTATATAACGTTATACGTTATGTCGTAATGCTACATAATGTTATACGTTATATCGTTATGCTACATAACGTTATACGTTATATCGTTATGCTACATAACGTTATACGTTATATCGTAATGCTACAAAACGTTATACGTTATAACGTATTACCACATAACGTTATACGTTATAACCTAATACTATATAACGTTATACGTTATATGGTTATGCTACATAACGTTATACGTTCTATCGTTATGCTACATAACGTTATACGTTATTACATAATACTATATAACGTTATACGTTATGTCGTAATGCTACATAATGTTATACGTTATATCATAATGCTACATAACGTTATACGTTATATCGTAATGCTACATAACGTTATACGTTATAACGTATTACCACATAACGTTATACGTTATAACCTAGTACTATATAACGTTATACGTTATATCGTTATGCTACATAACGTTATACGTTATGTCGTAATGCTACATAACGTTATACGTTATATCATAATGCTACATAACGTTATACGTTATATCGTATAGCTACATAACGTTATACGTTATAACGTATTACCACATAACGTTATACGTTATAACCTAGTACTATATAACGTTATACGTCATATGGTTATGCTACATAACGTTATACGTTATATCATAATGCTACATAACGTTATACGTTATATCGTATAGCTACATAACGTTATACGTTATAACGTATTACCACATAACGTTATACGTTATAACCTAGTACTATATAACGTTATACGTCATATGGTTATGCTACATAACGTTATACGTTATAACCTAGTACTATATAACGTTATACGTTATATGGTTATGCTACATAACGTTATACATTATATCGTAATGCTACATAACGTTAGACGTTATATCGTAATGCTACATATCGTTATACGTTATATCATAATACTATATAACGTTATACGTTATAACTTAATACTATATAACGTTATACGTTATATCATAATGCTACATAACGTTATACGTTATATCGTAATGCTACATAACGTTATACGTTATAACGTATTACCACATAACTTTATACGTTATAACCTAGTACTATATAACGTTATACGTTATATGGTTATGCTACATAACGTTATACATTATATCGTAATGCTACATAACGTTATACGTTATATCGTAATGCTACATATCGTTATACGTTATATCATAATGCTACATAACGTTATACGTTATAACTTAATACTATATAACGTTATACGTTATATCGTAATGCTACATAACGTTATACGTTATATCGTTATGCTACATAACGTTATACGTTATAACTTAATACTATATAACGTTATACGTTATATCGTTATGCTACATAACGTTATACGTTATGTCGTAATGCTACATAACGTTATACGTTATATCATAATGCTACATAACGTTATACGTTATATCGTAATGCTACATAACGTTATACGTTATAACGTATTACCACATAACGTTATACGTTATAACCTAGTACTATAAAACGTTATACGTTATATCGTAATGCTACATAACGTTATACGTTATATCGTTATGCTACATAACGTTATACGTTATAACTTAATACTATATAACGTTATACGTTATATCGTTATGCTACATAACGTTATACGTTATGTCGTAATGCTACATAACGTTATACGTTATATCATAATGCTACATAACGTTATACGTTATATCGTAATGCTACATAACGTTATACGTTATATCGTAATGCTACATAACGTTATACGTTATTACATAATACTATATAACGTTATACGTTATATCGTTATGCTACATAACGTTATACGTTATATCGTAATGCTACATAACGTTATACGTTATAACGTATTACCACATAACGTTATACGTTATAACCTAGTACTATATGACGTTATACGTTATTACATAATACTATATAACGTTATACGTTATATCGTTATGCTACATAACGTTATACGTTATATCGTAATGCTACATAACGTTATACGTTATAACGCATTACCACATAACGTTATACGTTATAACCTAGTACTATATAACGTTATACGTTATATGGTTATGCTACATAACGTTATACGTTATATCGTAATGCTACATAACGTTATACGTTATATCGTTATGCTACATAACGTTATACGTTATTACATAATACTATATAACGTTATACGCTATATCGTTATGCTACATAGCGTTATACGTTATTGCATAGTACTATATAACGTTATACGTTATATCGTTATGCTACATAACGTTTTACGTTATATCGTTATGCTACATAACGTTATACGTTATGTCGTAATGCTACATAACGTTATACGTTATATCATAATGCTACATAACGTTATACGTTATATCGTATAGCTACATAATGTTATACGTTATATCATAATGCTACATAACGTTATACGTTATATCGTAATGCTACATAACGTTATACGTTATAACGTATTACCACATAACGTTATACGTTATAACCTAGTACTATATAACGTTATACGTTATATGGTTATGCTACATAACGTTATACATTATATCGTAATGCTACATAACGTTAGACGTTATATCGTAATGCTACATATCGTTATACGTTATATCATAATACTATATAACGTTATACGTTATAACTTAATACTATATAACGTTATACGTTATATCATAATGCTACATAACGTTATACGTTATATCGTAATGCTACATAACGTTATACGTTATAACGTATTACCACATAACTTTATACGTTATAACCTAGTACTATATAACGTTATACGTTATATGGTTATGCTACATAACGTTATACATTATATCGTAATGCTACATAACGTTATACGTTATATCGTAATGCTACATATCGTTATACGTTATATCATAATGCTACATAACGTTATACGTTATAACTTAATACTATATAACGTTATACGTTATATCGTAATGCTACATAACGTTATACGTTATATCGTTATGCTACATAACGTTATACGTTATAACTTAATACTATATAACGTTATACGTTATATCGTTATGCTACATAACGTTATACGTTATGTCGTAATGCTACATAACGTTATACGTTATATCATAATGCTACATAACGTTATACGTTATATCGTAATGCTACATAACGTTATACGTTATAACGTATTACCACATAACGTTATACGTTATAACCTAGTACTATAAAACGTTATACGTTATATCGTAATGCTACATAACGTTATACGTTATATCGTTATGCTACATAACGTTATACGTTATAACTTAATACTATATAACGTTATACGTTATATCGTTATGCTACATAACGTTATACGTTATGTCGTAATGCTACATAACGTTATACGTTATATCATAATGCTACATAACGTTATACGTTATATCGTATAGCTACATAACGTTATACGTTATAACGTATTACCACATAACGTTATACGTTATAACCTAGTACTATATAACGTTATACGTCATATGGTTATGCTACATAACGTTATACGTTATATCGTTATGCTACATAACGTTATACGTTATATCGTAATGCTACATAACGTTATACGTTATATCATAATGCTACATAACGTTATACGTTATTACATAATACTATATAACATTATACGTTATATCGTTAGGCTACATAACGTTATACGTTATATCGTAATGCTACATAACGTTATACGTTATAACGCATTACCACATAACGTTATACGTTATAACCTAGTACTATATAACGTTATACGTTATATGGTTATGCTACATAACGTTATACGTTATATCGTAATGCTACATAACGTTATACGTTATATCGTAATGCTACATAACGTTATACGTTATATCGTTATGCTACATAACGTTATACGTTATTACATAATACTATATAACGTTATACGTTATATCGTTATGCTACATAACGTTATACGTTATTGCATAGTACTATATAACGTTATACGTTATATCGTAATGCTACATAACGTTATACGTTATATCGTAATGCTGCATAACGTTATACGTTATAACGTATTACCACATAACGTTATACGTTATATCGTAATGCTACATAACGTTATACGTTATATCGTAATGCTACATATCGTTATACGTTATATCATAATGCTACATAACGTTATACGTTATGTCGTAATGCTACATAACGTTATACGTTATATCACAATGCTACATAACGTTATACGTTATAACATATTACCATATAACGTTATACGTTATATCCTAATGCTACATAACGTTATACGTTATATCGTTATGCTACATAACGTTATACGTTATTGCATAGTACTATATAACGTTATACGTTATATCGTTATGCTACATAACGTTTTACGTTATATCGTAATGCTACATAACGTTATACGTTATATCGTAATGCTACATAACGTTATACGTTATTACATAATACTATATAACGTTATACGTTATATCGTTATGCTACATAACGTTATACGTTATATCGTAATGCTACATAACGTTATACGTTATAACGTATTACCACATAACGTTATACGTTATAACCTAGTACTATATGACGTTATACGTTATTACATAATACTATATAACGTTATACGTTATATCGTTATGCTACATAACGTTATACGTTATATCGTAATGCTACATAACGTTATACGTTATAACGCATTACCACATAACGTTATACGTTATAACCTAGTACTATATAACGTTATACGTTATATGGTTATGCTACATAACGTTATACGTTATATCGTAATGCTACATAACGTTATACGTTATATCGTTATGCTACATAACGTTATACGTTATTACATAATACTATATAACGTTATACGCTATATCGTTATGCTACATAGCGTTATACGTTATTGCATAGTACTATATAACGTTATACGTTATATCGTTATGCTACATAACGTTTTACGTTATATCGTTATGCTACATAACGTTATACGTTATAACTTAATACTATATAACGTTATACGTTATACCGTTATGCTACATAACGTTATACGTTATGTCGTAATGCTACATAACGTTATACGTTATATCATAATGCTACATAACGTTATACGTTATATCGTATAGCTACATAACGTTATACGTTATAACGTATTACCACATAACGTTATACGTTATAACCTAGTACTATATAACGTTATACGTCATATGGTTATGCTACATAACGTTATACGTTATATCGTTATGCTACATAACGTTATACGTTATATCGTTATGCTACATAACGTTATACGTTATATCGTAATGCTACATAACGTTATACGTTATATCATAATGCTACATAACGTTATACGTTATAACGTATTACCACATAACGTTATACGTTATAACCTAGTACTATATAACGTTATACGTTATATGGTTATGCTACATAACGTTATACGTTATAACGTATTACCACATAACGTTATACGTTATAACCTAGTACTATATAACGTTATACGTTATATGGTTATGCTACATAACGTTATACGTTATATCGTTATGCTACATAACGTTATACGTTATATCGTAATGCTACATAACGTTATACGTTATATCATAATGCTACATAACGTTATACGTTATTACATAATACTATATAACGTTATACGTTATATCTTTATGCTACATAACGTTATACGTTATATCGTAATGCTACAAAACGTTATACATTATAACGTATTACCACATAACGTTATACGTTATAACCTAATACTATATAACGTTATACGTTATATGGTTATGCTACATAACGTTATACGTTATATCGTTATGCTACATAACGTTATACGTTATTACATAATACTATATAACGTTATACGTTATGTCGTAATGCTACATAATGTTATACGTTATATCATAATGCTACATAACGTTATACGTTATATCGTAATGCTACATAACGTTATACGTTATAACGTATTACCACATAACGTTATACGTTATAACCTAGTACTATATAACGTTATACGTTATATCGTAATGCTACATGACGTTATACGTTATATCGTAATGCTACATATCGTTATACGTTATATCATAATACTATATAACGTTATACGTTATAACTTAATACTATATAACGTTATACGTTATATCATAATGCTACATAACGTTATACGTTATATCGTAATGCTATATAACGATATACGTTATAACGTATTACCACATAACGTTATACGTTATAACCTAGTACTATATAACGTTATACGTTATATGGTTATGCTACATAACGTTATACATTATATCGTAATGCTACATAACGTTATACGTTATATCGTAATGCTACATATCGTTATACGTTATATCGTAATGCTGCATAACGTTATACGTTATAACGTATTACCACATAACGTTATACGTTATATCGTAATGCTACATAACGTTATACGTTATATCGTAATGCTACATATCGTTATACGTTATACCACAATGCTACATAACGTTATACGTTATAACATATTACCAAATAACGTTATACGTTATATCCTAATGCTACATAACGTTATACGTTATATCGTTATGCTACATAACGTTATACTTTATTGAATAGTACTATATAACGTTATACGTTATATCGTTATGCTACATAACGTTTTACGTTATATCGTAATGCTACATAACGTTATACGTTATATCGTAATGCTGCATAACGTTATACGTTATAACGTATTACCACATAACGTTATACGTTATATCGTAATGCTACATAACGTTATACGTTATATCGTAATGCTACATATCGTTATACGTTATATCATAATGCTACATAACGTTATACGTTATGTCGTAATGCTACATAACGTTATACGTTATACCACAATGCTACATAACGTTATACGTTATAACATATTACCAAATAACGTTATACGTTATATCCTAATGCTACATAACGTTATACGTTATATCGTTATGCTACATAACGTTATACGTTATTGCATAGTACTATATAACATTATACGTTATATCGTTATGCTACATAACGTTTTACGTTATATCGTAATGCTACATAACGTTATACGTTATTGCATAGTACTATATAACATTATACGTTATATCGTTATGCTACATAACGTTTTACGTTATATCGTAATGCTACATAACGTTATACGTTATATCGTAATGCTGCATAACGTTATACGTTATAACGTATTACCACATAACGTTATACGTTATATCGTAATGCTACATAACGTTATACGTTATATCGTAATGCTACATATCGTTATACGTTATATCATAATGCTACATAACGTTATACGTTATGTCGTAATGCTACATAACGTTATACGTTATATCACAATGCTACATAACGTTATACGTTATAACATATTACCATATAACGTTATACGTTATATCCTAATGCTACATAACGTTATACGTCATAACGTATTACCACATAACGTTATACGTTATAACTTAATACTATATAACGTTATACGTTATATCGTAATGCTACATAACGTTATACGTTATATCGTTATGCTACATAACGTTATACGTTATAACTTAATACTATATAACGTTATACGTTATATCGTTATGCTACATAACGTTATACGTTATGTCGTAATGCTACATAACGTTATACGTTATATCATAATGCTACATAACGTTATACGTTATATCGTAATGCTACATAACGTTATACGTTATAACGTATTACCACATAACGTTATACGTTATAACGTATTACCACATAACGTTATACGTTATAACCTAGTACTATAAAACGTTATACGTTATATCGTAATGCTACATAACGTTATACGTTATATCGTTATGCTACATAACGTTATACGTTATAACTTAATACTATATAACGTTCTACGTTATATCGTTATGCTACATAACGTTATACGTTATGTCGTAATGCTACATAACGTTATACGTTATATCATAATGCTACATAACGTTATACGTTATATCGTATAGCTACATAACGTTATACGTTATAACGTATTACCACATAACGTTATACGTTATAACCTAGTACTATATAACGTTATACGTCATATGGTTATGCTACATAACGTTATATGTTATATCGTTATGCTACATAACGTTATACGTTATATCGTAATGCTACATAACGTTATACGTTATATCATAATGCTACATAACGTTATACGTTATTACATGATACTATATAACGTTATACGTTATATCGTTATGCTACATAACGTTATACGTTATATCGTAATGCTACATAACGTTATGCGTTATAACGTATTACCACATAACGTTATACGTTATAACCTAGTACTATATGACGTTATACGTTATTACATAATACTATATAACGTTATTCGTTATATCGTTATGCTACATATCGTTATACGTTATATCGTAATGCTACATAACGTTATACGTTATAACGCATTACCACATAACGTTATACGTTATAACCTAGTACTATATAACGTTATACGTTATATGGTTATGCTACATAACGTTATACGTTATATCGTAATGCTACATAACGTTATACGTTATATCGTTATGCTACATAACGTTATACGTTATTACATAATACTATATAACGTTATACGTTATATCGTTATGCTACATAACGTTATACGTTATTGCATAGTACTATATAACGTTATACGTTATATCGTTATGCTACATAACGTTTTACGTTATATCGTTATGCTACATAACGTTATACGTTATTGCATAGTACTATATAACGTTATACGTTATATCGTTATGCTACATAACGTTTTACGTTATATCGTAATGCTACATAACGTTATACGTTATATCGTAATGCTGCATAACGTTATACGTTATAACGTATTACCACATAACGTTATACGTTATATCGTAATGCTACATAACGTTATACGTTATATCGTAATGCTACATATCGTTATACGTTATATCATAATGCTACATAACGTTATACGTTATGTCGTAATGCTACATAACGTTATACGTTATATCACAATGCTACATAACGTTATACGTTATAACATATTACCATATAACGTTATACGTTATATCCTAATGCTACATAACGTGATACGTCATAACGTATTACCACATAACGTTATACGTTATATCGTAATGCTACATAACGTTATACGTTATATCGTAATGCTACATAACGTTATACGTTATATCGTAATACTACATAACGGTATACGTTATAGCGTAATACTACATAACGTTATACGTTATATCGTAATACTATATAACGTTATACGTTATATCGTAATGCTACATAACGTTATGCGTTATATCGTAATGCTACATATCGTTATACGTTATGTCGTAATACTACATAACGGTATACGTTATAACGTAATACTACATAACGTTATACGTTATATCGTAATACTACATAACGTTATACGTTATATCGTTATGCTACATAACGTTATACGTTATAACTTAATACTATATAACGTTATACGTTATATCGTTATGCTACATAACGTTATACGTTATGTCGTAATGCTACATAACGTTATACGTTATATCATAATGCTACATAACGTTATACGTTATATCGTAATGCTACATAACGTTATACGTTATAACGTATTACCACATAACGTTATACGTTATAACCTAGTACTATAAAACGTTATACGTTATATCGTAATGCTACATAACGTTATACGTTATATCGTTATGCTACATAACGTTATACGTTATAACTTAGTACTATATAACGTTCTACGTTATATCGTTATGCTACATAACGTTATACGTTATGTCGTAATGCTACATAACGTTATACGTTATATCATAATGCTACATAACGTTATACGTTATATCGTATAGCTACATAACGTTATACGTTATAACGTATTACCACATAACGTTATACGTTATAAGCTAGTACTATATAACGTTATACGTCATATGGTTATGCTACATAACGTTATATGTTATATCGTTATGCTACATAACGTTATACGTTATATCGTAATGCTACATAACGTTATACGTTATATCATAATGCTACATAACGTTATACGTTATTACATAATACTATATAACGTTATACGTTATATCGTTATGCTACATAACGTTATACGTTATATCGTAATGCTACATAACGTTATACGTTATAACGTATTACCACATAACGTTATACGTTATAACCTAGTACTATATGACGTTATACGTTATTACATAATACTATATAACGTTATTCGTTATATCGTTATGCTACATATCGTTATACGTTATATCGTAATGCTACATAACGTTATACGTTATAACGCATTACCACATAACGTTATACGTTATAACCTAGTACTATATAACGTTATACGTTATATGGTTATGCTACATAACGTTATACGTTATATCGTAATGCTACATAACGTTATACGTTATATCGTTATGCTACATAACGTTATACGTTATTACATAATACTATATAACGTTATACGTTATATCGTTATGCTACATAACGTTATACGTTATTGCATAGTACTATATAACGTTATACGTTATATCGTTATGCTACATAACGTTTTACGTTATATCGTAATGCTACATAACGTTATACGTTATATCGTAATGCTGCATAACGTTATACGTTATAACGTATTACCACATAACGTTATACGTTATATCGTAATGCTACATAACGTTATACGTTATATCGTAATGCTACGTATCGTTATACGTTATATCATAATGCTACATAACGTTATACGTTATGTCGTAATGCTACATAACGTTATACGTTATATCACAATGCTACATAACGTTATACGTTATAACATATTACCATATAACGTTATACGTTATATCCTAATGCTACATAACGTTATACGTTATATCGTTATGCTACATAACGTTATACGTTATTGCATAGTACTATATAACGTTATACGTTATATCGTTATGCTACATAACGTTTTACGTTATATCGTAATGCTACATAACGTTATACGTTATATCGTAATGCTGCATAACGTTATACGTTATAACGTATTACCACATAACGTTATACGTTATATCGTAATGCTACATAACGTTATACGTTATATCGTAATGCTACATATCGTTATACGTTATATCATAATGCTACATAACGTTATACGTTATGTCGTAATGCTACATAACGTTATACGTTATATCACAATGCTACATAACGTTATACGTTATAACATATTACCATATAACGTTATACGTTATATCCTAATGCTACATAACGTGATACGTCATAACGTATTACCACATAACGTTATACGTTATATCGTAATGCTACATAACGTTATACGTTATATCGTAATGCTACATAACGTTATACGTTATATCGTAATACTACATAACGGTATACGTTATAGCGTAATACTACATAACGTTATACGTTATATCGTAATACTATATAACGTTATACGTTATATCGTAATGCTACATAACGTTATACGTTATATCGTAATGCTACATATCGTTATACGTTATGTCGTAATACTACATAACGGTATACGTTATAACGTAATACTACATAACGTTATACGTTATATCGTAATACTACATAACGTTATACGTTATATGGTTATGCTACATAACGTTATACGTTATATCGTAATGCTACATAACGTTATACGTTATATCCTAATGCTACATAACGTGATACGTCATAACGTATTACCACATAACGTTATACGTTATATCGTAATGCTACATAACGTTATACGTTATATCGTAATGCTACATAACGTTATACGTTATATCGTAATGCTACATAACGTTATACGTTATATCGTAACGCTACATAACGTTATACGTTATTACATAGTACTATATAACGTTATACGTTATATCGTTATGCTACATAACGTTATACGTTATTACATAGTACTACATAACGTTATACGTTATATCGTAATGCTACATAACGTTATACGTTATATCGTAACGCTACATAACGTTATTCGTTATTACATAATACTATATAACGTTATACGTTATATCGTTATGCTACATAACGTTATACGTTATTGCATAGTACTATATAACGTTATACGTTATATCGTTATGCTACATAACGTTTTACGTTATATCGTAATGCTACATAACGTTATACGTTATATCGTAATGCTGCATAACGTTATACGTTATAACGTATTACCACATAACGTTATACGTTATATCGTAATGCTACATAACGTTATACGTTATATCGTAATGCTACATATCGTTATACGTTATATCATAATGCTACATAACGTTATACGTTATGTCGTAATGCTACATAACGTTATACGTTATATCACAATGCTACATAACGTTATACGTTATAACATATTACCATATAACGTTATACGTTATATCCTAATGCTACATAACGTTATACGTTATATCGTTATGCTACATAACGTTTTACGTTATATCGTAATGCTACATAACGTTATACGTTATATCGTAATGCTGCATAACGTTATACGTTATAACGTATTACCACATAACGTTATACGTTATATCGTAATGCTACATAACGTTATACGTTATATCGTAATGCTACATATCGTTATACGTTATATCATAATGCTACATAACGTTATACGTTATGTCGTAATGCTACATAACGTTATACGTTATATCACAATGCTACATAACGTTATACGTTATAACATATTACCATACAAAGTTATACGTTATATCCTAATGCTACATAACGTGATACGTCATAACGTATTACCACATAACGTTATACGTTATATCGTAATGCTACATAACGTTATACGTTATATCGTAATGCTACATAACGTTATACGTTATATCGTAATACTACATAACGGTATACGTTATAGCGTAATACTTCATAACGTTATACGTTATATCGTAATACTATATAACGTTATACGTTATATCGTAATGCTACATAACGTTATACGTTATATCGTAATGCTACATATCGTTATACGTTATGTCGTAATACTACATAACGGTATACGTTATAACATATTACCATATAACGTTATACGTTATATCGTTATGCTACATAACGTTATACGTTATATCGAAATGCTACATATCGTTATACGTTATATCGTAATGCTACATAACGTTATTCGTTATATCGTAATACTATATAATGTTATACGGTATATCGTAATACTATATAACGTTATACGGTATATCGTAATGCAACATAACGTTATACGTTATATCGTAATACTATATAACGTTATACGTTATATCATAATGCTACATAACGTTATACGTTATTACATAATACTATATAACGTTATACGTTATATCGTTATGCTACATAACGTTATACGTTATATCGTAATGCTACATAACGTTATACGTTATAACGTATTACCACATAACGTTATACGTTATAACCTAGTACTATATAACGTTATACGTTATATGGTTATGCTACATAACGTTATACATTATATCGTAATGCTACATAACATTATACGTTATATCGTTATGCTACATAACGTTATACGTTATATCGTAATACTACATAACGGTATACGTTATAACGTAATACTACATAACGTTATACGTTATATCGTAATACTATATAACGTTATACGGTATATCGTAATACTATATAACGTTATACGGTATATCGTAATGCAACATAACGTTATACGTTATATAGTAATGTTACATAACGTTATACGTTATATCCTAATACTACATAACGGTATACGTTATAACGTAATACTACATAACGTTATACGTTATAACCTAATACTATATAACGTTATACGTTATATGGTTATGCTACATAACGTTATACGTTATATCGTAGTGCTACATAACGTTATACGTTATATAATAATACGACATCAGGTTATACGTTATATCGTTATGCTACATAACGTTATACGTTATATCGTAATACTACATAACGTTATACGTTATAACGTATTACCACATAACGTTATACGTTATATCGTAATGCTACATAACGTTATACGTTATATCGTAATGCTACATACCGTTATACGTTATATCATAATGCTACATAACGTTATACGTTATATCGTAATGCTACAGAACGTTATACGTTATATCATAATGCTACATAACGTTATACGTTATAACATATTACCATATAACGTTATACGTTATATCGTAATGCTACATAACGTTATACGTTATAACGTATTACCACATAACGTTATACGTTATAACCTAGTACTATATAACGTTATACGTTATATGGTTATGCTACATAACGTTAAACGTTATATCGTAATGCTACATAACGTTATACGTTATATCGTAATACTACATAACGTTATACGTTATAACGTATTACTACATAACGTTATACGTTATATCGTAATGCTACATAACGTTATACGTTATATCGTAATGCTACATACCGTCATACGTTATATCATAATGTTACATAACGTTATACGTTATATCGTAATGCTACAGAACGTTATACGTTATATCATAATGCTACATACCGTTATACGTTATAACATATTACCATATAACGTTATACGTTATATCGTAATGCTACATAACGTTATACGTTATAACGTATTACCACATAACGTTATACGTTATAACCTAGTACTATATAACGTTATACGTTATATGGTTATGCTACATAACGTTATACGTTATATCGTTATGCTACATAACGTTATACGTTATATCGTAATGCTACATAACGTTATACGTTATATCATAATGCTACATACCGTTATACGTTATATCATAATGCTACATAACGTTATACGTTATATCGTTATGCTACATAACGTTATACGTTATAACTTAATACTATATAACGTTATACGTTATATCGTTATGCTACATAACGTTATACGTTATGTCGTAATGTTACATAACGTTATATCGTTATGCTACATAACGTTATACGTTATGTCGTAATGCTACATAACGTTATACGTTATATCATAATGCTACATAACGTTATACGTTATATCGTATAGCTACATAACGTTATACGTTATAACGTATTACCACATAACGTTATACGTTATAACCTAGTACTATATAACGTTATACGTTATATGATTATGCTACATAACGTTATACGTTATATCGTTATGCTACATAACGTTATACGTTATAACTTAATACTATATAACGCTATACGTTATATCGTTATGCTACATAACGTTATACGTTATGTCGTAATGCTACATAACGTTATACGTTATATCATAATGCTACATAACGTTATACGTTATATCGTATAGCTACATAACGTTATACGTTATAACGTATTACCACATAACGTTATACGTTATAACCTAGTACTATATAACGTTATACGTTATATGGTTATGCTACATAACGTTATACGTTATATCGTTATGCTACATAACGTTATACGTTATATCGTAATGCTACATAACGTTATACGTTATATCATAATGCTACATACCGTTATACGTTATATCATAGTGCTACATAACGTTATACGTTATATCGTAATGCTACATAACGTTATACGTTATAACATATTAACATATAACGTTATACGTTATATCGTATAGCTACATAACGTTATACGTTATAACTTATTACCACATAACGTTATACGTTATAACATAGTACTATATAACGTTATACGTTATATGGTTATGCTACATAACGTTATACGTTATATCGTTATGCTACATAACGTTATACGTTATGTCGTAATGCTACATAACGTTATACGTTATATCATAATGCTACATAACGTTATACGTTATATCGTATAGCTACATAACGTTATACGTTATAACGTATTACCACATAACGTTATACGTTATAACCTAGTACTATATAACGTTATACGTTATATGGTTATGCTACATAACGTTATACGTTATATCGTTATGCTACATAACGTTATACGTTATAACTTAATACTATATAACGCTATACGTTATATCGTTATGCTACATAACGTTATACGTTATGTCGTAATGCTACATAACGTTATACGTTATATCATAATGCTACATAACGTTATACGTTATATCGTATAGCTACATAACGTTATACGTTATAACGTATTACCACATAACGTTATACGTTATAACCTAGTACTATATAACGTTATACGTTATATGGTTATGCTACATAACGTTATACGTTATATCGTTATGCTACATAACGTTATACGTTATATCGTAATGCTACATAACGTTATACGTTATATCATAATGCTACATACCGTTATACGTTATATCATAGTGCTACATAACGTTATACGTTATATCGTAATGCTACATAACGTTATACGTTATAACATATTACCATATAACGTTATACGTTATATCGTATAGCTACATAACGTTATACGTTATAACTTATTACCACATAACGTTATACGTTATAACCTAGTACTATATAACGTTATACGTTATATGGTTATGCTACATAACGTTATACGTTATATCGTTATGCTACATAACGTTATACGTTATGTCGTAATGCTACATAACGTTATACGTTATATCATAATGCTACATAACGTTATACGTTATATCGTATAGCTACATAACGTTATACGTTATAACGTATTACCACATAACGTTATACGTTATAACCTAGTACTATATAACGTTATACGTTATATGGTTATGCTACATAACGTTATACGTTATATCGTTATGCTACATAACGTTATACGTTATAACTTAATACTATATAACGCTATACGTTATATCGTTATGCTACATAACGTTATACGTTATGTCGTAATGCTACATAACGTTATACGTTATATCATAATGCTACATAACGTTATACGTTATATCGTAATGCTACATAACGTTATACGTTATATCGTAATGCCACATAACGTTATACGTTATATCGTAATGCTACATAACGTTATACGTTATATCGTTATGCTACATAACGTTATACGTTATTACATAATTATATATAACGTTATACGTTATATCGTTATGCTACATAACGTTATACGTTATTGCATAGTACTATATAACGTTATACGTTATATCGTTATGCTACATAACGTTTTACGTTATATCGTAAAGCTACATAACGTTATACGTTATATCGTAATGCTACATAACGTTATACGTTATAACGTATTACCACATAACGTTATACGTTATATCGTAATGCTACATAACGTTATACGTTATAACGTATTACCACATAACGTTATACGTTATATCGTAATGCTACATAACGTTATACGTTATTACATAATTATATATAACGTTATACGTTATATCGTAATACTACATAACGTTATACGTTATAACATATTACCATATAACGTTATACGTTATATCGTTATGCCACATAACGTTTTACGTTATATCGTAATGCTACATACCGTTATACGTTATAACGTATTACCACATAACGTTATACGTTATATCGTAATGCTACATAACGTTATACGTTATATCGTAATGCTACATACCGTTATACGTTATATCATAATGCTACATAACGTTATACGTTATATCGTAATGCTACGTAACGTTATACGTTATATCGTATAGCTACATAACGTTATACGTTATAACGTATTACCACATAACGTTATACGTTATAACCTAGTACTATATAACGTTATACGTTATATGGTTATGTTACATAACGTTATACGTTATATCGTTATGCTACATAACGTTATACGTTATATCGTAATGCTACATAACGTTATACGTTATATCGTAATGCCACATAACGTTATACGTTATATCGTAATGCTACATAACGTTATACGTTATATCGTTATGCTACATAACGTTATACGTTATTACATAATTATATATAACGTTATACGTTATATCGTTATGCTACATAACGTTATACGTTATTGCATAGTACTATATAACGTTATACGTTATATCGTTATGCTACATAACGTTTTACGTTATATCGTAAAGCTACATAACGTTATACGTTATATCGTAATGCTACATAACGTTATACGTTATAACGTATTACCACATAACGTTATACGTTATATCGTAATGCTACATAACGTTATACGTTATAACGTATTACCACATAACGTTATACGTTATATCGTTATGCTACATAACGTTATATATTATATCGTTATGCTACATAACGTTATATCTTATATCGTAATGCTACATAACGTTATACGTTATATCGTAATGCTACATACCGTTATACGTTATATCATAATGCTACGTTACGTTATACGTTATAACATACTACCATATAACGTTATACATTATATCGTTATGCTACATAACG
The DNA here is from genome assembly GCA_936014575.1 of Bombus lapidarius. Classification (NCBI taxonomy): domain Eukaryota; kingdom Metazoa; phylum Arthropoda; class Insecta; order Hymenoptera; family Apidae; genus Bombus; species Bombus lapidarius. Next base: position 176,113 of record CAKXZU010000101.1, on the reverse strand, counting down.
TTATACGTTATATCGTAATGCTACATAACGTTATACGTTATAACGTATTACCACATAACGTTATACGTTATGACCTAGTACTATATAACGTTATACGTTATATGGTTATGCTACATAACGTTATACATTATATCGTAATGCTACATAACGTTTTACATTATATCGTAATGCTACATAACGTTATACGTTATATCGTTATGCTACATAACGTTATACGTTATATCGTAATACTACATAAAGTTATACGTTATAACATATTACCATATAACGTTATACGTTATATCGTTATGCCACATAACGTTTTACGTTATATCGTAATGCTACATACCGTTATACGTTATAACGTATTACCACATAACGTTATACGTTATATCGTAATGCTACATAACGTTATACGTTATATCGTAATGCTACATACCGTTATACGTTATATCATAATGCTACATAACGTTATACGTTATATCGTAATGCTACGTAACGTTATACGTTATATCATAATGCTACATAACGTTATACGTTATAACATATTACCATATAACGTTTTACGTTATATCGTAATGCTACATAACGTTATACGTTATAACGTATTACCACATAACGTTATACGTTATAACCTAGTACTATATAACGTTATACGTTATATGGTTATGCTACATAACGTTATACGTTATATCGTTATGCTACATAACGTTATACGTTATATCGTAATGCTACATAACGTTATACGTTATATCATAATGCTACATAACGTTATACGTTATTACATAATACTATATAACGTTATACGTTATATCGTTATGCTACATAACGTTATACGTTATATCGTAATGCTACATAACGTTATACGTTATAACGTATGACCACATAACGTTATACGTTATAACCTAGTACTACATAACGGTATACGTTATATCATAATGCTACATAACGTTATACGTTATATCATAATGCTACATAACGTTATACGTTATATCATAATGCTACATACCGTTATACGTTATATCATAATACTACATATCGTTATACGTTATATCATAATACTACATAACGTTATACTATATAACTTAATACTATATAACGTTATACGTTATATCGTTATGCTACATAACGTTATACGTTATATCGATATGCTACATAACGTTATACATTATATCGTAATGCTACATAACGTTATACGTTATATCGTAATGCTACATAACGTTATACGTTATATCATAATGCTACATAACGTTATACGTTATAACATATTACCATATAACGTTATACGTTATATCGTTATGCTACATAACGTTATAGGTTATATCGTAATGCTACATATCGTTATACGTTATATCATAATGCTACGTTACGTTATACGTTATAACATACTACCATATAACGTTATACGTTATATCGTTATGCTACATAACGTTATACGTTATATCGTAATGCTACATAACGTTATACGTTATAACGTATTACCACATAACGTTATACGTTATGACCTAGTACTATATAACGTTATACGTTATATGGTTATGCTACATAACGTTATACATTATATCGTAATGCTACATAACGTTATACGTTATATCGTTATGCTACATAACGTTATACGTTATATCGTAATACTACATAACGGTATACGTTATAACGTAATACTACATAACGTTATACGTTATATGGTTATGCTACATAACGGTATACATTATATCGTAATGCTACATAACGTTATACGTTATATCGTTATGCTACATAACGTTATACGTTATATCGTAATGCTACATAACGTTATACGTTATAACGTATTACCACATAACGTTATACGTTATAACCTAGTACTATATAACGTTATACGTTATATGGTTATGCTACATAACGTTATACATTATATCGTAATGCTACATAACGTTATACGTTATATCGTTATGCTACATAACGTTATACGTTATATCGTAATACTACATAACGGTATACGTTATAACGTAATACTACATAACGTTATACGTTATATCGTAATACTATATAACGTTATACGTTATATCGTAATGCAACATAACGTTATACGTGATATAGTAATGTTACATAACGTTATACGTTATATCCTAATACTACATAACGGTATACGTTATAACGTAATACTACATAACGTTATACGTTATAACCTAATACTATATAACGTTATACGTTATATGGTTATGCTACATAACGTTATACATTATATCGTAATGCTACATAACGTTATACATTATATCGTAATGCTACATAACGTTATACGTTATATCGTTATGCTACATAACGTTATACGTTATATCGTAATACTACATAACGTTATACGTTATAACATATTACCATATAACGTTATACGTTATATCGTTATGCCACAGAACGTTTTACGTTATATCGTAATGCTACATACCGTTATACGTTATAACGTATTACCACATAACGTTATACGTTATATCGTAATGCTACATAACGTTATACGTTATATCGTAATGCTACATACCGTTATACGTTATATCATAATGCTACATAACGTTATACGTTATATCGTAATGCTACGTAACGTTATACGTTATATAATAATGCTACATAACGTTATACGTTATAACATATTACCATATAACGTTATACGTTATATCGTAATGCTACATAACGTTATACGTTATAACGTATTACCACATAACGTTATACGTTATAACCTAGTACTATATAACGTTATACGTTATATGGTTATGCTACATAACGTTATACGTTATATCGTTATGCTACATAACGTTATACGTTATATCGTAATGCTACATAACGTTATACGTTATATCATAATGCTACATAACGTTATACGTTATTACATAATACTATATAACGTTATACGTTATATCGTTATGCTACATAACGTTATACGTTATATCGTAATGCTACATAACGTTATACGTTATAACGTATGACCACATAACGTTATACATTATAACCTAGTACTACATAACGGTATACGTTATATCATAATGCTACATAACGTTATACGTTATATCATAATGCTACATAACGTTATACGTTATATCATAATGCTACATACCGTTATACGTTATATCATAATACTACATATCGTTATACGTTATATCATAATACTACATAACGTTATACTATATAACTTAATACTATATAACGTTATACGTTATATCGTTATGCTACATAACGTTATACGTTATATCGTTATGCTACATAACGTTATACATTATATCGTAAAGCTACATAACGTTATACGTTATATCGTAATGCTACATAACGTTATACGTTATATCATAATGCTACATAACGTTATACGTTATAACATATTACCATATAACGTTATACGTTATATCGTTATGCTACATAACGTTATACGTTATATCGTAATGCTACATAACGTTATACGTTATAACGTATTACCACATAACGTTATACGTTATGACCTAGTACTATATAACGTTATACGTTATATGGTTATGCTACATAACGTTATACATTATATCGTAATGCTACATAACGTTATACGTTATATCGTTATGCTACATAACGTTATACGTTATAACCTAATACTATATAACGTTATACGTTATATGGTTATGCTACATAACGTTAGACATTATATCGTAATGCTACATATCGTTATACGTTATATCGTTATGCTACATAACGTTATACGTTATATCGTAATGCTACATAACGTTATACGTTATAACGTATTACCACATAACGTTATACGTTATAACCTAGTACTATATAACGTTATACGTTACATGGTTATGCTACATAACGTTATACATTATATCGTAATGCTACATAACGTTATACGTTATATCATAATGCTACATAACGTTATACGTTATAACATATTACCATATAACGTTATACGTTATATCGTAATGCTACGTAACGTTATACGTTATATCATAATGCTACATAACGTTATACGTTATAACATATTACCATGTAACGTTATACGTTATATCGTAATGCTACATAACGTTATACGTTATAACGTATTACCACATAACGTGATACGTTATAACCTAGTACTATATAACGTTATACGTTATATGGTTATGCTACATAACGTTATACGTTATATCGTTATGCTACATAACGTTATACGTTATATCGTAATGCTACATAACGTTATACGTTATATCATAATGCTACATAACGTTATACGTTATTACATAATACTATATAACGTTATACGTTATATCGTTATGCTACATAACGTTATACGTTATATCGTAATGCTACATAACGTTATACGTTATAACGTGTGACCACATAACGTTATACGTTATAACCTAGTACTACATAACGGTATACGTTATATCATAATGCTACATAACGTTATACGTTATATCATAATGCTACATAACGTTATACGTTATATCATAATGCTACATAACGTTATACATTATATCGTAAAGCTACATAACGTTATACGTTATATCGTAATGCTACATAACGTTATACGTTATATCATAATGCTACATAACGTTATACGTTATAACATATTACCATATAACGTTATACGTTATATCGTTATGCTACATAACGTTATACATTATATCGTAAAGCTACATAACGTTATACGTTATATCGTAATGCTACATAACGTTATACGTTATATCATAATGCTACATAACGTTATACGTTATAACATATTACCATATAACGTTATACGTTATATCGTTATGCTACATAACGTTATAGGTTATATCGTAATGCTACATATCGTTATACGTTATATCATAATGCTACGTTACGTTATACGTTATAACATACTACCATATAACGTTATACGTTATATCGTTATGCTACATAACGTTATACGTTATATCGTAATGCTACATAACGTTATACGTTATAACGTATTACCACATAACGTTATACGTTATGACCTAGTACTATATAACGTTATACGTTATATGGTTATGCTACATAACGTTATACATTATATCGTAATGCTACATAACGTTATACGTTATATCGTTATGCTACATAACGTTATACGTTATAACCTAATACTATATAACGTTATACGTTATATGGTTATGCTACATAACGTTAGACATTATATCGTAATGCTACATAACGTTATACGTTAAGTCGTTATGCTACATAACGTTATACGTTATATCGTAATGCTACATAACGTTATACGTTATAACGTATTACCACATAACGTTATACGTTATAACCTAGTACTATATAACGTTATACGTTACATGGTTATGCTACATAACGTTATACATTATATCGTAATGCTACATAACGTTATACGTTATATCGTTATGCTACATAACGTTATACGTTATATCGTAATACTACATAACGGTATACGTTATAACGTAATACTACATAACGTTATACGTTATATCGTAATACTATATAACGTTATACGTTATATCGTAATGCAACATAACGTTATACGTGATATAGTAATGTTACATAACGTTATACGTTATATCCTAATACTACATAACGGTATACGTTATAACGTAATACTACATAACGTTATACGTTATATCGTAATACTATATAACGTTATACGTTATATCGTAATGCAACATAACGTTATACGTGATATAGTAATGTTACATAACGTTATACGTTATATCCTAATACTACATAACGGTATACGTTATAACGTAATACTACATAACGTTATACGGTATAACCTAATACTATATAACGTTATACGTTATATGGTTATGCTACATAACGTTATACGTTATATCGTAATGCTACATAACGTTATACGTTATATAATAATACTACATCACGTTATACGTTATATCGTTATGCTACATAACGTTATACGTTATAACGTATTACCACATAACGTTAAACTTTATATCGTAAAGCTACATAACGTTATACGTTATATCGTAATGCTACATATCGACATACGTTATATCATAATGCTACATAACGCTATACGTTATATCGTAATGCTACATAACGTTATACGTTATATCGTTATGCTACATAACGTTATACGTTATATCGTAATGCTACATAACGTTATATGTTATATCATAATGCTACATAACGTTATACGTTGTTACATAGTACTATATAACGTTATACGTTATATCGTTATGCTACATAACGTTATACGTTATATCGTAATGCTACATAGCGTTATACGTTATATCGTAATGCTACATAACGTTATACGTTATAACGTATTACCACATAACGTTATACGTTATATCGTAATGCTACATAACGTTATACGTTATATCGTAATGTTACATATCGTCATACGTTATATCATAATGCTACATAACGTTACACGTTATATCGTAATGCTACATAACGTTATACGTTATATCATAATGCTACATAACGTTATACGTTATAACATATTACCATATAACGTTATACGTTATATCGTTATGCTACATAACGTTATACGTTATATTTTAATGCTACATAACGTTATACGTTATATCGTAATACTACATAACGTTATACGTTATAACGTATTACCACATAACGTTATACGTTATATCGTAATGCTACATAACGTTATACGTTATATCGTAATGCTACATATCGACATACGTTATATCATAATACTACATAACGTTATACGTTATAACTTAATACTATATAACGTTATAAGTTATATCCTTATGCTACATAACGTTATACGTTATATCGTAATGCTACATAACGTTATACGTTATATCGTTATGCTACATAACGTTATACGTTATATCGTAATGCTACATAACGTTATTCGTTATTACATAGTACTATATAACGTTATACGTTATATCGTTATGCTACATAACGTTATACGTTATATCGTTATGCTACATAACGTTATACGTTATATCGTAATGCTACATAACGTTATACGTCATATCGTAGTACCACATAGCGTTATTCGTTTTATCGTAATGCTACATAACGTTATACGTTATATCGTAATGCTACATGTCGTTATACGTTATATCATAATGCTACATAACGTTATACGTTATATCGTAATGCTACATAACGTTATACGTTATATCATAATGCTACATAACGTTATACGTTATAACATATTACCATATAACGTTATACGTTATATCGTTATGCTACATAACGTTATACGTTATATCGTAATGCTACATATCGTTATACGTTATATCATAATACTACATAACGTTATACGTTATAACTTAATACTATATAACGTTATACGTTATATCGTTATGCTACATAACGTTATACGTTATATCGTAATGCTACATAACATTATACGTCATAACGTATTACCACATAACGCTATTCGTTATATCGTAATGCTACATAACGTTATACGTTATGTCGTAATGCTACATAACGTTATACGTTATTTCATAATGCTACATAACGTTATACGTTATAACATATTACCATATAACGTTATACGTTATATCGTTATGCTACATAACGTTATACGTTATATCGTAATGCTACATAACATTATACGTTATAACATATTACCATATAACGTTATACGTTATATCGTTATGCTACATAACGTTATACGTTATGTCGTAATGCTACATAACGTTATACGTTATATCATAATGCTACATAACGTTATACGTTATAACATATTTCCATATAACGTTATACGTTATATCGTTATGCTACATAACGTTATACGTTATATCGTAATGCTACATAACATTATACGTCATAACGTATTACCACATAACGCTATTCGTTATATCGTAATGCTACATAACGTTATACGTTATATCGTAATACTACATAACGGTATACGTTATAACGTAATACTACATAACGTTATACGTTATATCGTAATACTATATAACGTTATACGTTATATCGTAATGCTACATAACGTTATACGTTATATCGTAATGATACATATCGTTATACGTTATATCATAATGCTACATAACGTTATACGTTATATCGTAATGCTACATAACGTTATACGTTATATCATAATGCTACATAACGTTATACGTTATAACATATTACCATATAACGTTATACGTTATATCGTTATGCTACATAACGTTATACGTTATATCGTAGTGCTACATAACGTTACACGTTATATCGTAATACTACATAACGTTATACGTTATAACGTATTACCACATAACGTTATACGTTATATCGTAATGCTACATAACGTTATACGTTATAACTTAATACTATATAACGTTATAAGTTACATCCCTATGCTACATAACGCTATACGTTATATCGTAATACTATATAACGTTATACGTTATATCGTTATGCTACATAACGTTATACGTTATATCGTAATGCTACATAACATTATACGTCATAACGTATTACCACATAACGCTATTCGTTATATCGTAATGCTACATAACGTTATACGTTATGTCGTAATGCTACATAACGTTATACGTTATTTCATAATGCTACATAACGTTATACGTTATAACATATTACCATATAACGTTATACGTTATATCGTTATGCTACATAACGTTATACGTTATATCGTAATGCTACATAACATTATACGTTATAACATATTACCATATAACGTTATACGTTATATCGTAATGCTACATAACGTTATACGTTATATCGTAATGCTACATATCGTTATACGTTATATCGTAATGATACATATCGTTATACGTTATATCATAATGCTACATAACGTTATACGTTATATCGTAATGCTACATAACGTTATACGTTATATCATAATGCTACATAACGTTATACGTTATAACATATTACCATATAACGTTATTCGTTATATCGTTATGCTACATAACGTTATACGTTATATCGTAATGCTACATAACGTTATACGTTATATCGTAATACTACATATCGTTATACGTTATATCATAATACTACATAACGTTATACGTTATAACTTAATACTATATAACGTTATAAGTTACATCCTTATGCTACATAACGTTATACGTTATATCGTAATGCTACATAACGTTATACGTTATATCGTAATGCTACATAACGTTATACGTTATATCGTAATGCTACATAACGTTATACGTTATTACGTAGTGCTACATAACGTTATACGTTATATCGTAATACTACATAACGTTATACGTTATAACGTATTACCACATAACGTTATACGTTATATCGTAATGCTACATAACGTTATACGTTATATCGTAATACTATATATCGTTATACGTTATATCATAATACTACATAACGTTATACGTTATAACTTAATACTATATAACGTTATAAGTTACATCCCTATGCTACATAACGCTATACGTTATATCGTAATGCTACATAACGTTATACGTTATATCGTAATGCTACATAACGTTATACGTTATATCGTAATACTATATATCGTTATACGTTATATCATAATACTACATAACGTTATACGTTATAACTTAATACTATATAACGTTATAAGTTACATCCCTATGCTACATAACGCTATACGTTATATCGTAATGCTACATAACGTTATACGTTATATCGTAACGCTACATAACGTTATACGTTATATCGTAATGCTACATATCGTTATACGTTATATCATAATGCTACATAACGTTATACGTTATATCGTAATGCTACATAACGTTATACGTTATATCATAATGCTACATAACGTTATACGTTATAACATATTACCATATAACGTTATACGTTATATCGTTATGCTACATAACGTTATACGTTATATCGTAATGCTACATAACGTTATACGTTAAATCGTAATACTACATAACGTTATACGTTATAACGTATTACCACATAACGTTATACGTTATAACATATTACCATATAACGTTATACGTTATATCGTTATGCTACATAACGTTATACGTTATATCGTAATGCTACATAACGTTATACGTTATATCGTAATGTTACATAACGTTATACGTTATATCGTAATGCTACATATCGTTATACGTTATATCATAATGCTACATAACGTTATACGTTATATCGTAATGCTACATAACGTTATACGTTATATCATAATGCTACATAACGTTATACGTTATAACATATTACCATATAACGTTATACGTTATATCGTTATGCTACATAACGTTATACGTTATATCGTAATGCTACATAACGTTATACGTTATATCGTAATGTTACATAACGTTACACGTTATATCGTAATGCTACATAACGTTATACGTTATAACGTATTACCACATAACGTTATACGTTATATCGTAATGCTACATAACGTTATACGTTATATCGTAATGCTACATATTGTTGTACGTTATATCATAATGCTACATAACGTTATACGTTTTATCGTAATGCTACATAACGTTATACGTTATATCATAATGCTACATAACGTTATACGTTATAACATATTACCATATAACGTTATACGCTATATCGTTATGCTACATAACGTTATACGTTATATCGTAATGCTACATATCGTTATACGTTATATCATAATACTACATAACGTTATACGTTATAACTTAATACTATATAACGTTATACGTTATATCGTTGTGCTACATAACGTTATACGTTATATCGTTACGCTACATAACGTTATACGTTATATCGTAATGCTACATAACGTTATACGTTATATCATAATGCTACATAACGTTATACGTTATTACATATTACTATATGACGTTATACGTTATATCGTTATGCTACATAACGTTATACGTTATATCATATTACCATATAACGTTATACGTTATATCGTTATGCTACACAACGTTATACGTCATAACGTATTACCACATAACGTTATACGTTATATCGTAATGCTACATAACTTTATACGTTATATCGTAATACTACATAACGGTATACGTTATAACGTAATACTACATAACGTTATACGTTATATCGTAATACTATATAACGTTATACGTTATATCGTAATGCTACATGACGTTATACGTTATATCATAATGCTACATAACGTTATACGTTATTACATAATACTATATAACGTTATACGTTATATCGTTATGCTACATAACGTTATACGTTATATCGTAATGCTACATAACGTTATACGTTATATCATAATGCTACATAACGTTATACGTTATTACATATTACTACATGACGTTATACGTTATATCGTTATGCTACATAACGTTATACGTTATAACATATTACCATATAACGTTATACGTTATATCGTTATGCTACACAACGTTATACGTCATAACGTATTACCACATAACGTTATACGTTATATCGTAATGCTACATAACGTTATACGTTATATCATAATACTATATAACGTTATACGTCATAACGTATTACCACATAACGTTATACGTTATATCGTAATGCTACATAACGTTATACGTTATATCGTAATACTATATAACGGTATACGTTATAACGTAATACTACATAACGTTATACGTTATATCGTAATACTATATAACGTTATACGTTATATCGTAATGCTACATAACGTTATACGTTATATCGTAATGCTACATAACGTTATACGTTATATCGTAATGCTACATATCGTTATACGTTATAACCTAATACTATATAACGTTATACGTTATATCGTTATGCTACATTACGTTATACGTTATATCGTAATGCTGCATGACGTTATACGTTATATCGTAATGCTACTTATTGTTATACGTTATGTCGTAATACTACATAACGGTATACGTTATAACGTAATACTACATATCGTTATACGTTATATCGTAATACTACATAACGTTATACGTTATATCATAATGCTACATAACGTTATACGTTATTACATAATACTATATAACGTTATACGTTATATCGTTATGCTACATAACGTTATACGTTATATCGTAATGCTACATATCGTTATACGTTATATCATAATACTACATAACGTTATACGTTATAACTTAATACTATAGAACGTTATACGTTATATCGTTATGCTACATAACGTTATACGTTATGTCGTAATGCTACATAACGTTATACGTTATATCATAATGCTACATAACGTTATACGTTATAACATATTACCATATAACGTTATACGTTATATCGTTATGCTACACAACGTTATACGTCATAACGTATTACCACATAACGTTATACGTTATATCGTAATGCTACATAACGTTATACGTTATATCGTAATACTACATAACGGTATACGTTATAACGTAATACTACATAACGTTATACGTTATATCGTAATGCTACATAACGTTATATGTTATATCATAATGCTACATAACGTTATACGTTATAACATATTACCATATAACGTTATACGTTATATCGTTATGCTACATAACGTTATACGTTATATCGTAATGCTACATAACGTTATACGTTATGTCGTAATGCTACATAACGTTATACGTTATATCATAATGCTACATAACGTTATACGTTATAACATATTACCATATAGCGTTATACGTTATATCGTTATGCTACACAACGTTATACGACATAACGTATTACCACATAACGTTATACGTTATATCGTAATGCTACATAACGTTATACGTTATATCGTAATACTACATAACGGTATACGTTATATCATAATGCTACATAACGTTATACGTTATAACATATTACCATATAACGTTATACGTTATATCGTTATGCTACACAACGTTATACGTCATAAAGTATTACCACATAACGTTATACGTTATATCGTAATGCTACATAACGTTATACGTTATATCGTAATACTACATAACGGTATACGTTATAACGTAATACTACATAACGTGATACGTTATATCGTAATACTATATAACGTTATACGTTATATCGTAATGCTACATGACGTTATACGTTATATCATAATGCTACATAACGTTATACGTTATTACATAATACAATATAACGTTATACGTTATATCGTTATGCTACATAACGTTATACGTTATATCGTAATGCTACATATCGTTATATGTTATATCATAATACTACATAACGTTATACGTTATAACTTAATACTATATAACGTTATACGTTATATCGTTATGCTACATAACGTTATACGTTATGTCGTAATGCTACATAACGTTATACGTTATAACGTAATACTACATAACGGTATACGTTATAACGTAATACTACATAACGTTATACGTTATATCGTAATACTACATAACGTTATACGTTATATCATAATGCTACATAACGTTATACGTTATTACATAGTACTATATAACTTTATACGTTATATCGTTATGCTACATAACGTTATATGTTATATCGTAATGCTACATAACGTTATACGTTATATCATAATGCTACATAACGTTATACGTTATATCGTAATACTATATAACGATATACGTTATATCGTAATGCTACATAACGTTATACGTTATATCGTAATGCTACATATCGTTATACGTTATGTCGTAATACTACATAACGGTATACGTTATAACGTAATACTACATAACGTTATACGTTATATCGTAATACTACATAATGTTATACGTTATAACCTAATACTATATAACGTTATACGTTGTATGGTTATGCTACATAACGTTATACGTTATATCGTAATGCTACATAACGTTATACGTTATATCGTAACGCTACATAACGTTATTCGTTATAACGTATTACCACATAACGTTATACGTTATATCGTAATGCTACGTAACGTTATACGTTATATCGTAATGCTACATATCGTTATACGTTATAACCTAATACTATATAACGTTATACGTTATATCGTTATGCTACATTACGTTATACGTTATATCGTAATGCTGCATGACGTTATACGTTATATCGTAATGCTACGTATCGTTATACGTTATGTCGTAATACTACATAACGGTATACGTTATAACGTAATACTACATAACGGTATACGTTATAACGTAATACTACATAACGTTATACGTTATATCGTAATACTACATAACGTTATACGTTATATCATAATGCTACATAACGTTATACGTTATTACATAATACTATATAACGTTATACGTTATATCGTTATGCTACATAACGTTATACGGTATATCGTAATGCTACATATCGTTATACGTTATATCATAATACTACATAACGTTATACGTTATAACTTAATACTATATAACGTTATACGTTATATCGTTATGCTACATAACGTTATACGTTATGTCGTAATGCTACATAACGTTATACGTTATATGATAATGCTACATAACGTTATACGTTATAACATATTACCATATAACGTTATACGTTATATCGTTATGCTACACAACGTTATACGTCATAACGTATTACCACATAACGTTATACGTTATATCGTAATGCTACATAACGTTATACGTTATATCGTAATACTACATAACGGTATACGTTATAACGTAATACTACATAACGTTATACGTTATATCGTAATGCTACATAATGTTATACGTTATATCATAATGCTACATAACGTTATACGTTATAACATATTACCATATAACGTTATACGTTATATCGTTATGCTACATAACGTTATACGTTATATCGTAATGCTACATAACGTTATACGTTATGTCGTAATGCTACATAACGTTATACGTTATATCATAATGCTACATAACGGTATACGTTATAACGTAATACTACATAACGTTATACGTTATATCGTAATACTATATAACGTTATACGTTATATCGTAATGCTAGATGACGTTATACGTTATATCATAATGCTACATAACGTTATACGTTATTACATAATACAATATTACGTTATACGTTATATCGTTATGCTACATAACGTTATACGTTATATCGTAATGCTACATATCGTTATACGTTATATCATAATACTACATAACGTTATACGTTATAACTTAATACTATATAACGTTATACGTTATATCGTTATGCTACATAACGTTATACGTTATGTCGTAATGCTACATAACGTTATACGTTATATCATAATGCTACATAACGTTATACGTTATAACATATTACCATATAACGTTATACGTTATATCGTTATGCTACACAACGTTATATGTTATATCGTAATGCTACATAACGTTATACGTTATATCATAATGCTACATAACGTTATACGTTATATCGTAATACTATATAACGATATACGTTATATCGTAATGCTACATAACGTTATACGTTATATCGTAATACTACATAACGTTATACGTTATTACATAATACAATATAACGTTATACGTTATATCGTTATGCTACATAACGTTATACGTTATATCGTAATGCTACATATCGTTATACGTTATATCATAATACTACATAACGTTATACGTTATAACTTAATACTATATAACGTTATACGTTATATCGTTATGCTACATAACGTTATACGTTATGTCGTAATGCTACATAACGTTATACGTTATATCATAATGCTACATAACGTTATACGTTATAACATATTACCATATAACGTTATACGTTATATCGATAAGCTACACAACGTTATACGACATAACGTATTACCACATAACGTTATACGTTATATCGTAATGCTACATAACGTTATACGTTATATCGTAATACTACATAACGTTATACGTTATAACGTAATACTACATAACGGTATACGTTATAACGTAATACTACATAACGTTATACGTTATATCGTAATGCTACATAACGTTATACGTTATATCATAATGCTACATAACGTTATACGTTATTACATAGTACTATATAACTTTATACGTTATATCGTTATGCTACATAACGTTATATGTTATATCGTAATGCTACATAACGTTATACGTTATATCATAATGCTACATAACGTTATACGTTATATCGTAATGCTACATAACGTTATACGTTATATCGTAATGCTACATATCGTTATACGTTATGTCGTAATACTACATAACGGTATACGTTATAACGTAATACTACATAACGTTATACGTTATATCGTAATACTACATAATGTTATACGTTATAACCTAATACTATATAACGTTATACGTTGTATGGTTATGCTACATAACGTTATACGTTATATCGTAATGCTACATAACGTTATACGTTATATCGTAACGCTACATAACGTTATACGTTATATCGTAACGCTACATAACGTTATTCGTTATAACGTATTACCACATAACGTTATACGTTATATCGTAATGCTACATAACGTTATACGTTATATCGTAATGCTACATATCGTTATACGTTATAACCTAATACTATATAACGTTATACGTTATATCGTTATGCTACATAACGTTATACGTTATATCGTAACGCTACATAACGTTATACGTTATATCGTAACGCTACATAACGTTATTCGTTATAACGTATTACCACATAACGTTATACGTTATATCGTAATGCTACATAACGTTATACGTTATATCGTAATGCTACATATCGTTATACGTTATAACCTAATACTATATAACGTTATACGTTATATCGTTATGCTACATAACGTTATACGTTATATCGTAATGCTACATAACGTTATACGTTATATCGTAATACTACATAACGTTATACGTTATAACGTAATACTACATAACGGTATACGTTATAACGTAATACTACATAACGTTATACGTTATATCGTAATGCTACATAACGTTATACGTTATATCATAATGCTACATAACGTTATACGTTATTACATAGTACTATATAACTTTATACGTTATATCGTTATGCTACATAACGTTATATGTTATATCGTAATGCTACATAACGTTATACGTTATATCATAATGCTACATAACGTTATACGTTATATCGTAATGCTACATAACGTTATACGTTATATCGTAATGCTACATATCGTTATACGTTATGTCGTAATACTACATAACGGTATACGTTATAACGTAATACTACATAACGTTATACGTTATATCGTAATACTACATAATGTTATACGTTATAACCTAATACTATATAACGTTATACGTTGTATGGTTATGCTACATAACGTTATACGTTATATCGTAATGCTACATAACGTTATACGTTATATCGTAACGCTACATAACGTTATACGTTATATCGTAACGCTACATAACGTTATTCGTTATAACGTATTACCACATAACGTTATACGTTATATCGTAATGCTACATAACGTTATACGTTATATCGTAATGCTACATATCGTTATACGTTATAACCTAATACTATATAACGTTATACGTTATATCGTTATGCTACATAACGTTATACGGTATATCGTAATGCTACATATCGTTATACGTTATATCATAATACTACATAACGTTATACGTTATAACTTAATACTATATAACGTTATACGTTATATCGTTATGCTACATAACGTTATACGTTATGTCGTAATGCTACATAACGTTATACGTTATATGATAATGCTACATAACGTTATACGTTATAACATATTACCATATAACGTTATACGTTATATCGTTATGCTACACAACGTTATACGTCATAACGTATTACCACATAACGTTATACGTTATATCGTAATGCTACATAACGTTATACGTTATATCGTAATACTACATAACGGTATACGTTATAACGTAATACTACATAACGTTATACGTTATATCGTAATGCTACATAACGTTATACGTTATATCATAATGCTACATAACGTTATACGTTATAACATATTACCATATAACGTTATACGTTATATCGTTATGCTACATAACGTTATACGTTATATCGTAATGCTACATAACGTTATACGTTATGTCGTAATGCTACATAACGTTATACGTTATATCATAATGCTACATAACGGTATATGTTATAACGTAATACTACATAACGTTATACGTTATATCGTAATACTATATAACGTTATACGTTATATCGTAATGCTACATGACGTTATACGTTATATCATAATGCTACATAACGTTATACGTTATTACATAATACAATATAACGTTATACGTTATATCGTTATGCTACATAACGTTATACGTTATATCGTAATGCTACATATCGTTATACGTTATATCATAATACTACATAACGTTATACGTTATAACTTAATACTATATAACGTTATACGTTATATCGTTATGCTACATAACGTTATACGTTATGTCGTAATGCTACATAACGTTATACGTTATATCATAATGCTACATAACGTTATACGTTATAACATATTACCATATAACGTTATACGTTATATTGTTATGCTACACAACGTTATATGTTATATCGTAATGCTACATAACGTTATACGTTATATCATAATGCTACATAACGTTATACGTTATATCGTAATACTATATAACGATATACGTTATATCGTAATGCTACATAACGTTATACGTTATATCGTAATACTACATAACGGTATACGTTATAACATAATACTATATAACGATATACGTTATATCGTAATGCTACATAACGTTATACGTTATATCGTAATGCTACATATCGTTATACGTTATGTCGTAATACTACATAACGGTATACGTTATAACGTAATACTACATAACGTTATACGTTATATCGTAATACTACATAACGTTATACGTTATATTGTAACGCTACATAACGTGATACGTTATAACATATTACCATATAACGTTATACGTTATATCGTAATGCTACATAACGTTATACGTTATATCGTTATACTACATAACGGTATACGTTATAACGTAATACTACATAACGTTATACGTTATATCGTAATACTATATAACGTTATACGTTATATCGTAATGCTACATAACGTTATACGTTATATCGTAATGCTACATATCGTTATACGTTATATCATAATACTACATAACGTTATACGTTATAACTTAATACTATATAACGTTATACGTTATATCGTTATGCTACATAACGTTATACGTTATATCGTTATGCTACATATCGTTATACGTTATATCATAATACTACATAACGTTATACGTTATAACTTAATACTATATAACGTTATACGTTATATCGTTATGCTACATAACGTTATACGTTATATCGTTATGCTACATAACGTTATACGTTATATCGTAATGCTACATAACGTTATACGTTATATCATAATGCTACATAACGTTATACGTTATTACATAATACTATATAACGTTATACGTTATATCGTTATGCTACATAACGTTATACGTTATATCGTAGTGCTACATAACGTTATACGTTATATCGTAATACTACATAACGTTATACGTTATAACGTATTACCACATAACGTTATACGTTATATCGTAATGCTACATAACGTTATACGTT
This sequence comes from Bombus lapidarius, assembly GCA_936014575.1. Classification (NCBI taxonomy): domain Eukaryota; kingdom Metazoa; phylum Arthropoda; class Insecta; order Hymenoptera; family Apidae; genus Bombus; species Bombus lapidarius. The sequence goes on along the minus strand of CAKXZU010000101.1, from coordinate 156,874 downwards.
ATATCGTAATGCTACATATCGTTATACGTTATATCATTATACTACATAACGTTATACGTTATAACTTAATACTATATAACGTTATAAGTTATATCCTTATGGTACATAACGTTATACGTTATGTCGTAATGCTACATAACGTTATACGTTATATCATTATGCTACATAACGTTATACGTTATATCGTAATGCTACATAACGTTATACGTTATATCATAATGCTACATAACGTTATACGTTATTACATAGTACTATATAACGTTATACGTTATATCGTTATGCTACATAACGTTATACGTTATATCGTAATGCTACATAACGTTATACGTTATAACGTATTACCACATAACGTTATACGTTATATCGTAATGCTACATAACGTTATACGTTATATCGTAATACTATATATCGTTATACGTTATATCATAATACTACATAACGTTATACGTTATAACTTAATACTATATAACGTTATAAGTTACATCCCTATGCTACATAACGCTATACGTTATATCGTAATGCTACATAACGTTATACGTTATATCGTAATGCTACATAACGTTATACGTTATATCGTAATACTATATATCGTTATACGTTATATCATAATACTACATAACGTTATACGTTATAACTTAATACTATATAACGTTATAAGTTACATCCCTATGCTACATAACGCTATACGTTATATCGTAATGCTACATAACGTTATACGTTATATCGTAACGCTACATAACGTTATACGTTATATCGTAATGCTACATATCGTTATACGTTATATCATAATGCTACATAACGTTATACGTTATATCGTAATGCTACATAACGTTATACGTTATATCATAATGCTACATAACGTTATACGTTATAACATATTACCATATAACGTTATACGTTATATCGTTATGCTACATAACGTTATACGTTATATCGTAATGCTACATAACGTTATACGTTAAATCGTAATACTACATAACGTTATACGTTATAACGTATTACCACATAACGTTATACGTTATAACATATTACCATATAACGTTATACGTTATATCGTTATGCTACATAACGTTATACGTTATATCGTAATGCTACATAACGTTATACGTTATATCGTAATGTTACATAACGTTATACGTTATATCGTAATGCTACATATCGTTATACGTTATATCATAATGCTACATAACGTTATACGTTATATCGTAATGCTACATAACGTTATACGTTATATCATAATGCTACATAACGTTATACGTTATAACATATTACCATATAACGTTATACGTTATATCGTTATGCTACATAACGTTATACGTTATATCGTAATGCTACATAACGTTATACGTTATATCGTAATGTTACATAACGTTACACGTTATATCGTAATGCTACATAACGTTATACGTTATAACGTATTACCACATAACGTTATACGTTATATCGTAATGCTACATAACGTTATACGTTATATCGTAATGCTACATATTGTTGTACGTTATATCATAATGCTACATAACGTTATACGTTTTATCGTAATGCTACATAACGTTATACGTTATATCATAATGCTACATAACGTTATACGTTATAACATATTACCATATAACGTTATACGCTATATCGTTATGCTACATAACGTTATACGTTATATCGTAATGCTACATATCGTTATACGTTATATCATAATACTACATAACGTTATACGTTATAACTTAATACTATATAACGTTATACGTTATATCGTTGTGCTACATAACGTTATACGTTATATCGTTACGCTACATAACGTTATACGTTATATCGTAATGCTACATAACGTTATACGTTATATCATAATGCTACATAACGTTATACGTTATTACATATTACTATATGACGTTATACGTTATATCGTTATGCTACATAACGTTATACGTTATATCATATTACCATATAACGTTATACGTTATATCGTTATGCTACACAACGTTATACGTCATAACGTATTACCACATAACGTTATACGTTATATCGTAATGCTACATAACTTTATACGTTATATCGTAATACTACATAACGGTATACGTTATAACGTAATACTACATAACGTTATACGTTATATCGTAATACTATATAACGTTATACGTTATATCGTAATGCTACATGACGTTATACGTTATATCATAATGCTACATAACGTTATACGTTATTACATAATACTATATAACGTTATACGTTATATCGTTATGCTACATAACGTTATACGTTATATCGTAATGCTACATAACGTTATACGTTATATCATAATGCTACATAACGTTATACGTTATTACATATTACTACATGACGTTATACGTTATATCGTTATGCTACATAACGTTATACGTTATAACATATTACCATATAACGTTATACGTTATATCGTTATGCTACACAACGTTATACGTCATAACGTATTACCACATAACGTTATACGTTATATCGTAATGCTACATAACGTTATACGTTATATCATAATACTATATAACGTTATACGTCATAACGTATTACCACATAACGTTATACGTTATATCGTAATGCTACATAACGTTATACGTTATATCGTAATACTATATAACGGTATACGTTATAACGTAATACTACATAACGTTATACGTTATATCGTAATACTATATAACGTTATACGTTATATCGTAATGCTACATAACGTTATACGTTATATCGTAATGCTACATAACGTTATACGTTATATCGTAATGCTACATATCGTTATACGTTATAACCTAATACTATATAACGTTATACGTTATATCGTTATGCTACATTACGTTATACGTTATATCGTAATGCTGCATGACGTTATACGTTATATCGTAATGCTACTTATTGTTATACGTTATGTCGTAATACTACATAACGGTATACGTTATAACGTAATACTACATAACGTTATACGTTATATCGTAATACTACATAACGTTATACGTTATATCATAATGCTACATAACGTTATACGTTATTACATAATACTATATAACGTTATACGTTATATCGTTATGCTACATAACGTTATACGTTATATCGTAATGCTACATATCGTTATACGTTATATCATAATACTACATAACGTTATACGTTATAACTTAATACTATAGAACGTTATACGTTATATCGTTATGCTACATAACGTTATACGTTATGTCGTAATGCTACATAACGTTATACGTTATATCATAATGCTACATAACGTTATACGTTATAACATATTACCATATAACGTTATACGTTATATCGTTATGCTACACAACGTTATACGTCATAACGTATTACCACATAACGTTATACGTTATATCGTAATGCTACATAACGTTATACGTTATATCGTAATACTACATAACGGTATACGTTATAACGTAATTCTACATAACGTTATACGTTATATCGTAATGCTACATAACGTTATATGTTATATCATAATGCTACATAACGTTATACGTTATAACATATTACCATATAACGTTATACGTTATATCGTTATGCTACATAACGTTATACGTTATATCGTAATGCTACATAACGTTATACGTTATGTCGTAATGCTACATAACGTTATACGTTATATCATAATGCTACATAACGTTATACGTTATAACATATTACCATATAGCGTTATACGTTATATCGTTATGCTACACAACGTTATACGACATAACGTATTACCACATAACGTTATACGTTATATCGTAATGCTACATAACGTTATACGTTATATCGTAATACTACATAACGGTATACGTTATATCATAATGCTACATAACGTTATACGTTATAACATATTACCATATAACGTTATACGTTATATCGTTATGCTACACAACGTTATACGTCATAAAGTATTACCACATAACGTTATACGTTATATCGTAATGCTACATAACGTTATACGTTATATCGTAATACTACATAACGGTATACGTTATAACGTAATACTACATAACGTGATACGTTATATCGTAATACTATATAACGTTATACGTTATATCGTAATGCTACATGACGTTATACGTTATATCATAATGCTACATAACGTTATACGTTATTACATAATACAATATAACGTTATACGTTATATCGTTATGCTACATAACGTTATACGTTATATCGTAATGCTACATATCGTTATATGTTATATCATAATACTACATAACGTTATACGTTATAACTTAATACTATATAACGTTATACGTTATATCGTTATGCTACATAACGTTATACGTTATGTCGTAATGCTACATAACGTTATACGTTATAACGTAATACTACATAACGGTATACGTTATAACGTAATACTACATAACGTTATACGTTATATCGTAATACTACATAACGTTATACGTTATATCATAATGCTACATAACGTTATACGTTATTACATAGTACTATATAACTTTATACGTTATATCGTTATGCTACATAACGTTATATGTTATATCGTAATGCTACATAACGTTATACGTTATATCATAATGCTACATAACGTTATACGTTATATCGTAATACTATATAACGATATACGTTATATCGTAATGCTACATAACGTTATACGTTATATCGTAATGCTACATATCGTTATACGTTATGTCGTAATACTACATAACGGTATACGTTATAACGTAATACTACATAACGTTATACGTTATATCGTAATACTACATAATGTTATACGTTATAACCTAATACTATATAACGTTATACGTTGTATGGTTATGCTACATAACGTTATACGTTATATCGTAATGCTACATAACGTTATACGTTATATCGTAACGCTACATAACGTTATTCGTTATAACGTATTACCACATAACGTTATACGTTATATCGTAATGCTACGTAACGTTATACGTTATATCGTAATGCTACATATCGTTATACGTTATAACCTAATACTATATAACGTTATACGTTATATCGTTATGCTACATTACGTTATACGTTATATCGTAATGCTGCATGACGTTATACGTTATATCGTAATGCTACGTATCGTTATACGTTATGTCGTAATACTACATAACGGTATACGTTATAACGTAATACTACATAACGGTATACGTTATAACGTAATACTACATAACGTTATACGTTATATCGTAATACTACATAACGTTATACGTTATATCATAATGCTACATAACGTTATACGTTATTACATAATACTATATAACGTTATACGTTATATCGTTATGCTACATAACGTTATACGGTATATCGTAATGCTACATATCGTTATACGTTATATCATAATACTACATAACGTTATACGTTATAACTTAATACTATATAACGTTATACGTTATATCGTTATGCTACATAACGTTATACGTTATGTCGTAATGCTACATAACGTTATACGTTATATGATAATGCTACATAACGTTATACGTTATAACATATTACCATATAACGTTATACGTTATATCGTTATGCTACACAACGTTATACGTCATAACGTATTACCACATAACGTTATACGTTATATCGTAATGCTACATAACGTTATACGTTATATCGTAATACTACATAACGGTATACGTTATAACGTAATACTACATAACGTTATACGTTATATCGTAATGCTACATAATGTTATACGTTATATCATAATGCTACATAACGTTATACGTTATAACATATTACCATATAACGTTATACGTTATATCGTTATGCTACATAACGTTATACGTTATATCGTAATGCTACATAACGTTATACGTTATGTCGTAATGCTACATAACGTTATACGTTATATCATAATGCTACATAACGGTATACGTTATAACGTAATACTACATAACGTTATACGTTATATCGTAATACTATATAACGTTATACGTTATATCGTAATGCTAGATGACGTTATACGTTATATCATAATGCTACATAACGTTATACGTTATTACATAATACAATATTACGTTATACGTTATATCGTTATGCTACATAACGTTATACGTTATATCGTAATGCTACATATCGTTATACGTTATATCATAATACTACATAACGTTATACGTTATAACTTAATACTATATAACGTTATACGTTATATCGTTATGCTACATAACGTTATACGTTATGTCGTAATGCTACATAACGTTATACGTTATATCATAATGCTACATAACGTTATACGTTATAACATATTACCATATAACGTTATACGTTATATCGTTATGCTACACAACGTTATATGTTATATCGTAATGCTACATAACGTTATACGTTATATCATAATGCTACATAACGTTATACGTTATATCGTAATACTATATAACGATATACGTTATATCGTAATGCTACATAACGTTATACGTTATATCGTAATACTACATAACGTTATACGTTATTACATAATACAATATAACGTTATACGTTATATCGTTATGCTACATAACGTTATACGTTATATCGTAATGCTACATATCGTTATACGTTATATCATAATACTACATAACGTTATACGTTATAACTTAATACTATATAACGTTATACGTTATATCGTTATGCTACATAACGTTATACGTTATGTCGTAATGCTACATAACGTTATACGTTATATCATAATGCTACATAACGTTATACGTTATAACATATTACCATATAACGTTATACGTTATATCGATAAGCTACACAACGTTATACGACATAACGTATTACCACATAACGTTATACGTTATATCGTAATGCTACATAACGTTATACGTTATATCGTAATACTACATAACGTTATACGTTATAACGTAATACTACATAACGGTATACGTTATAACGTAATACTACATAACGTTATACGTTATATCGTAATGCTACATAACGTTATACGTTATATCATAATGCTACATAACGTTATACGTTATTACATAGTACTATATAACTTTATACGTTATATCGTTATGCTACATAACGTTATATGTTATATCGTAATGCTACATAACGTTATACGTTATATCATAATGCTACATAACGTTATACGTTATATCGTAATGCTACATAACGTTATACGTTATATCGTAATGCTACATATCGTTATACGTTATGTCGTAATACTACATAACGGTATACGTTATAACGTAATACTACATAACGTTATACGTTATATCGTAATACTACATAATGTTATACGTTATAACCTAATACTATATAACGTTATACGTTGTATGGTTATGCTACATAACGTTATACGTTATATCGTAATGCTACATAACGTTATACGTTATATCGTAACGCTACATAACGTTATACGTTATATCGTAACGCTACATAACGTTATTCGTTATAACGTATTACCACATAACGTTATACGTTATATCGTAATGCTACATAACGTTATACGTTATATCGTAATGCTACATATCGTTATACGTTATAACCTAATACTATATAACGTTATACGTTATATCGTTATGCTACATAACGTTATACGTTATATCGTAACGCTACATAACGTTATACGTTATATCGTAACGCTACATAACGTTATTCGTTATAACGTATTACCACATAACGTTATACGTTATATCGTAATGCTACATAACGTTATACGTTATATCGTAATGCTACATATCGTTATACGTTATAACCTAATACTATATAACGTTATACGTTATATCGTTATGCTACATAACGTTATACGTTATATCGTAATGCTACATAACGTTATACGTTATATCGTAATACTACATAACGTTATACGTTATAACGTAATACTACATAACGGTATACGTTATAACGTAATACTACATAACGTTATACGTTATATCGTAATGCTACATAACGTTATACGTTATATCATAATGCTACATAACGTTATACGTTATTACATAGTACTATATAACTTTATACGTTATATCGTTATGCTACATAACGTTATATGTTATATCGTAATGCTACATAACGTTATACGTTATATCATAATGCTACATAACGTTATACGTTATATCGTAATGCTACATAACGTTATACGTTATATCGTAATGCTACATATCGTTATACGTTATGTCGTAATACTACATAACGGTATACGTTATAACGTAATACTACATAACGTTATACGTTATATCGTAATACTACATAATGTTATACGTTATAACCTAATACTATATAACGTTATACGTTGTATGGTTATGCTACATAACGTTATACGTTATATCGTAATGCTACATAACGTTATACGTTATATCGTAACGCTACATAACGTTATACGTTATATCGTAACGCTACATAACGTTATTCGTTATAACGTATTACCACATAACGTTATACGTTATATCGTAATGCTACATAACGTTATACGTTATATCGTAATGCTACATATCGTTATACGTTATAACCTAATACTATATAACGTTATACGTTATATCGTTATGCTACATAACGTTATACGGTATATCGTAATGCTACATATCGTTATACGTTATATCATAATACTACATAACGTTATGCGTTATAACTTAATACTATATAACGTTATACGTTATATCGTTATGCTACATAACGTTATACGTTATGTCGTAATGCTACATAACGTTATACGTTATATGATAATGCTACATAACGTTATACGTTATAACATATTACCATATAACGTTATACGTTATATCGTTATGCTACACAACGTTATACGTCATTACGTATTACCACATAACGTTATACGTTATATCGTAATGCTACATAACGTTATACGTTATATCGTAATACTACATAACGGTATACGTTATAACGTAATACTACATAACGTTATACGTTATATCGTAATGCTACATAACGTTATACGTTATATCATAATGCTACATAACGTTATACGTTATAACATATTACCATATAACGTTATACGTTATATCGTTATGCTACATAACGTTATACGTTATATCGTAATGCTACATAACGTTATACGTTATGTCGTAATGCTACATAACGTTATACGTTATATCATAATGCTACATAACGGTATATGTTATAACGTAATACTACATAACGTTATACGTTATATCGTAATACTATATAACGTTATACGTTATATCGTAATGCTACATGACGTTATACGTTATATCATAATGCTACATAACGTTATACGTTATTACATAATACAATATAACGTTATACGTTATATCGTTATGCTACATAACGTTATACGTTATATCGTAATGCTACATATCGTTATACGTTATATCATAATACTACATAACGTTATACGTTATAACTTAATACTATATAACGTTATACGTTATATCGTTATGCTACATAACGTTATACGTTATGTCGTAATGCTACATAACGTTATACGTTATATCATAATGCTACATAACGTTATACGTTATAACATATTACCATATAACGTTATACGTTATATTGTTATGCTACACAACGTTATATGTTATATCGTAATGCTACATAACGTTATACGTTATATCATAATGCTACATAACGTTATACGTTATATCGTAATACTATATAACGATATACGTTATATCGTAATGCTACATAACGTTATACGTTATATCGTAATACTACATAACGGTATACGTTATAACATAATACTATATAACGATATACGTTATATCGTAATGCTACATAACGTTATACGTTATATCGTAATGCTACATATCGTTATACGTTATGTCGTAATACTACATAACGGTATACGTTATAACGTAATACTACATAACGTTATACGTTATATCGTAATACTACATAACGTTATACGTTATATTGTAACGCTACATAACGTGATACGTTATAACATATTACCATATAACGTTATACGTTATATCGTAATGCTACATAACGTTATACGTTATATCGTTATACTACATAACGGTATACGTTATAACGTAATACTACATAACGTTATACGTTATATCGTAATACTATATAACGTTATACGTTATATCGTAATGCTACATAACGTTATACGTTATATCGTAATGCTACATATCGTTATACGTTATATCATAATACTACATAACGTTATACGTTATAACTTAATACTATATAACGTTATACGTTATATCGTTATGCTACATAACGTTATACGTTATATCGTTATGCTACATATCGTTATACGTTATATCATAATACTACATAACGTTATACGTTATAACTTAATACTATATAACGTTATACGTTATATCGTTATGCTACATAACGTTATACGTTATATCGTTATGCTACATAACGTTATACGTTATATCGTAATGCTACATAACGTTATACGTTATATCATAATGCTACATAACGTTATACGTTATTACATAATACTATATAACGTTATACGTTATATCGTTATGCTACATAACGTTATACGTTATATCGTAGTGCTACATAACGTTATACGTTATATCGTAATACTACATAACGTTATACGTTATAACGTATTACCACATAACGTTATACGTTATATCGTAATGCTACATAACGTTATACGTTATATCGTAATGCTACATATCGTTATACGTTATATCATTATACTACATAACGTTATACGTTATAACTTAATACTATATAACGTTATAAGTTATATCCTTATGGTACATAACGTTATACGTTATGTCGTAATGCTACATAACGTTATACGTTATATCATTATGCTACATAACGTTATACGTTATATCGTAATGCTACATAACGTTATACGTTATATCATAATGCTACATAACGTTATACGTTATTACATAGTACTATATAACGTTATACGTTATATCGTTATGCTACATAACGTTATACGTTATATCGTAATGCTACATAACGTTATACGTTATATCGTAATGCTACATATCGTTATACGTTATAACGTATTACCACATAACGTTATACGTTATATCGTAATGCTACATAACGTTATACGTCATAACGTATTACCACATAACGTTATACGTTATAACTTAATACCATATAACGTTATACGTTATTTCGTTTTGCTACTTAGCGTTATACGTTATGTCGTAATGCTACATAACGTTATACGTTATATCATAATGCTACATAACGTTATACGTTATAACATATTACCATATAACGTTATACGTTATATCGTTATACTACATAACGGTATACGTTATAACGTAATACTACATAACGTTATACGTTATATCGTAATACTATATAACGTTATACGTTATATCGTAATGCTACATAACGTTATACGTTATATCGTAATGCTACATATCGTTATACGTTATATCATTATACTACATAACGTTATACGTTATAACTTAATACCATATAACGTTATACGTTATTTCGTTTTGCTACTTAGCGTTATACGTAATATCGTAATGCTACATAACGTTACACGTTATATCGTAATACTACATAACGGTATACGTTATAACGTAATACTACATAACGTTATACGTTATATCGTAATACTATATAACGTTATACGTTATATCGTAATGCTACATATCGTTATACGCTATGTCGTAATACTACATAACGGTATACGTTATAACGTAATACTACATAACGTTATACGTTATATCGTAATGCTACATAACGTTATACGTTATATCATAATGCTACATAACGTTATAAGTTATTACATAGTACTATATAACTTTATACGTTATATCGTTATGCTACATAACGTTATACGTTATATCGTAATGCTACATAACGTTATACGTTATATCGTAATGCTACATAACGTTATACGTTATATCGTAATACTATATAACGATATACGTTATATCGTAATGCTACATAACGTTATACGTTATATCGTAATGCTACATATCGTTATACGTTATGTCGTAATACTCCATAACGGTATACGTTATAACGTAATACTACATAACGTTATACGTTATATCGTGATACTACACAACGGTATACGTTATATCGTTACGCTACATAACGTTATACGTTATAACATATTACCATATAACGTTATACGTTATATCGTAATGCTACATAACGTTATACGTTATATCGTAATTCTAGATATCGTTATACGTTATGTCGTAATACTACATAACGGTATACGTTATAACGTAATACTACATAACGTTATACGTTATATCGTAATACTACATAACGTTATTCGTTATATCATAATGCTACATAACGTTATACGTTATTACATAATACTATATAACGTTATACGTTATATCGTTTTGCCACATAACGTTATACGTTATATCGTAATGCTACATATCGTTATACGTTATATCATAATACTACATAACGTTATACGTTATAACTTAATACCATATAACGTTATACGTTATATCGTTATGCTGCATAACGTTATACGTTATGTCGTAATGCTACATAACGTTATACGTTATATCATAATGCTACATAACGTTATACGTTATAACATATTACCATATAACGTTATACGTTATATCGTTATGCTACACAACGTTATACGTCATAACGTATTACCACATAACGTTATACGTTATATCGTAATGCTACATAACGTTATACGTTATATCGTAATGCTACATAACGTTATACGTTATATCATAATGCTACATAACGTTATACGTTATTACATAGTACTATATAACGTTATACGTTATATCGTTATGCTACATAACGTTATACGTTATATCGTAATGCTACATAACGTTATACGTTATATCGTAATGCTACATAACGTTATACGTTATAACGTATTACCACATAACGTTATACGTTATATCGTAATGCTACATAACGTTATACGTCATAACGTATTACCACATAACGTTATACGTTATATCGTAATGCTACATAACGTTATACGTTATATCGTAATACTACATAACGGTATACGTTATAACGTAATACTACATAAAGTTATACGTTATATCGTAATACTATATAACGTTATAAGTTATATCGTAATGCTACATAACGTTATACGTTATATCGTAATACTATATAACGTTATACGTTATATCGTAATGCTACATAACGTTATACGTTATATCGTAATGCTACATATCGTTATACGTTATGTCGTAATACTACATAACGGTATACGTTATAACGTAATACTACATAACGTTATACGTTATATCGTAATACTACATAACGTTATACGTTATATCATAATGCTACATAACGTTATACGTTATTACATAATACTATATAACGTTATACGTTATATCGTTATGCTACATAACGTTATACGTTATATCGTAATGCTACATATCGTTATACGTTATATCATAATACTACATAACGTTATACGTTATAACTTAATACCATATTACGTTATACGTTATATCGTTTTGCTACTTAACGTTATACGTTATGTCGTAATGCTACATAACGTTATACGTTATATCATAATGCTACATAACGTTATACGTTATAACATATTACCATATAACGTTATACGTTATATCGTTATGCTACACAACGTTATACGTCATAACGTATTACCACATAACGTTATACGTTATATCGTAATGCTACATAACGTTACACGTTATATCGTAATACTACATAACGGTATACGTTATAACGTAATACTACATAACGTTATACGTTATATCGTAATACTATATAACGTTATACGTTATATCGTAATGCTACATAACGTTATACGTTATATCGTAATACTACACAACGGTATACGTTATATCGTAACGCTACATAACGTTATACGTTATAACATATTACCATATAACGTTATACGTTATATCGTAATGCTACATAACGTTATACGTTATATCGTAATGCTACATAACGTTATACGTTATATCGTAATACTACATAACGGTATACGTTATAACGTAATACTACATAACGTTATACGTTATATCGTAATACTATGTAACGTTATAAGCTATATCGTAATGCTACATAACGTTATACGTTATATCGTAATGCTACATATCGTTATACGTTATGTCGTAATACTACATAACGGTATACGTTATAACGTAATACTACATAACGTTATACGTTATATCGTAATACTACATTACGTTATACGTTATATCATAATGCTACATAACGTTATACGTTATTACATAATACTATATAACGTTATACGTTATATCGTTATGCTACATAACGTTATACGTTATATCGTAATGCTACATATCGTTATACGTTATATCATAATACTACATAACGTTATACGTTATAACTTAATACCATATAACGTTATACGTTATATCGTTTTGCTACTTAGCGTTATACGTTATGTCGTAATGCTACATAACGTTATACGTTATATCATAATGCTACATAACGTTATACGTTATAACATATTACCATATAACGTTATACGTTATATCGTTATGCTACACAACGTTATACGTCATAACGTATTACCACATAACGTTATACGTTATATCGTAATGCTACATAACGTTACACGTTATATCGTAATACTACATAACGGTATACGTTATAACGTAATACTACATAACGTTATACGTTATATCGTAATACTATATAACGTTATACGTTATATCGTAATGCTACATATCGTTATACGCTATGTCGTAATACTACATAACGGTATACGTTATAACGTAATACTACATAACGTTATACGTTATATCGTAATGCTACATAACGTTATACGTTATATCATAATGCTACATAACGTTATAAGTTATTACATAGTACTATATAACTTTATACGTTATATCGTTATGCTACATAACGTTATACGTTATATCGTAATGCTACATAACGTTATACGTTATATCGTAATGCTACATAACGTTATACGTTATATCGTAATACTATATAACGATATACGTTATATCGTGATGCTACATAACGTTATACGTTATATCGTAATGCTACATATCGTTATACGTTATGTCGTAATACTACATAACGGTATACGTTATAACGTAATACTACATAACGTTATACGTTATATCGTGATACTACACAACGGTATACGTTATATCGTAACGCTACATAACGATATACGTTATAACATATTACCATATAACGTTATACGTTATATCGTAATGCTACATAACGTTATACGTTATATCGTAATTCTAGATATCGTTATACGTTATGTCGTAATACTACATAACGGTATACGTTATAACGTAATACTACATAACGTTATACGTTATATCGTAATACTACATAACGTTATTCGTTATATCATAATGCTACATAACGTTATACGTTATTACATAATACTATATAACGTTATACGTTATATCGTTTTGCCACATAACGTTATACGTTATATCGTAATGCTACATATCGTTATACGTTATATCATAATACTACATAACGTTATACGTTATAACTTAATACCATATAACGTTATACGTTATATCGTTATGCTACATAACGTTATACGTTATGTCGTAATGCTACATAACGTTATACGTTATATCATAATGCTACATAACGTTATACGTTATAACATATTACCATATAACGTTATACGTTATATCGTTATGCTACACAACGTTATACGTCATAACGTATTACCACATAACGTTATACGTTATATCGTAATGCTACATAACGTTATACGTTATATCGTAATGCTACATAACGTTATACGTTATATCATAATGCTACATAACGTTATACGTTATTACATAGTACTATATAACGTTATACGTTATATCGTTATGCTACATAACGTTATACGTTATGTCGTAATGCTACATAACGTTATACGTTATATCATAATGCTACATAACTTTATACGTTATAACATATTACCATATAACGTTATACGTTATATCGTTATGCTACACAACGTTATACGTCATAACGTATTACCACATAACGTTATACGTTATATCGTAATGCTACATAACGTTATACGTTATATCGTAATGCTACATAACGTTATACGTTATATCATAATGCTACATAACTTTATACGTTATAACATATTACCATATAACGTTATACGTTATATCGTTATGCTACACAACGTTATACGTCATAACGTATTACCACATAACGTTATACGTTATATCGTAATGCTACATAACGTTATACGTTATATCGTAATGCTACATAACGTTATACGTTATATCATAATGCTACATAACGTTATACGTTATTACATAGTACTATATAACGTTATACGTTATATCGTTATGCTACATAACGTTATACGTTATATCGTAATGCTACATAACGTTATACGTTATATCGTAATGCTACATAACGTTATACGTTATATCGTAATGCTACATAACGTTATACGTTATATCATAATGCTACATAACGTTATACGTTATTACATAGTACTATATAACGTTATACGTTATATCGTTTTGCCACATAACGTTATACGTTATATCGTAATGCTACATATCGTTATACGTTATATCATAATACTACATAACGTTATACGTTATAACTTTATACCATATAACGTTATACGTTATATCGTTATGCTGCATAACGTTATACGTTATGTCGTAATGCTACATAACGTTATACGTTATATCATAATGCTACATAACGTTATACGTTATAACATATTACCATATAACGTTATACGTTATATCGTTATGCTACACAACGTTATACGTCATAACGTATTACCACATAACGTTATACGTTATATCGTAATGCTACATAACGTTATACGTTATATCGTAATGCTACATAACGTTATACGTTATATCATAATGCTACATAACGTTATACGTTATTACATAGTACTATATAACGTTATACGTTATATCGTTATGCTACATAACGTTATACGTTATATCGTAATGCTACATAACGTTATACGTTATATCGTAATGCTACATAACGTTATACGTTATAACGTATTACCACATAACGTTATACGTTATATCGTAATGCTACATAACGTTATACGTCATAACGTATTACCACATAACGTTATACGTTATATCGTAATGCTACATAACGTTATACGTTATATCGTAATACTACATAACGGTATACGTTATAACGTAATACTACATAAAGTTATACGTTATATCGTAATACTATATAACGTTATAAGTTATATCGTAATGCTACATAACGTTATACGTTATATCGTAATACTATATAACGTTATACGTTATATCGTAATGCTACATAACGTTATACGTTATATCGTAATGCTACATATCGTTATACGTTATGTCGTAATACTACATAACGGTATACGTTATAACGTAATACTACATAACGTTATACGTTATATCGTAATACTACATAACGTTATACGTTATATCATAATGCTACATAACGTTATACGTTATTACATAATACTATATAACGTTATACGTTATATCGTTATGCTACATAACGTTATACGTTATATCGTAATGCTACATATCGTTATACGTTATATCATAATACTACATAACGTTATACGTTATAACTTAATACCATATTACGTTATACGTTATATCGTTTTGCTACTTAACGTTATACGTTATGTCGTAATGCTACATAACGTTATACGTTATATCATAATGCTACATAACGTTATACGTTATAACATATTACCATATAACGTTATACGTTATATCGTTATGCTACACAACGTTATACGTCATAACGTATTACCACATAACGTTATACGTTATATCGTAATGCTACATAACGTTACACGTTATATCGTAATACTACATAACGGTATACGTTATAACGTAATACTACATAACGTTATACGTTATATCGTAATACTATATAACGTTATACGTTATATCGTAATGCTACATAACGTTATACGTTATATCGTAATACTACACAACGGTATACGTTATATCGTAACGCTACATAACGTTATACGTTATAACATATTACCATATAACGTTATACGTTATATCGTAATGCTACATAACGTTATACGTTATATCGTAATGCTACATAACGTTATACGTTATATCGTAATACTACATAACGGTATACGTTATAACGTAATACTACATAACGTTATACGTTATATCGTAATACTATATAACGTTATAAGCTATATCGTAATGCTACATAACGTTATACGTTATATCGTAATGCTACATATCGTTATACGTTATGTCGTAATACTACATAACGGTATACGTTATAACGTAATACTACATAACGTTATACGTTATATCGTAATACTACATAACGTTATACGTTATATTATAATGCTACATAACGTTATACGTTATTACATAATACTATATAACGTTATACGTTATATCGTTATGCTACATAACGTTATACGTTATATCGTAATGCTACATATCGTTATACGTTATATCATAATACTACATAACGTTATACGTTATAACTTAATACCATATAACGTTATACGTTATATCGTTTTGCTACTTAGCGTTATACGTTATGTCGTAATGCTACATAACGTTATACGTTATATCATAATGCTACATAACGTTATACGTTATAACATATTACCATATAACGTTATACGTTATATCGTTATGCTACACAACGTTATACGTCATAACGTATTACCACATAACGTTATACGTTATATCGTAATACTATATAACGTTATACGTTATATCGTAATGCTACATAACGTTATACGTTATATCGTAATACTACACAACGGTATACGTTATATCGTAACGCTACATAACGTTATACGTTATAACATATTACCATATAACGTTATACGTTATATCGTAATACTATATAACGTTATACGTTATATCGTAATGCTACATATCGTTATACGCTATGTCGTAATACTACATAACGGTATACGTTATAACGTAATACTACATAACGTTATACGTTATATCGTAATGCTACATAACGTTATACGTTATATCATAATGCTACATAACGTTATAAGTTATTACATAGTACTATATAACTTTATACGTTATATCGTTATGCTACATAACGTTATACGTTATATCGTAATGCTACATAACGTTATACGTTATATCGTAATGCTACATAACGTTATACGTTATATCGTAATACTATATAACGATATACGTTATATCGTGATGCTACATAACGTTATACGTTATATCGTAATGCTACATATCGTTATACGTTATGTCGTAATACTACATAACGGTATACGTTATAACGTAATACTACATAACGTTATACGTTATATCGTGATACTACACAACGGTATACGTTATATCGTAACGCTACATAACGTTATACGTTATAACATATTACCATATAACGTTATACGTTATATCGTAATGCTACATAACGTTATACGTTATATCGTAATTCTAGGTATCGTTATACGTTATGTCGTAATACTACATAACGGTATACGTTATAACGTAATACTACATAACGTTATACGTTATATCGTAATACTACATAACGTTATTCGTTATATCATAATGCTACATAACGTTATACGTTATTACATAATACTATATAACGTTATACGTTATATCGTTTTGCCACATAACGTTATACGTTATATCGTAATGCTACATATCGTTATACGTTATATCATAATACTACATAACGTTATACGTTATAACTTAATACCATATAACGTTATACGTTATATCGTTATGCTACATAACGTTATACGTTATGTCGTAATGCTACATAACGTTATACGTTATATCATAATGCTACATAACGTTATACGTTATAACATATTACCATATAACGTTATACGTTATATCGTTATGCTACACAACGTTATACGTCATAACGTATTACCACATAACGTTATACGTTATATCGTAATGCTACATAACGTTATACGTTATATCGTAATGCTACATAACGTTATACGTTATATCATAATGCTACATAACGTTATACGTTATTACATAGTACTATATAACGTTATACGTTATATCGTTATGCTACATAACGTTATACGTTATGTCGTAATGCTACATAACGTTATACGTTATATCATAATGCTACATAACGTTATACGTTATAACATATTACCATATAACGTTATACGTTATATCGTTATGCTACACAACGTTATACGTCATAACGTATTACCACATAACGTTATACGTTATATCGTAATGCTACATAACGTTATACGTTATATCGTAATGCTACATAACGTTATACGTTATATCATAATGCTACATAACGTTATACGTTATTACATAGTACTATATAACGTTATACGTTATATCGTTATGCTACATAACGTTATACGTTATATCGTAATGCTACATAACGTTATACGTTATATCGTAATGCTACATAACGTTATACGTTATAACGTATTACCACATAACGTTATACGTTATATCGTAATGCTACATAACGTTATACGTCATAACGTATTACCACATAACGTTATACGTTATATCGTAATGCTACATAACGTTATACGTTATATCGTAATACTACATAACGGTATACGTTATAACGTAATACTACATAAAGTTATACGTTATATCGTAATACTATATAACGTTATAAGTTATATCGTAATGCTACATAACGTTATACGTTATATCGTAATACTATATAACGTTATACGTTATATCGTAATGCTACATAACGTTATACGTTATATCGTAATGCTACATATCGTTATACGTTATGTCGTAATACTACATAACGGTATACGTTATAACGTAATACTACATAACGTTATACGTTATATCGTAATACTACATAACGTTATACGTTATATCATAATGCTACATAACGTTATACGTTATTACATAATACTATATAACGTTATACGTTATATCGTTATGCTACATAACGTTATACGTTATATCGTAATGCTACATATCGTTATACGTTATATCATAATACTACATAACGTTATACGTTATAACTTAATACCATATAACGTTATACGTTATATCGTTCTGCTACTTAACGTTATACGTTATGTCGTAATGCTACATAACGTTATACGTTATATCATAATGCTACATAACGTTATACGTTATAACATATTACCATATAACGTTATACGTTATATCGTTATGCTACACAACGTTATACGTCATAACGTATTACCACATAACGTTATACGTTATATCGTAATGCTACATAACGTTACACGTTATATCGTAATACTACATAACGGTATACGTTATAACGTAATACTACATAACGTTATACGTTATATCGTAATACTATATAACGTTATACGTTATATCGTGATGCTACATAACGTTATACGTTATATCGTAATACTACACAACGGTATACGTTATATCGTAACGCTACATAACGTTATACGTTATAACATATTACCATATAACGTTATACGTTATATCGTAATGCTACATAACGTTATACGTTATATCGTAATTCTAGATATCGTTATACGTTATGTCGTAATACTACATAACGGTATACGTTATAACGTAATACTACATAACGGTATACGTTATAACGTAATACTACATAACGTTATACGTTATATCGTAATACTACATAACGTTATTCGTTATATCATAATGCTACATAACGTTATACGTTATTACATAATACTATATAACGTTATACGATATATCGTTTTGCCACATAACGTTATACGTTATATCGTAATGCTACATATCGTTATACGTTATATCATAATACTACATAACGTTATACGTTATAACTTAATACCATATAACGTTATACGTTATATCGTTATGCTACATAACGTTATACGTTATGTCGTAATGCTACATAACGTTATACGTTATATCATAATGCTACATAACGTTATACGTTATAACATATTACCATATAACGTTATACGTTATATCGTTATGCTACACAACGTTATACGTCATAACGTATTACCACATAACGTTATACGTTATATCGTAATGCTACATAACGTTATACGTTATATCGTAATGCTACATAACGTTATACGTTATATCATAATGCTACATAACGTTATACGTTATTACATAGTACTATATAACGTTATACGTTATATCGTAATGCTACATAACGTTACACGTCATAACGTATTACCACATAACGGTATACGTTATAACGTAATACTACATAAAGTTATACGTTATATCGTAATACTATATAACGTTATAAGTTATATCGTAATGCTACATAACGTTATACGTTATATCGTAATGCTACATATCGTTATACGTTATGTCGTAATACTACATAACGGTATACGTTATAACGTAATACTACATAACGTTATACGTTATGTCGTAATACTACATAACGTTATACGTTATGTCGTAATACTACATAACGTTATACGTTATATCGTAATACTATATAACGTTATACGTTATATCGTAATGCTACATAACGTTATACGTTATATCGTAATGCTACATATCGTTATACGTTATGTCGTAATACTACATAACGGTATACGTTATAACGTAATACTACATAACGGTATACGTTATAACGTAATACTACATAACGTTATACGTTATATCGTAATGCTACATAACGTTATACGTTATATCATAATGCTACATAACGTTATAAGTTATTACATAGTACTATATAACTTTATACGTTATATCGTTATGCTACATAACGTTATACGTTATATCGTAATGCTACATAACGTTATACGTTATATCGTAATGCTACATAACGTTATACGTTATATCGTAATACTATATAACGATATACGTTATATCGTAATGCTACATAGCGTTATACGTTATATCGTAATGCTACATATCGTTATACGTTATGTCGTAATACTACATAACGGTATACGTTATAACGTAATACTACATAACGTTATACGTTATATCGTAATACTACACAACGGTATACGTTATATCGTAACGCTACATAACGTTATACGTTATAACATATTACCATATAACGTTATACGTTATATCGTAATGCTACATAACGTTATACGTTATATCGTAATTCTAGATATCGTTATACGTTACGTCGTAATACTACATAACGGTATACGTTATAACGTAATACTACATAACGTTATACGTTATATCGTAATACTACATAACGTTATACGTTATATCATAATGGTACATAACGTTATACGTTATTACATAATACTATATAACGTTATACGTTATATCGTTTTGCCACATAACGTTATACGTTATATCGTAATGCTACATATCGTTATACGTTATATCATAATACTACATAACGTTATACGTTATAACTTAATACCATATAACGTTATACGTTATATCGTTATGCTACATAACGTTATACGTTATGTCGTAATGCTACATAACGTTATACGTTATATCATAATGCTACATAACGTTATACGTTATAACATATTACCATATAACGTTATACGTTATATCGTTATGCTACACAACGTTATACGTCATAACGTATTACCACATAACGTTATACGTTATATCGTAATGCTACATAACGTTATACGTTATATCGTAATGCTACATAACGTTATACGTTATATCATAATGCTACATAACGTTATACGTTATTACATAGTACTATATAACGTTATACGTTATATCGTTATGCTACATAACGTTATACGTTATATCGTAATGCTACATAACGTTATACGTTATATCGTAATGCTACATAACGTTATACGTTATAACGTATTACCACATAACGTTATACGTTATATCGTAATGCTACATAACGTTACACGTCATAACGTATTACCACATAACGTTATACGTTATATCGTAATGCTACATAACGTTATACGTTATATCGTAATACTACATAACGGTATACGTTATAACGTAATACTACATAAAGTTATACGTTATATCGTAATACTATATAACGTTATAAGTTATATCGTAATGCTACATAACGTTATACGTTATATCGTAATGCTACATATCGTTATACGTTATGTCGTAATACTACATAACGGTATACGTTATAACGTAATACTACATAACGTTATACGTTATGTCGTAATACTACATAACGTTATACGTTATATCGTAATACTATATAACGTTATACGTTATATCGTAATGCTACATAACGTTATACGTTATATCGTAATGCTACATATCGTTATACGTTATGTCGTAATACTACATAACGGTATACGTTATAACGTAATACTACATAACGGTATACGTTATAACGTAATACTACATAACGTTATACGTTATATCGTAATGCTACATAACGTTATACGTTATATCATAATGCTACATAACGTTATAAGTTATTACATAGTACTATATAACTTTATACGTTATATCGTTATGCTACATAACGTTATACGTTATATCGTAATGCTACATAACGTTATACGTTATATCGTAATACTACACAACGGTATACGTTATATCGTAACGCTACATAACGTTATACGTTATAACATATTACCATATAACGTTATACGTTATATCGTAATGCTACATATCGTTATACGTTATGTCGTAATACTACATAACGGTATACGTTATAACGTAATACTACATAACGTTATACGTTATGTCGTAATACTACATAACGTTATACGTTATATCGTAATACTATATAACGTTATACGTTATATCGTAATGCTACATAACGTTATACGTTATATCGTAATGCTACATATCGTTATACGTTATGTCGTAATACTACATAACGGTATACGTTATAACGTAATACTACATAACGTTATACGTTATATCGTAATACTACACAACGGTATACGTTATATCGTAACGCTACATAACGTTATACGTTATAACATATTACCATATAACGTTATACGTTATATCGTAATGCTACATAACGGTATACGTTATAACGTAATACTACATAACGTTATACGTTATGTCGTAATACTACATAACGGTATACGTTATAACGTAATACTACATAACGGTATACGTTATAACGTAATACTACATAACGTTATACGTTATATCGTAATGCTACATAACGTTATACGTTATATCATAATGCTACATAACGTTATAAGTTATTACATAGTACTATATAACTTTATACGTTATATCGTAATACTATATAACGATATACGTTATATCGTAATGCTACATAACGGTATACGTTATAACGTAATACTACATAACGTTATACGTTATGTCGTAATACTACATAACGGTATACGTTATAACGTAATACTACATAACGGTATACGTTATAACGTAATACTACATAACGTTATACGTTATATCGTTATGCTACATAACGTTATACGTTATATCGTAATGCTACATAACGTTATACGTTATATCGTAATGCTACATAACGTTATACGTTATATCGTAATACTATATAACGATATACGTTATATCGTAATGCTACATAGCGTTATACGTTATATCGTAATGCTACATATCGTTATACGTTATGTCGTAATACTACATAACGGTATACGTTATAACGTAATACTACATAACGTTATACGTTATATCGTAATACTACACAACGGTATACGTTATATCGTAACGCTACATAACGTTATACGTTATAACATATTACCATATAACGTTATACGTTATATCGTAATGCTACATAACGTTATACGTTATATCGTAATTCTAGATATCGTTATACGTTATGTCGTAATACTACATAACGGTATACGTTATAACGTAATACTACATAACGTTATACGTTATATCGTAATACTACATAACGTTATACGTTATATCATAATGGTACATAACGTTATACGTTATTACATAATACTATATAACGTTATACGTTATATCGTTTTGCCACATAACGTTATACGTTATATCGTAATGCTACATATCGTTATACGTTATATCATAATACTACATAACGTTATACGTTATAACTTAATACCATATAACGTTATACGTTATATCGTTATGCTACATAACGTTATACGTTATGTCGTAATGCTACATAACGTTATACGTTATATCATAATGCTACATAACGTTATACGTTATAACATATTACCATATAACGTTATACGTTATATCGTTATGCTACACAACGTTATACGTCATAACGTATTACCACATAACGTTATACGTTATATCGTAATGCTACATAACGTTATACGTTATATCGTAATGCTACATAACGTTATACGTTATATCATAATGCTACATAACGTTATACGTTATTACATAGTACTATATAACGTTATACGTTATATCGTTATGCTACATAACGTTATACGTTATATCGTAATGCTACATAACGTTATACGTTATATCGTAATGCTACATAACGTTATACGTTATAACGTATTACCACATAACGTTATACGTTATATCGTAATGCTACATAACGTTACACGTCATAACGTATTACCACATAACGTTATACGTTATATCGTAATGCTACATAACGTTATACGTTATATCGTAATACTACATAACGGTATACGTTATAACGTAATACTACATAAAGTTATACGTTATATCGTAATACTATATAACGTTATAAGTTATATCGTAATGCTACATAACGTTATACGTTATATCGTAATGCTACATATCGTTATACGTTATGTCGTAATACTACATAACGGTATACGTTATAACGTAATACTACATAACGTTATACGTTATGTCGTAATACTACATAACGTTATACGTTATATCGTAATACTATATAACGTTACACGTTATATCGTAATGCTACATAACGTTATACGTTATATCGTAATGCTACATATCGTTATACGTTATGTCGTAATACTACATAACGGTATACGTTATAACGTAATACTACATAACGGTATACGTTATAACGTAATACTACATAACGTTATACGTTATATCGTAATGCTACATAACGTTATACGTTATATCATAATGCTACATAACGTTATAAGTTATTACATAGTACTATATAACTTTATACGTTATATCGTTATGCTACATAACGTTATACGTTATATCGTAATGCTACATAACGTTATACGTTATATCGTAATGCTACATAACGTTATACGTTATATCGTAATACTATATAACGATATACGTTATATCGTAATGCTACATAACGTTATACGTTATATCGTAATGCTACATATCGTTATACGTTATGTCGTAATACTACATAACGGTATACGTTATAACGTAATACTACATAACGTTATACGTTATATCGTAATACTACACAACGGTATACGTTATATCGTAACGCTACATAACGTTATACGTTATAACATATTACCATATAACGTTATACGTTATATCGTAATGCTACATAACGTTATACGTTATATCGTAATTCTAGATATCGTTATACGTTATGTCGTAATACTACATAACGGTATACGTTATAACGTAATACTACATAACGTTATACGTTATATCGTAATACTACATAACGTTATACGTTATATCATAATGCTACATAACGTTATACGTTATTACATAATACTATATAACGTTATACGTTATATCGTTTTGCCACATAACGTTATACGTTATATCGTAATGCTACATATCGTTATACGTTATATCATAATACTACATAACGTTATACGTTATAACTTAATACCATATAACGTTATACGTTATATCGTTATGCTACATAACGTTATACGTTATGTCGTAATGCTACATAACGTTATACGTTATATCATAATGCTACATAACGTTATACGTTATAACATATTACCATATAACGTTATACGTTATATCGTTATGCTACACAACGTTATACGTCATAACGTATTACCACATAACGTTATACGTTATATCGTAATGCTACATAACGTTATACGTTATATCGTAATGCTACATAACGTTATACGTTATATCATAATGCTACATAACGTTATACGTTATTACATAATACTATATAACGTTATACGTTATATCGTTATGCTACATAACGTTATACGTTATACCGTAGTGCTACATAACGTTATACGTTATATCGTAATACTACATAACGTTATACGTTATAACGTATTACCACATAACGTTATACGTTATATCGTAATGCTACATAACGTTATACGTTATATCGTAATGCTACATATCGTTGTACGTTATATCATTATACTACATAACGTTATACGTTATAACTTAATACTATATAACGTTATAAGTTATATCCTTATGGTTCATAACATTATACGTTATGTCGTAATGCTACATAACGTTATACGTTATATCATTATGCTACATAACGTTATACGTTATATCATTATGCTACATAACGTTATACGTTATATCGTAATGCTACATAACGTTATACGTTATATCATAATGCTACATAACGTTATACGTTATTACATAGTACTATATAACGTTATACGTTATATCGTTATGCTACATAACGTTATACGTTATATCATAATGCTACATAACGTTATAGGTTATAACATATTACCATATAACGTTATACGTTATATCGTTATGCTACACAACGTTATACGTCATAACGTATTACCACATAACGTTATACGTTATATCGTAATGCTACATAACGTTACACGTTATATCGTAATACTACATAACGGTATACGTTATAATGTAATACTACATAACGTTATACGTTATATCGTAATACTATATAACGTTATACGTTATATCGTAATGCTACATATCGTTATACGCTATGTCGTAATACTACATAACGGTATACGTTATAACGTAATACTACATAACGTTATACGTTATATCGTAATGCTACATAACGTTATACGTTATATCATAATGCTACATAACGTTATAAGTTATTACATAGTACTATATAACTTTATACGTTATATCGTTATGCTACATAACGTTATACGTTATATCGTAATGCTACATAACGTTATACGTTATATCGTAATGATACATAACGTTATACGTTATATCGTAATACTATATAACGATATACGTTATATCGTAATGCTACATAACGTTATACGTTATATCGTAATGCTACATATCGTTATACGTTATGTCGTAATACTACATAACGGTATACGTTATAACGTAATACTACATAACGTTATACGTTATATCGTAATACTACACAACGGTATACGTTATATCGTAACGCTACATAACGTTATACGTTATAACATATTACCATATAACGTTATACGTTATATCGTAATGCTACATAAGGTTATACGTTATATCGTAATTCTAGATATCGTTATACGTTATGTCGTAATACTACATAACGGTATACGTTATAACGTAATACTACATAACGTTATACGTTATATCGTAATACTACATAACGTTATACGTTATATCGTAATGCTAAATAACGTTATACGTTATATCATAATGCTACATAACGTTATAAGTTATTACATAGTACTATATAACTTTATACGTTATATCGTTATGCTACATAACGTTATACGTTATATCGTAATGCTACATAACGTTATACGTTATATCGTAATGCTACATAACGTTATACGTTATATCGTAATACTATATAACGATATACGTTATATCGTAATGCTACATAACGTTATACGTTATATCGTAATGCTACATATCGTTATACGTTATGTCGTAATACTACATAACGGTATACGTTATAACGTAATACTACATAACGTTATACGTTATATCGTAATACTACACAACGGTATACGTTATATCGTAACGCTACATAACGTTATACGTTATAACATATTACCATATAACGTTATACGTTATATCGTAATGCTACATAACGTTATACGTTATATCGTAATTCTAGATATCGTTATACGTTATGTCGTAATACTACATAACGGTATACGTTATAACGTAATACTACATAACGTTATACGTTATATCGTAATACTACATAACGTTATACGTTATATCATAATGGTACATAACGTTATACGTTATTACATAATACTATATAACGTTATACGTTATATCGTTTTGCCACATAACGTTATACGTTATATCGTAATGCTACATATCGTTATACGTTATATCATAATACTACATAACGTTATACGTTATAACTTAATACCATATAACGTTATACGTTATATCGTTATGCTACATAACGTTATACGTTATGTCGTAATGCTACATAACGTTATACGTTATATCATAATGCTACATAACGTTATACGTTATAACATATTACCATATAACGTTATACGTTATATCGTTATGCTACACAACGTTATACGTCATAACGTATTACCACATAACGTCATACGTTATATCGTAATGCTACATAACGTTATACGTTATATCGTAATGCTACATAACGTTATACGTTATATCGTAATACTACACAACGGTATACGTTATATCGTAACGCTACATAACGTTATACGTTATAACATATTACCATATCACGTTATACGTTATATCGTTATGCTACACAACGTTATACGTCATAACGTATTACCACATAACGTTATACGTTATATCGTAATGCTACATAACGTTACACGTTATATCGTAATACTACATAACGGTATACGTTATAACGTAATACTACATAACGTTATACGTTATATCGTAATACTATATAACGTTATACGTTATATCGTAATGCTACATAACGTTATACGTTATATCGTAATGCTACATATCGTTATACGCTATGTCGTAATACTACATAACGGTATACGTTATAACGTAATACTACATAACGTTATACGTTATATCGTAATGCTACATAACGTTATACGTTATATCATAATGCTACATAACGTTATACGTTATTACATAGTACTATATAACTTTATACGTTATATCGTTATGCTACATAACGTTATACGTTATATCGTAATGCTACATAACGTTATACGTTATGTCGTAATGCTACATAACGTTATACGTTATATCGTAATACTATATAACGATATACGTTATATCGTAATGCTACATAACGTTATACGTTATATCGTAATGCTACATATCGTTATACGTTATGTCGTATTACTACATAACGGTATACGTTATAACGTAATACTACATAACGATATACGTTATATCGTAATACTACACAACGGTATACGTTATATCGTAACGCTACATAACGTTATACGTTATAACATATTACCATATAACGTTATACGTTATATCGCAATGCTACATAACGTTATACGTTATATCGTAATACTACATAACGGTATACGTTATAACGTAATACTACATAACGTTATACGTTATATCGTAATACTATATAACGTTATACGTTATATCGTAATGCTACATAACGTTATACGTTATATCATAATACTACATAACGTTATACGTTATAACTTAATACTATATAACGTTATACGTTATATCGTTATGCTACATAATGTTATACGTTATATCGTTATGCTACATATCGTTATACGTTATATCATAATACTACATAACGTTATACGTTATAACTTAATACTATATAACGTTATACGTTATATCGTTATGCTACATAACGTTATACGTTATATCATAATGCTACATAACGTTATACGTTATTACATAATACTATATAACGTTATACGTTGTATCGTTATGCTACATAACGTTATACGTTATATCGTAGTGCTACATAACGTTATACGTTATATCGTAATACTACATAACGTTATACGTTATAACGTATTACCACATAACGTTATACGTTATATCGTAATGCTACATAACGTTATACGTTATATCGTAATGCTACATATCGTTATACGTTATATCATTATACTACATAACGTTA
This sequence comes from Bombus lapidarius, assembly GCA_936014575.1. Classification (NCBI taxonomy): domain Eukaryota; kingdom Metazoa; phylum Arthropoda; class Insecta; order Hymenoptera; family Apidae; genus Bombus; species Bombus lapidarius. Next base: position 125,410 of record CAKXZU010000101.1, on the reverse strand, counting down.
TACGTTATAACTTAATACCATATAACGTTATACGTTATATCGTTATGCTACATAACGTTATACGTTATGTCGTAATGCTACATAACGTTATACGTTATATCATAATGCTACATAACGTTATACGTTATAACATATTACCATATAACGTTATACGTTATATCGTTATGCTACACAACGTTATACGTCATAACGAATTACCACATAACGTTATACGTTGTATCGTAATGCTACATAACGTTATACGTTATATCATAATGCTACATAACGTTATACGTTATATCGTAATACTATATAACGATATACGGTATATCGTAATGCTACATAACGTTATACGTTATATCGTAATGCTACATATCGTTATACGTTATGTCGTAATACTACATAACGGTATACGTTATAACGTAATACTACATAACGTTATACGTTATATCGTAATACTATATAACGTTATACGTTATATCGTAATGCTACATAACGTTATACGTTATATCGTAATGCTACATATCGTTATACGTTATATCATAATACTACATAACGTTATACGTTATAACTTAATACTGTATAACGTTATACGTTATATCGTTATGCTACATAATGTTATACGTTATATCGTTATGCTACATATCGTTATACGTTATATCATAATACTACATAACGTTATACGTTATAACTTAATACCATATAACGTTATACGTTATATCGTTATGCTACATAACGTTATACGTTATATCGTAATGCTACATATCGTTATACGTTATGTCGTAATACTACATAACGGTATACGTTATAACGTAATGCTACATAACGTTATACGTTATATCGTAATACTACATAACGTTATACGTTATATCGTTATGCTACATAACGTTATACGTTATATCGTTATGATACATATCGTTATACGTTATATCATAATACTACATAACGTTATAGGCTATAACTTAATACTATATAACGTTATACGTTATATCGTTATGCTACATAACGTTATACGTTATATCGTAATGCTACATATCGATATACGTTATATCATAATACTACATAACGTTATACGTTATAACTTAATACTATATAACGTTATACGTTATATCGTTATGCTACATAATGTTATACGTTATAGCGTTATGCTACATATCGTTATACGTTATATCATAATACTACATAACGTTATACGTTATAACTTAATTCTATATAACGTTATACGTTATATCCTTATGCTACATAACGTTATACGTTATGTCGTAATGCTACATAACGTTATACGTTATATCGTTATGCTACATAACGTTATACGTTATATCGTAATGCTACATAACGTTATACGTTATATCATAATACTACATAACGTTATACGTTATAACTTAATACCATATAACGTTATACGTTATATCGTTATGCTACATGACGTTATACGTTATGTCGTAATGCTACATAACGTTATACGTTATATCAAAATGCTACATAACGTTATACGTTATAACATATTACCATATAACGTTATACGTTATATCGTTATGCTACACAACGTTATACGTCATAACGTATTACCACATAACGTTATACGTTATATCGTAATGCTACATAACGTTGCACGTTATATCGTAATACTACATAACGGTATACGTTATAACGTAATACTACATAACGTTATACGTTATGTCGTAATACTATATAACGTTATACGTTATATCGTAATGCTACATAACGTTATACGTTATATCGTAATGCTACATATCGTTATACGCTATGTCGTAATACTACATAACGGTATACGTTATAACGTAATACTACATAACGTTATACGTTATATCGTAATGCTACATAACGTTATACGTTATATCATAATGCTACATAACGTTATACGTTATTACATAGTACTATATAACTTTATACGTTATATCGTTATGCTACATAACGTTATACGTTATATCGTAATGCTACATAACGTTATACGTTATATCATAATGCTACATAACGTTATACGTTATATCGTAATACTATATAACGATATACGTTATATCGTAATGCTACATAACGTTATACGTTATATCGTAATGCTACATATCGTTATACGTTATGTCGTAATACTACATAACGGTATACGTTATAACGTAATGCTATATAACGTTATACGTTATATCGTAATACTACATAACGTTATACGTTATATCGTAACGCTACATAACGTTATACGTTATAACATATTACCATATAACGTTATACGTTATATCGTAATGCTACATAACGTTATACGTTATATCGTAATACTACATAACGGTATACGTTATAACGTAATACTACATAACGTTATACGTTATATCGTAATACTATATAACGTTATACGTTATATCGTAATGCTACATAACGTTATACGTTATATCGTAATGCTACATATCGTTATACGTTATATCATAATACTACATAACGTTATACGTTATAACTTAATACTATATAACGTTATACGTTATATCGTTATGCTACATAACGTTATACGTTATATCGTTATGCTACATATCGTTATACGTTATATCATAATACTACATAACGTTATAGGCTATAACTTAATACTATATAACGTTATACGTTATATCGTTATGCTACATAACGTTATACGTTATATCGTTATGCTACATAACGTTATACGTTATATCGTAATGCTACATAACGTTATACGTTATATCATAATGCTACATAACGTTATACGTTATTACATAATACTATATAACGTTATACGTTATATCGTTATGCTACATAACGTTATACGTTATATCGTAGTGCTACATAACGTTATACGTTATATCGTAATACTACATAACGTTATACGTTATAACGTATTACCACATAACGTTATACGTTATATCGTAATGCTACATAACGTTATACGTTATATCGTAATGCTACATATCGTTATACGTTATATCATTATACTACATAACGTTATACGTTATAACTTAATACTATATAACGTTATAAGTTATATCCTTATGGTACATAACGTTATACGTTATGTCGTAATGCTACATAACGTTATACGTTATATCGTTATGCTACATAACGTTATACGTTATATCGTAATGCTACATAACGTTATACGTTATATCATAATGCTACATAACGTTATACGTTATTACATAGTACTATATAACGTTATACGTTATATCGTTATGCTACATAACGTTATACGTTATATCGTAATGCTACATAACGTTATACGTTATATCGTAATGCTACATAACGTTATACGTTATAACGTATTACCACATAACGCTATACGTTATATCGTAATGCTACATAACGTTATACGTCATAACGTATTACCACATAACGTTATACGTTATATCGTAATGCTACATAACGTTATACGTTATATCGTAATACTACATAACGGTATACGTTATAACGTAATACTACATAACGTTATACGTTATATCGTAATACTATATAACGTTATAAGTTATATCGTAATGCTACATAACGTTATACGTTATATCGTAATGCTACATATCGTTATACGTTATGTCGTAATACTACATAACGGTATACGTTATAACGTAATACTACATAACGTTATACGTTATGTCGTAATACTACATAACGTTATACGTTATAACATATTACCATATAACGTTATACGTTATATAGTTATGCTACACAACGTTATACGTCATAACGTATTACCACATAACGTTATACGTTATATCGTAATGCTAAATAACGTTACACGTTATATCGTAATACTACATAACGGTATACGTTATAACGTAATACTACATAACGTTATACGTTATATCGTAATACTATATAACGTTATACGTTATATCGTAATGCTACATAACGTTATACGTTATATCGTAATGCTACATATCGTTATACGCTATGTCGTAGTACTACATAACGGTATACGTTATAACGTAATACTACATAACGTTATACGTTATATCGTAATGCTACATAACGTTATACGTTATATCATAATGCTACATAACGTTATACGTTCTTACATAGTACTATATAACTTTATACGTTATATCGTTATGCTACATAACGTTATACGTTATATCGTAATGCTACATAACGTTATACGTTATATCGTAATGCTACATAACGTTATACGTTATATCGTAATACTATATAACGATATACGTTATATCGTAATGCTACATAACGTTATACGTTATATCGTAATGCTACATAACGTTATACGTTATAGCATAATGCTACATAACGTTATACCTTATAACATATTACCATATAACGTTATACGTTATATCGTTATGCTACATAACGTTATACGTTATATCGTAATGCTACATAACGTTATACGTTATATCGTAATACTACATAACGTTATACGTTATAACGTATTACCACATAACGTTCTACGTTATATCGTAATGCTACATAACGTTATACGTTATACCGTAATGCTACATGTCGTTATACGTTATATCATAATACTACATAACGTTATACGTTATAACTTAATACTATATAACGTTATAAGTTATATCCTTATGCTACATAACGTTATACGTTATATCGTAATGCTACATAACGTTATACGTTATATCGTTATGCTACATAACGTTATACGTTATAACATATTACCATATAACGTTATACGTTATATCGTTATGCTACATAACGTTATACGTTATATCGTAATGCTACATAACGTTATACGTTATATCGTAATGCTACATAACGTTATACGTTATAACGCATTACCACATAACGTTATACGTTATATCGTAATGCTACATAACGTTATACGTTATATAGTAATGCTACATATCGTTATACGTTATATCATAATGTTACATAACGTTATACGTTATATCGTAATGCTACATAACGTTATACGTTATAGCATAATGCTACATAACGTTATACGTTATAACATATTACCATATAACGTTATACGTTATATCGTTATGCTACATAACGTTATACGTTATATCGTAATGCTACATAACGTTATACGTTATATCGTAATACTACATAACGTTATACGTTATAACGTATTGCCACATAACGTTCTACGTTATATCGTAATGCTACATAACGTTATACGTTATATCGTAATGCTACATGTCGTTATACGTTATATCATAATACTACATAACGTTATACGTTATAACTTAATACTATATAACGTTATAAGTTATATCCTTATGCTACATAACGTTATACGTTATATCGTAATGCTACATAACGTTATACGTTATATCGTTATGCTACATAACGTTATACGTTATAACATATTACCATATAACGTTATACGTTATATCGTTATGCTACATAACGTTATACGTTATATCGTAATGCTACATAACGTTATACGTTATATCGTAATACTACATAACGTTATACGTTATAACGTATTACCACATAACGTTCTACGTTATATCGTAATGCTACATAACGTTATACGTTATATCGTAATGCTACATATCGTTATACGTTATAGCATAATGCTACATAACGTTATACGTTATAACATATTACCATATAACGTTATACGTTATATCGTTAAGCTACATAACGTTATACGTTATATCGTAATGCTACATAACGTTATACGTTATATCGTAATACTACATAACGTTATACGTTATAACGTATTACCACATAACGTTCTACGTTATATCGTAATGCTACATAACGTTATACGTTATAACATATTACCATATAACGTTATACGTTATATCGTTATGCTACATAACGTTATACGTTATATCATAATACTACATAACGTTATACGTTATAACTTAATACTATATAACGTTATAAGTTATATCCTTATGCTACATAACGTTATACGTTATATCGTAATGCTACATAACGTTATACGTTATATCGTTATGCTACATAATGTTATACGTTATAACATATTACCATATAACGTTATACGTTATATCGTTATGCTACATAACGTTATACGTTATATCGTAATGCTACATAACGTTATACGTTATATCGTAATACTACATAACGTTATACGTTATAACGTATTACCACATAACGTTCTACGTTATATCGTAATGCTACATAACGTTATACGTTATATCGTAATGCTACATATCGTTATACGTTATAGCATAATGCTACATAACGTTATACGTTATAACATATTACCATATAACGTTATACGTTATATCGTTATGCTACATAACGTTATACGTTATATCGTAATGCTACATAACGTTATACGTTATATCGTAATACTACATAACGTTATACGTTATAACGTATTACCACATAACGTTCTACGTTATATCGTAATGCTACATAACGTTATACGTTATATCATAATGCTACATAACGTTATACGTTATTACATAGTACTATATAACGTTATACATTATATCGTTATGCTACATAACGTTATACGTTATATCATAATGCTACATAACGTTATACGTTATTACATAGTACTATATAACTTTATACGTTATATCGTTATGCTACATAACGTTATACGTTATATCGTAATGCTACATAACGTTATACGTTATATCGTAATACTACATAACGTTATACGTTATAACGTATTACCACATAACGTTCTACGTTATATCGTAATGCTACATAACGTTATACGTTATATCGTAATGCTACATGTCGTTATACGTTATATCATAATACTACATAACGTTATACGTTATAACTTAATACTATATAACGTTATAAGTTATATCCTTATGCTACATAACGTTATACGTTATATCGTAATGCTACATAACGTTATACGTTATATCGTTATGCTACATAACGTTATACGTTATAACATATTACCATATAACGTTATACGTTATATCGTTATGCTACATAACGTTATACGTTATATCGTAATGCTACATAACGTTATACGTTATATCGTAATACTACATAACGTTATACGTTATAACGTATTACCACATAACGTTCTACGTTATATCGTAATGCTACATAACGTTATACGTTATATCGTAATGCTACATATCGTTATACGTTATAGCATAATGCTACATAACGTTATACGTTATAACATATTACCATATAACGTTATACGTTATATCGTTATGCTACATAACGTTATACGTTATATCGTAATGCTACATAACGTTATACGTTATATCGTAATACTACATAACGTTATACGTTATAACGTATTACCACATAACGTTCTACGTTATATCGCAATGCTACATAACGTTATACGTTATATCATAATGCTACATAACGTTATACGTTATTACATAGTACTATATAACGTTATACGTTATATCGTTATGCTACATAACGTTATACGTTATATCATAATGCTACATAACGTTATACGTTATTACATAGTACTATATAACTTTATACGTTATATCGTTATGCTACATAACGTTATACGTTATATCGTAATGCTACATAATGTTATACGTTATATCGTAATGCTACATAACGTTATACGTTATATCGTAATACTATATAACGATATACGTTATATCGTAATGCTACATAACGTTATACGTTATATCGTAATGCTACATAACGTTATACGTTATAGCATAATGCTACATAACGTTATACGTTATAACATATTACCATATAACGTTCTACGTTATATCGTAATGCTACATAACGTTATACGTTATATCGTAATGCTACATGTCGTTATACGTTATATCATAATACTACATAACGTTATACGTTATAACTTAATACTATATAACGTTATAAGTTATATCCTTATGCTACATAACGTTATACGTTATATCGTAATGCTACATAACGTTATACGTTATATCGTTATGCTACATAACGTTATACGTTATAACATATTACCATATAACGTTATACGTTATATCGTTATGCTACATAACGTTATACGTTATATCGTAATGCTACATAACGTTATACGTTATATCGTAATACTACATAACGTTATACGTTATAACGTATTACCACATAACGTTCTACGTTATATCGTAATGCTACATAACGTTATACGTTATATCGTAATGCTACATATCGTTATACGTTATATCATAATGTTACATAACGTTATACGTTATATCGTAATGCTACATAACGTTATACGTTATAGCATAATGCTACATAACGTTATACGTTATAACATATTACCATATAACGTTATACGTTATATCGTTATGCTGCATAACGTTATACGTTATATCGTAATGCTACATAACGTTATACGTTATATCGTAATACTACATAACGTTATACGTTATAACGTATTACCACATAACGTTCTACGTTATATCGTAATGCTACATAACGTTATACGTTATATCATAATGCTACATAACGTTATACGTTATTACATAGTACTATATAACGTTATACGTTATATCGTTATGCTACATAACGTTATACGTTATATCGTAATGCTACATAACGTTATACGTTATATCGTAATGCTACATAACGTTATACGTTATAACGTATTATCACATAACGTTATACGTTATATCGTAATGCTACATAACGTTATACGTTATATCGTAATGCTACATATCGTTATACGTTATATCATAATGCTACATAACGTTATACGTTATATCGTAATGCTACATAACGTTATACGTTATATCATAATGCTACATAACGTTATACGTTATAACATATTACCATATAACGTTATACGTTATATCGTTATGCTACATAACGTTATACGTTATATCGTAATGCTACATATCGTTATACGTTATATCATAATGCTACATAACGTTATACGTTATAACATATTACCATATAACGTTATACGTTAAATCGTTTTGCTACACAACGTTATACGTTATATCGTAATGCTACATAACGTTATACGTTATATCATAATGCTACATAACGTTATACGTTATAACATATTACCATATAACGTTATACGTTATATCGTTATGCTACATAACGTTATACGTTATATCGTAATGCTACATAACGTTATACGTTATATCGTAATGCTACATAACGTTATACGTTATAACGTATTATCACATAACGTTATACGTTATATCGTAATGCTACATAACGTTATACGTTATATCGTAATGCTACATAACGTTATACGTTATATCGTAATGCTACATAACGTTATACGTTATATCGTAATACTATATAACGTTATACGTTATATCCTTATGCTACATATCGTTATACGGTATATCATTATACTACATAACGTTATACGTTATAACTTAATACTATATAACGTTATAAGTTATATCCTTATGCTACATAACGTTATACGTTATGTCGTAATGCTACATATCGTTATACGTTATATCATAATGCTACATAACGTTATACGTTATAACATATTACCATATAACGCTATACGTTAAATCGTTATGCTACACAACGTTATACGTTATATCGTAATGCTACATAACGTTATGCGTCATAACGTATTACCACATAACATTATACGTTATATCGTAATACTACATAACGGTATACGTTATAACGTAATACTACATAACGTTATACGTTATATCGTAATGCTACATAACGTTATACGTTATATCGTAATGCTACATAACGTTATACGTTATATCGTAATACTACATAACGTTATACGTTATATCGTAATGCTACATAACGTTATACGTTATATCGTAATGCTACATATCGTTATACGTTATATCATTATACTACATAACGTTATACGTTATAACTTAATACTATATAACGTTATAAGTTATATCCTTATGCTACATAACGTTATACGTTATGTCGTAATGCTACATATCGTTATACGTTATATCATAATGCTACATAACGTTATACGTTATAACATATTACCATATAACGCTATACGTTAAATCGTTATGCTACACAACGTTATACGTTATATCGTAATGCTACATAACGTTATACGTCATAACGTATTACCACATAACATTATACGTTATATCGTAATACTACATAACGGTATACGTTATAACGTAATACTACATAACGTTATACGTTATATCGTAATGCTACATAACGTTATACGTTATATCGTAATGCTACATAACGTTATACGTTATATCGTAATACTATATAACGTTATACGTTATATCGTAATGCTACATATCGTTATACGTTATATCATTATACTACATAACGTTATACGTTATAACTTAATACTATATAACGTTATAAGTTATATCCTTATGCTACATAACGTTATACGTTATGTCGTAATGCTACATATCGTTATACGTTATATCATAATGCTACATAACGTTATACGTTATAACATATTACCATATAACGCTATACGTTAAATCGTTATGCTACACAACGTTATACGTTATATCGTAATGCTACATAACGTTATACGTCATAACGTATTACCACATAACATTATACGTTATATCGTAATGCTACATAACGTTATACGTTATATCGTAATACTACATAACGGTATACGTTATAACGTAATACTACATAACGTTATACGTTATATCGTAATACTATATAACGTTATACGTTATATCGTAATGCTACATGTCGTTATACGTTATATCATAATACTACATAACGTTATACGTTATAACTTAATACTATATAACGATATACGTTATATCGTAATGCTACATAACGTTATACGTTATATCGTAATGCTACATATCGTTGTACGTTATGTCGTAATACTACATAACGGTATACGTTATAACGTAATACTACATAACGTTATACGTTATATCGTTATACTACACAACGGTATACGTTATATCGTAACGCTACATAACGTTATACGTTATAACATATTACCATATAACGTTATACGTTATATCGTAATGCTACATAACGTTATACGTTATATCGTAATACTACATAACGGTATACGTTATAACGTAATACTACATAACGTTATACGTTATATCGTAATTCTATATAACGTTATACGTTATATCGTAATGCTACATAACGTTATAAGTTATAACGTAATGCTACATATCGTTATACGTTATATCATAATACTACATAACGCTATACGTTATAACTTAATACTATATAACGTTATACGTTATATCGTTATGCTACATAATGTTATACGTTATATCGTTATGCTACATATCGTTATACGTTATATCATAATACTACATAACGTTATACGTTATAACTTAATACTATATAACGTTATACGTTATATCGTTATGCTACATAACGTTATACGTTATATCGTAGTGCTACATAACGTTATACGTTATACCGTAATACTACATAACGTTATACGTTATAACGTATTACCACATAACGTTATACGTTATATCGTAATGCTACATAACGTTATACGTTATATCGTAATACTACATAACGGTATACGTTATAACGTAATACTACATAACGTTATACGTTATATCGTAATACTATATAACGTTATACGTTATATCGTAATGCTACATATCGTTATACGTTATATCATTTTACTACATAACGTTATACGTTATAACTTAATACTATATAACGTTATAAGTTATATCCTTATGCTACATAACGTTATACGTTATGTCCTAATGCTACATATCGTTATACGTTATATCATAATGCTACATAACGTTATACGTTATAACATATTACCATATAACGCTATACGTTAAATCGTTATGCTACACAACGTTATACGTTATATCGTAATGCTACATAACGTTATACGTCATAACGTATTACCACATAACGTTATACGTTATATCGTAATGCTACATAACGTTATACGTTATATCGTAATACTACATAACGGTATACGTTATAACGTAATACTACATAACGTTATACGTTATATCGTGATGCTACATAACTTTATACGTTATATCGTAATGCTACATATCGTTATACGTTATATCATAATGCTACATAACGTTATACGTTATAACATATTACCATATAACGTTATACGTTAAATCGTTATGCTACACAACGTTATACGTTATATTGTAATGCTACATAACGTTATACGTCATAACGTATTACCACATAACGTTATACGTTATAGCGTAATGCTACATAACGTTATACGTTATATCGTAATACTACATAACGGTATACGTTATAACGTAATACTACATAACGTTATACGTTATATCGTAATACTATATAACGTTATACGTTATATCGTAATGCTACATATCGTTATACGTTATATCATTATACTACATAACGTTATACATTATAACTTAATACTATATAACGTTATAAGTTATATCCTTATGCTACATAACGTTATACGTTATGTCGTAATGCTACATAACGTTATACGTTATATCGTTATGCTACATAACGTTATACGTTATATCGTAATGCTACATAACGTTATACGTTATATCGTAATTCTACACAACGGTATACGTTATAACGTAATGCTACATAACGTTATACGTTATAACGTATTACCACATAACGTTATACGTTATATCGTAATGCTACATAACGTTACACGTTATATCGTAATGCTACATATCGTTATACGTTATATCATAATGCTACATAACGTTATACGTTATATCGTAATGCTACATAACGTTATACGTTATAGCATAATACTACATAACGTTATACGTTATAACGTATTACCACATAACGTTATACGTTATATCGTAATGCTACATAACGTTATACGTTATATCGTAATGCTACATGTCGTTATACGTTATATCATAATACTACATAACGTTATACGTTATAACTTAATACTATATAACGTTATAAGTTATATCCTTATGCTACATAACGTTATACGTTATATCGTAATGCTACATAACGTTATACGTTATATCGTTATGCTACATAACGTTATGCGTTATATCGTAATGCTACATAACGTTATACGTTATATCATAATGCTACATAACGTTATACGTTATTACATAGTACTGTATAACGTTATACGTTATATCGTTATGCTACATAACGTTATACGTTATATCGTAATGCTACATAACGTTATACGTTATATCGTTATACTACATAACGTTATACATTATAACTTAATACTATATAACGTTATAAGTTATATCCTTATGCTACATAACGTTATACGTTATGTCGTAATGCTACATAACGTTATACGTTATATCGTTATGCTACATAACGTTATACGTTATATCGTAATGCTACATAACGTTATACTTTATATCATAATGCTACATAACGTTATACGTTATTACATAGTACTATATAACGTTATACGTTATATCGTTATGCTACATAACGTTATACGTTATATCGTAATGCTACATAACGTTATACGTTATATCGTAATGCTACATATCGTTATACGTTATGTCGTAATACTACATAACGGTATACGTTATAACTTAATACTACATAACGTTATACGTTATGTCGTAATACTACATAACGTTATACGTTATATCGTAATACTACATAACGGTATACGTTATAACGTAATACTACATAACGTTATACGTTATATCGTAATACTATATAACGTTATACGTTATATCGTAATGCTACATAACGTTATACGTTATATCGTAATGCTACATATCGTTATACGTTATGTCGTAATACTACATAACGGTATACGTTATAACGTAATACTACATAACGTTATACGTTATATCGTAATACTACACAACGGTATACGTTATATCGTAACGCTACATAACGTTATGCCTTATAACATATTACCATATAACGTTATACGTTATATCGTAATGCTACATAACGTTATACGTTATATCGTAATACTACATAACGGTATACGTTATAACGTATTACCACATAACGTTATACGTTATATCGTTATGCTACACAACGTTATACGTCATAACGTATTACCACATAACGTTATACGTTATATCGTAATGCTACATAACGTTATACGTTATATCGTAATGCTACATATCGTTATACGTTATATCATAATGCTACATAACGTTATACGTTATAACATATTACCATATAACGTTATACGTTAAATCGATATGCTACACAACGTTATACGTTATATCGTAATGCTACATAACGTTATACGTCATAACGTATTACCACATAACGTTATACGTTATATCGTTATGCTACACAACGTTATACGTCATAACGTATTACCACATAACGTTATACGTTATATCGTAATGCTACATAACGTTACACGTTATATCGTAATACTACATAACGGTATACGTTATAACGTAATACTACAAAATGTTATACGTTATATCGTAATACTATATAACGTTATACGTTATATCGTAATGCTACATAACGTTATGCGTTATATCGTAATGCTACATAACGTTATACGTTATATCATGATGCTACATAACGTTATACGTTATTACATAGTACTGTATAACGTTATACGTTATATCGTTATGCTACATAACGTTATACGTTATATCGTAATGCTACATAACGTTATACGTTATATCATTATACTACATAACGTTATACATTATAACTTAATACTATATAACGTTATAAGTTATATCCTTATGCTACATAACGTTATACGTTATGTCGTAATGCTACATAACGTTATACGTTATATCGTTATGCTACATAACGTTATACGTTATATCGTAATGCTACATAACGTTATACGTTATATCATAATGCTACATAACGTTATACGTTATTACATAGTACTATATAACGTTATACGTTATATCGTTATGCTACATAACGTTATACGTTATATCGTAATGCTACATAACGTTATACGTTATATCGTAGTGCTACATATCGTTATACGTTATGTCGTAATACTACATAACGGTATACGTTATAACTTAATACTACATAACGTTATACGTTATGTCGTAATACTACATAACGTTATACGTTATATCGTAATACTATATAACGTTATACGTTATACCGTAATGCTACATAACGTTATACGTTATATCGTAATGCTACATAACGTTATACGTTATAACGTATTACCACATAACGTTATACGTTATATCGCAATGCTACATAACGTTATACGTTATATCGTAATGCTACATATCGTTATACGTTATATCGTAATACTACACAACGGTATACGTTATATCGTAACGCTACATAACGTTATACGTTATATCGTAATGCTACATAACGTTATACGTTATATCATAATGCTACATAACGTTATACGTTATTACATAGTACTATATAACTTTATACGTTATATCGCTATGCTACATAACGTTATACGTTATATCGTAATGCTACATAACGTTATACGTTATATCGTAATGCTACATAACGTTATACGTTATATCGTAATACTATTTAACGATATACGTTATATCGTAATGCTACATAACGTTATACGTTATATCGTAATGCTACATATCGTTATACGTTATATTGTAATACTACACAACGGTATACGTTATATCGTAACGCTACATAACGTTATACGTTATAACATATTACCATATAACGTTATACGTTATATCGTAATGCTACTTAACGTTATACGCTATATCGTAATACTACATAACGGTATACGTTATAACGTAATACTACATAACGTTATACGTTATATCGTAATACTATATAACGTTATACGTTATATCGTAATGCTACATAACGTTATACGTTATTACATAGTAATATATAACTTTATACGTTATATCGTTATGCTACATAACGTTATACGTTATATCGTAATGCTACATAACGTTATACGTTATATCGTAATGCTACATAACGTTATACGTTATATCGTAATACTATATAACGATATACGTTATATCGTAATGCTACATATCGTTATACGTTATATCGTAATACTACACAACGGTATACGTTATATCGTAACGCTACATAACGTTATACGTTATAACATATTACCATATAACGTTATACGTTATATCGTAATGCTACATAACGTTATACGCTATATCGTAATACTACATAACGGTATACGTTATAACGTAATACTACATAACGTTATACGTTATATCGTAATACTATATAACGTTATACGTTATATCGTAATGCTACATAACGTTATACGTTATATCGTAGTGCTACATAACGTTATACGTTGTATCGTAATACTACATAACGTTATACGTTATAACGTATTACCACATAACGTTATACGTTATATCGTAATGCTACATATCGTTATACGTTATATCATTATACTACATAACGTTATACGTTATAACTTAATACTATATAACGTTATACGTTATATCGTAATGCTACATAACGTTATACGTTATATCGTAATGCTACATATCGTTATACGTTATATCATTATACTACATAACGTTATACGTTATAACTTAATACTATATAACGTTATAAGTTATATCCTTATGCTACATAACGTTATATGTTATGTCGTAATGCTACACAACGTTATACGTTATGTCGTAATGCTACACAACGTTATACGTTATATCGTTATGCTACATAACGTTATACGTTATATCGTAATGCTACATAACGTTATACGTTATATCATAATGCTACATAACGTTATACGTTATTACATAGTACTATATAACGTTATTCGTTATATCGTTATGCTACATAACGTTATACGTTATATCGTAATGCTACATAATGTTATACGTTATATCGTAATGCTACATAACGTTATACGTTATAACGTATTACCACATAACGTTATACGTTATATCGTAATGCTACATAACGTTATACGTTATATCGTAATGCTACATATCGTTATACGTTATATCGTAATGCTACATAACGTTATACGTTATATCGTAATGCTACATATCGTTATACGTTATATCGTAATACTACACAACGGTATACGTTATATCGTAACGCTACATAACGTTATGCGTTATAACATATTACCATATAACGTTATACGTTATATCGTAATGCTACATAACGTTATACGTTATATCGTAATACTACATAACGGTATACGTTATAACGTATTACCACATAACGTTATACGTTATATCGTTATGCTACACAACGTTATACGTCATAACGTATTACCACATAACGTTATACGTTATACCGTAATGCTACATAACGTTATACGTTATATCGTAATACTACATAACGTTATACGTTATAACGTATTACCACATAACGTTATACGTTATATCGTAATGCTACATAACGTTATACGTTATATCGTAATGCTACATATCGTTATACGTTATATCATAATGCTACATAACGTTATACGTTATAAGATATTACCATATAACGTTATACGTTAAATCGTTATGCTACACAACGTTATACGTTATATCGTAATGCTACATAACGTTATACGTCATAACGTATTACCACATAACGTTATACGTTATATCGTTATGCTACACAACGTTATACGTCATAACGTATTACCACATAACGTTATACGTTATATCGTAATGCTACATAACGTTACACGTTATATCGTAATACTACATAACGGTATACGTTATAACGTAATACTACAAAATGTTATACGTTATATCGTAATACTATATAACGTTATACGTTATATCGTAATGCTACATAACGTTATGCGTTATATCGTAATGCTACATAACGTTATACGTTATATCCTTATGCTACATAACGTTATACGTTATGTCGTAATGCTACATAACGTTATACGTTATATCGTTATGCTACATAACGTTATACGTTATATCGTAATGCTACATAACGTTATACGTTATATCATAATGCTACATAACGTTATACGTTATTACATAGTACTATATAACGTTATACGTTATATCGTTATGCTACATAACGTTATACGTTATATCGTAATGCTACATAACGTTATACGTTATATCGTAATGCTACATATCGTTATACGTTATGTCGTAATACTACATAACGGTATACGTTATAACTTAATACTACATAACGTTATACGTTATGTCGTAATACTACATAACGTTATACGTTATATCGTAATACTATATAACGTTATACGTTATACCGTAATGCTACATAACGTTATACGTTATATCGTAATGCTACATAACGTTATACGTTATAACGTATTACCACATAACGTTATACGTTATATCGTAATGCTACATAACGTTATACGTTATATCGTAATGCTACTTATCGTTATACGTTATATCGTAATACTACACAACGGTATACGTTATATCGTAACGCTACATAACGTTATACGTTATATCGTAATGCTACATAACGTTATACGTTTTATCATAATGCTACATAACGTTATACGTTATTACATAGTACTATATAACTTTATACGTTATATCGTTATGCTACATAACGTTATACGTTATATCGTAATGCTACATAACGTTATACGTTATATCGTAATGCTACATAACGTTATACGTTATATCGTAATACTATTTAACGATATACGTTATATCGTAATGCTACATAACGTTATACGTTATATCGTAATGCTACATATCGTTATACGTTATATCGTAATACTACACAACGGTATACGTTATATCGTAACGCTACATAACGTTTTACGTTATAACATATTACCATATAACGTTATACGTTATATCGTAATGCTACTTAACGTTATACGCTATATCGTAATACTACATAACGGTATACGTTATAACGTAATACTACATAACGTTATACGTTATATCGTAATACTATATAACGTTATACGTTATATCGTAATGCTACATAACGTTATACGTTATAACTTAATACTATATAACGTTATACGTTATATCGTTATGCTACATAACTTTATACGTTATATCGTAGTGCTACATATCGTTATACGTTATATCGTAATACTACATAACGTTATACGTTATACCGTATTACCACATAACGTTATACGTTATATCGTAATGCTACATAACTTTATACGTTATATCGTAATGCTACATATCGTTATACGTTATATCATTATACTACATAACGTTATACGTTATAACTTAATACTATATAACGTTATAAGTTATATCCTTATGCTACATAACGTTATACGTTATGTCGTAATGCTACATATCGTTATACGTTATATCATAATGCTACATAACGTTATACGTTAAATCATATTACCATATAACGCTATACGTTAAATCGTTATGCTACACAACGTTATACGTTATATCGTAATGCTACATAACGTTATACGTCATAACGTATTACCACATAACGTCATACGTTATATCGTAATGCTACATAACGGTATACGTTATAACGTAATACTACATAACGGTATACGTTATAACGTAATACTACATAACGTTATACGTTATATCGTAATGCTACATAACTTTATACGTTATATCGTAATGCTACATATCGTTATACGTTATATCATAATGCTACATAACTTTATACGTTATATCGTAATGCTACATATCGTTATACGTTATATCATAATGCTACATAACGTTATACGTTATAACATATTACCATATAACGTTATACGTTAAATCGTTATGCTACACAACGTTATACGTTATATCGTAATGCTACATAACGTTATACGTCATAACGTATTACCACATAACGTTATACGTTATATCGTAATGCTACATAACGTTATACGTTATATCGTAATACTACATAATGGTACACGTTATAACGTAATACTACATAACGTTATACGTTATATCGTAATGCTACATATCGTTATACGTTATATCATTATACTACATAACGTTATACATTATAACTTAATACTATATAACGTTATAAGTTATATCCTTATGCTACATAACGTTATACGTTATGTCGTAATGCTACATAACGTTATACGTTATATCGTTATGCTACATAACGTTATACGTTTTATCGTAATGCTACATAACGTTATACGTTATATCATAATGCTACATAACGTTATACGTTATATCGTAATGCTACATAACGTTACACGTTATATCGTAATACTACATAACGGTATACGTTATAACGTAATACTACATAACGTTATACGTTATATCGTAATACTATATAACGTTATACGTTATATCGTAATGCTACATAACGTTATACGTTATATCGTAATGCTACATGTCGTTATACGCTATGTCGTAATACTACATAACTGTATACGTTATAACGTAATACTACATAACGTTATACGTTATATCGTAATGCTACATAACGTTATACGTTATATCATAATGCAACATAACGTTATACGTTATTACATAGTACTATATAACTTTATACGTTATATCGTTATGCTACATAACGTTATACGTTATATCGTAATGCTACATAACGTTATACGTTATATCGTAATGCTACATAACGTTATACGTTATATCGTAATACTATATAACGTTATACGTTATATCGTAATGCTACATAACGTTATACGTTATATCGTAATGCTACATACCGTTATACATTATATCATAATACTACATAACGTTATACGTTATAACTTAATACTATATAACGTTATACGTTATATCGTTATGCTACATAACGTTATACGTTATATCGTAGTGCTACATAACGTTATACGTTATATCGTAATACTACATAACGTTATACGTTATAACGTATTACCACATAACGTTATACGTTATAACGTATTACCACATAACGTTATACGTTATATCGTAATGCTACATAACGTTATACGTTATATCGTAATGCTACATATCGTTATACGTTATATCATTATACTACATAACGTTATACGTTATAACTTAATACTATATAACGTTATACGTTATATCGTAATGCTACATAACGTTATACGTTATATCGTAATGCTACATATCGTTATACGTTATATCATTATACTACATAACGTTATACGTTATAACTTAATACTATATAACGTTATAAGTTATATCCTTATGCTACATAACGTTATATGTTATGTCGTAATGCTACACAACGTTATACGTTATGTCGTAATGCTACACAACGTTATACGTTATATCGTTATGCTACATAACGTTATACGTTATATCGTAACGCTACATAACGTTACACGTTATATCATAATGCTACATAACGTTATACGTTATTACATAGTACTATATAACGTTATTCGTTATATCGTTATGCTACATAACGTTATACGTTATATCGTAATGCTACATAATGTTATACGTTATATCGTAATGCTACATAACGTTATACGTTATAACGTATTACCACATAACGTTATACGTTATATCGTAATGCTACATAACGTTATACGTTATATCGTAATGCTACATATCGTTATACGTTATATCGTAATGCTACATAACGTTATACGTTATATCATAATGCTACATAACGTTATACGTTATTACATAGTACTATATAACGTTATACGTTATATCGTTATGCTACATAACGTTATACGTTATATCATAATGCTACATAACGTTATACGTTATTACATAGTACTATATAACTTTATACGTTATATCGTTATGCTACATAACGTTATACGTTATATCGTAATGCTACATAACGTTATACGTTATATCGTAATGCTACATAACGTTATACGTTATATCGTAATACTATATAACGATATACGTTATATCGCAATGCTACATAACGTTATACGTTATATCGTAATGCTACATAACGTTATACGTTATAGCATAATGCTACATAACGTTATACGTTATAACATATTACCATATAACGTTCTACGTTATATCGTAATGCTACATAACGTTATGCGTTATATCGTAATGCTACATGTCGTTATACGTTATATCATAATACTACATAACGTTATACGTTATAACTTAATACTATATAACGTTATAAGTTATATCCTTATGCTACATAACGTTATACGTTATATCGTAATGCTACATAACGTTATACGTTATATCGTTATGCTACATAACGTTATACGTTATAACATATTACCATATAACGTTATACGTTATATCGTTATGCTACATAACGTTATACGTTATATCGTAATGCTACATAACGTTATACGTTATATCGTAATACTACATAACGTTATACGTTATAACGTATTACCACATAACGTTCTACGTTATATCGTAATGCTACATAACGTTATACGTTATATCGTAATGCTACATATCGTTATACGTTATATCATAATGTTACATAACGTTATACGTTATATCGTAATGCTACATAACGTTATACGTTATAGCATAATGCTACATAACGTTATACGTTATAACATATTACCATATAACGTTATACGTTATATCGTTATGCTGCATAACGTTATACGTTATATCGTAATGCTACATAACGTTATACGTTATATCGTAATACTACATAACGTTATACGTTATAACGTATTACCACATAACGTTCTACGTTATATCGTAATGCTACATAACGTTATACGTTATATCATAATGCTACATAACGTTATACGTTATTACATAGTACTATATAACGTTATACGTTATATCGTTATGCTACATAACGTTATACGTTATATCGTAATGCTACATAACGTTATACGTTATATCGTAATGCTACATAACGTTATACGTTATAACGTATTATCACATAACGTTATACGTTATATCGTAATGCTACATAACGTTATACGTTATATCGTAATGCTACATATCGTTATACGTTATATCATAATGCTACATAACGTTATACGTTATATCGTAATGCTACATAACGTTATACGTTATATCATAATGCTACATAACGTTATACGTTATAACATATTACCATATAACGTTATACGTTATATCGTTATGCTACATAACGTTATACGTTATATCGTAATGCTACATATCGTTATACGTTATATCATAATGCTACATAACGTTATACGTTATAACATATTACCATATAACGTTATACGTTAAATCGTTTTGCTACACAACGTTATACGTTATATCGTAATGCTACATAACGTTATACGTTATATCATAATGCTACATAACGTTATACGTTATAACATATTACCATATAACGTTATACGTTATATCGTTATGCTACATAACGTTATACGTTATATCGTAATGCTACATAACGTTATACGTTATATCGTAATGCTACATAACGTTATACGTTATAACGTATTATCACATAACGTTATACGTTATATCGTAATGCTACATAACGTTATACGTTATATCGTAATGCTACATAACGTTATACGTTATATCGTAATGCTACATAACGTTATACGTTATATCGTAATACTATATAACGTTATACGTTATATCGTAATGCTACATATCGTTATACGGTATATCATTATACTACATAACGTTATACGTTATAACTTAATACTATATAACGTTATAAGTTATATCCTTATGCTACATAACGTTATACGTTATGTCGTAATGCTACATATCGTTATACGTTATATCATAATGCTACATAACGTTATACGTTATAACATATTACCATATAACGCTATACGTTAAATCGTTATGCTACACAACGTTATACGTTATATCGTAATGCTACATAACGTTATACGTCATAACGTATTACCACATAACATTATACGTTATATCGTAATACTACATAACGGTATACGTTATAACGTAATACTACATAACGTTATACGTTATATCGTAATGCTACATAACGTTATACGTTATATCGTAATGCTACATAACGTTATACGTTATATCGTAATACTACATAACGTTATACGTTATATCGTAATGCTACATAACGTTATACGTTATATCGTAATGCTACATATCGTTATACGTTATATCATTATACTACATAACGTTATTCGTTATAACTTAATACTATATAACGTTATAAGTTATATCCTTATGCTACATAACGTTATACGTTATGTCGTAATGCTACATATCGTTATACGTTATATCATAATGCTACATAACGTTATACGTTATAACATATTACCATATAACGCTATACGTTAAATCGTTATGCTACACAACGTTATACGTTATATCGTAATGCTACATAACGTTATACGTCATAACGTATTACCACATAACATTATACGTTATATCGTAATACTACATAACGGTATACGTTATAACGTAATACTACATAACGTTATACGTTATATCGTAATGCTACATAACGTTATACGTTATATCGTAATGCTACATAACGTTATACGTTATATCGTAATGCTACATAACGTTACACGTTATATCGTAATACTACATAACGGTATACGTTATAACGTAATACTACAAAATGTTATACGTTATATCGTAATACTATATAACGTTATACGTTATATCGTAATGCTACATAACGTTATGCGTTATATCGTAATGCTACATAACGTTATACGTTATATCATGATGCTACATAACGTTATACGTTATTACATAGTACTGTATAACGTTATACGTTATATCGTAATGCTACATAACGTTACACGTTATATCGTAATACTACATAACGGTATACGTTATAACGTAATACTACAAAATGTTATACGTTATATCGTAATACTATATAACGTTATACGTTATATCGTAATGCTACATAACGTTATGCGTTATATCGTAATGCTACATAACGTTATACGTTATATCATGATGCTACATAACGTTATACGTTATATCATTATACTACATAACGTTATACATTATAACTTAATACTATATAACGTTATAAGTTATATCCTTATGCTACATAACGTTATACGTTATGTCGTAATGCTACATAACGTTATACGTTATATCGTTATGCTACATAACGTTATACGTTATATCGTAATGCTACATAACGTTATACGTTATATCATAATGCTACATAACGTTATACGTTATTACATAGTACTATATAACGTTATACGTTATATCGTTATGCTACATAACGTTATACGTTATATCGTAATGCTACATAACGTTATACGTTATATCGTAGTGCTACATATCGTTATACGTTATGTCGTAATACTACATAACGGTATACGTTATAACTTAATACTACATAACGTTATACGTTATGTCGTAATACTACATAACGTTATACGTTATATCGTAATACTATATAACGTTATACGTTATACCGTAATGCTACATAACGTTATACGTTATATCGTAATGCTACATAACGTTATACGTTATAACGTATTACCACATAACGTTATACGTTATATCGCAATGCTACATAACGTTATACGTTATATCGTAATGCTACATATCGTTATACGTTATATCGTAATACTACACAACGGTATACGTTATATCGTAACGCTACATAACGTTATACGTTATATCGTAATGCTACATAACGTTATACGTTATATCATAATGCTACATAACGTTATACGTTATTACATAGTACTATATAACTTTATACGTTATATCGTTATGCTACATAACGTTATACGTTATATCGTAATGCTACATAACGTTATACGTTATATCGTAATGCTACATAACGTTATACGTTATATCGTAATACTATTTAACGATATACGTTATATCGTAATGCTACATAACGTTATACGTTATATCGTAATGCTACATATCGTTATACGTTATATTGTAATACTACACAACGGTATACGTTATATCGTAACGCTACATAACGTTATACGTTATAACATATTACCATATAACGTTATACGTTATATCGTAATGCTACTTAACGTTATACGCTATATCGTAATACTACATAACGGTATACGTTATAACGTAATACTACATAACGTTATACGTTATATCGTAATACTATATAACGTTATACGTTATATCGTAATGCTACATAACGTTATACGTTATTACATAGTAATATATAACTTTATACGTTATATCGTTATGCTACATAACGTTATACGTTATATCGTAATGCTACATAACGTTATACGTTATATCGTAATGCTACATAACGTTATACGTTATATCGTAATACTATATAACGATATACGTTATATCGTAATGCTACATATCGTTATACGTTATATCGTAATACTACACAACGGTATACGTTATATCGTAACGCTACATAACGTTATACGTTATAACATATTACCATATAACGTTATACGTTATATCGTAATGCTACATAACGTTATACGCTATATCGTAATACTACATAACGGTATACGTTATAACGTAATACTACATAACGTTATACGTTATATCGTAATACTATATAACGTTATACGTTATATCGTAATGCTACATAACGTTATACGTTATATCGTAGTGCTACATAACGTTATACGTTGTATCGTAATACTACATAACGTTATACGTTATAACGTATTACCACATAACGTTATACGTTATATCGTAATGCTACATATCGTTATACGTTATATCATTATACTACATAACGTTATACGTTATAACTTAATACTATATAACGTTATACGTTATATCGTAATGCTACATAACGTTATACGTTATATCGTAATGCTACATATCGTTATACGTTATATCATTATACTACATAACGTTATACGTTATAACTTAATACTATATAACGTTATAAGTTATATCCTTATGCTACATAACGTTATATGTTATGTCGTAATGCTACACAACGTTATACGTTATGTCGTAATGCTACACAACGTTATACGTTATATCGTTATGCTACATAACGTTATACGTTATATCGTAATGCTACATAACGTTATACGTTATATCATAATGCTACATAACGTTATACGTTATTACATAGTACTATATAACGTTATTCGTTATATCGTTATGCTACATAACGTTATACGTTATATCGTAATGCTACATAATGTTATACGTTATATCGTAATGCTACATAACGTTATACGTTATAACGTATTACCACATAACGTTATACGTTATATCGTAATGCTACATAACGTTATACGTTATATCGTAATGCTACATATCGTTATACGTTATATCGTAATGCTACATAACGTTATACGTTATATCGTAATGCTACATATCGTTATACGTTATATCGTAATACTACACAACGGTATACGTTATATCGTAACGCTACATAACGTTATGCGTTATAACATATTACCATATAACGTTATACGTTATATCGTAATGCTACATAACGTTATACGTTATATCGTAATACTACATAACGGTATACGTTATAACGTATTACCACATAACGTTATACGTTATATCGTTATGCTACACAACGTTATACGTCATAACGTATTACCACATAACGTTATACGTTATACCGTAATGCTACATAACGTTATACGTTATATCGTAATACTACATAACGTTATACGTTATAACGTATTACCACATAACGTTATACGTTATATCGTAATGCTACATAACGTTATACGTTATATCGTAATGCTACATATCGTTATACGTTATATCATAATGCTACATAACGTTATACGTTATAAGATATTACCATATAACGTTATACGTTAAATCGTTATGCTACACAACGTTATACGTTATATCGTAATGCTACATAACGTTATACGTCATAACGTATTACCACATAACGTTATACGTTATATCGTTATGCTACACAACGTTATACGTCATAACGTATTACCACATAACGTTATACGTTATATCGTAATGCTACATAACGTTACACGTTATATCGTAATACTACATAACGGTATACGTTATAACGTAATACTACAAAATGTTATACGTTATATCGTAATACTATATAACGTTATACGTTATATCGTAATGCTACATAACGTTATGCGTTATATCGTAATGCTACATAACGTTATACGTTATATCATGATGCTACATAACGTTATACGTTATTACATAGTACTGTATAACGTTATACGTTATATCGTTATGCTACATAACGTTATACGTTATATCGTAATGCTACATAACGTTATACGTTATATCATTATACTACATAACGTTATACATTATAACTTAATACTATATAACGTTATAAGTTATATCCTTATGCTACATAACGTTATACGTTATGTCGTAATGCTACATAACGTTATACGTTATATCGTTATGCTACATAACGTTATACGTTATATCGTAATGCTACATAACGTTATACGTTATATCATAATGCTACATAACGTTATACGTTATTACATAGTACTATATAACGTTATACGTTATATCGTTATGCTACATAACGTTATACGTTATATCGTAATGCTACATAACGTTATACGTTATATCGTAATGCTACATATCGTTATACGTTATGTCGTAATACTACATAACGGTATACGTTATAACTTAATACTACATAACGTTATACGTTATGTCGTAATACTACATAACGTTATACGTTATATCGTAATACTATATAACGTTATACGTTATACCGTAATGCTACATAACGTTATACGTTATATCGTAATGCTACATAACGTTATACGTTATAACGTATTACCACATAACGTTATACGTTATATCGTAATGCTACATAACGTTATACGTTATATCGTAATGCTACTTATCGTTATACGTTATATCGTAATACTACACAACGGTATACGTTATATCGTAACGCTACATAACGTTATACGTTATATCGTAATGCTACATAACGTTATACGTTTTATCATAATGCTACATAACGTTATACGTTATTACATAGTACTATATAACTTTATACGTTATATCGTTATGCTACATAACGTTATACGTTATATCGTAATGCTACATAACGTTATACGTTATATCGTAATGCTACATAACGTTATACGTTATATCGTAATACTATTTAACGATATACGTTATATCGTAATGCTACATAACGTTATACGTTATATCGTAATGCTACATATCGTTATACGTTATATCGTAATACTACACAACGGTATACGTTATATCGTAACGCTACATAACGTTTTACGTTATAACATATTACCATATAACGTTATACGTTATATCGTAATGCTACTTAACGTTATACGCTATATCGTAATACTACATAACGGTATACGTTATAACGTAATACTACATAACGTTATACGTTATATCGTAATACTATATAACGTTATACGTTATATCGTAATGCTACATAACGTTATACGTTATAACTTAATACTATATAACGTTATACGTTATATCGTTATGCTACATAACTTTATACGTTATATCGTAGTGCTACATATCGTTATACGTTATATCGTAATACTACATAACGTTATACGTTATACCGTATTACCACATAACGTTATACGTTATATCGTAATGCTACATAACTTTATACGTTATATCGTAATGCTACATATCGTTATACGTTATATCATTATACTACATAACGTTATACGTTATAACTTAATACTATATAACGTTATAAGTTATATCCTTATGCTACATAACGTTATACGTTATGTCGTAATGCTACATATCGTTATACGTTATATCATAATGCTACATAACGTTATACGTTAAATCATATTACCATATAACGCTATACGTTAAATCGTTATGCTACACAACGTTATACGTTATATCGTAATGCTACATAACGTTATACGTCATAACGTATTACCACATAACGTCATACGTTATATCGTAATGCTACATAACGGTATACGTTATAACGTAATACTACATAACGGTATACGTTATAACGTAATACTACATAACGTTATACGTTATATCGTAATGCTACATAACTTTATACGTTATATCGTAATGCTACATATCGTTATACGTTATATCATAATGCTACATAACTTTATACGTTATATCGTAATGCTACATATCGTTATACGTTATATCGTAGTGCTACATAACGTTATACGTTGTATCGTAATACTACATAACGTTATACGTTATAACGTATTACCACATAACGTTATACGTTATATCGTAATGCTACATATCGTTATACGTTATATCATTATACTACATAACGTTATACGTTATAACTTAATACTATATAACGTTATACGTTATATCGTAATGCTACATAACGTTATACGTTATATCGTAATGCTACATATCGTTATACGTTATATCATTATACTACATAACGTTATACGTTATAACTTAATACTATATAACGTTATAAGTTATATCCTTATGCTACATAACGTTATATGTTATGTCGTAATGCTACACAACGTTATACGTTATGTCGTAATGCTACACAACGTTATACGTTATATCGTTATGCTACATAACGTTATACGTTATATCGTAATGCTACATAACGTTATACGTTATATCATAATGCTACATAACGTTATACGTTATTACATAGTACTATATAACGTTATTCGTTATATCGTTATGCTACATAACGTTATACGTTATATCGTAATGCTACATAATGTTATACGTTATATCGTAATGCTACATAACGTTATACGTTATAACGTATTACCACATAACGTTATACGTTATATCGTAATGCTACATAACGTTATACGTTATATCGTAATGCTACATATCGTTATACGTTATATCGTAATGCTACATAACGTTATACGTTATATCGTAATGCTACATATCGTTATACGTTATATCGTAATACTACACAACGGTATACGTTATATCGTAACGCTACATAACGTTATGCGTTATAACATATTACCATATAACGTTATACGTTATATCGTAATGCTACATAACGTTATACGTTATATCGTAATACTACATAACGGTATACGTTATAACGTATTACCACATAACGTTATACGTTATATCGTTATGCTACACAACGTTATACGTCATAACGTATTACCACATAACGTTATACGTTATACCGTAATGCTACATAACGTTATACGTTATATCGTAATACTACATAACGTTATACGTTATAACGTATTACCACATAACGTTATACGTTATATCGTAATGCTACATAACGTTATACGTTATATCGTAATGCTACATATCGTTATACGTTATATCATAATGCTACATAACGTTATACGTTATAAGATATTACCATATAACGTTATACGTTAAATCGTTATGCTACACAACGTTATACGTTATATCGTAATGCTACATAACGTTATACGTCATAACGTATTACCACATAACGTTATACGTTATATCGTTATGCTACACAACGTTATACGTCATAACGTATTACCACATAACGTTATACGTTATATCGTAATGCTACATAACGTTACACGTTATATCGTAATACTACATAACGGTATACGTTATAACGTAATACTACAAAATGTTATACGTTATATCGTAATACTATATAACGTTATACGTTATATCGTAATGCTACATAACGTTATGCGTTATATCGTAATGCTACATAACGTTATACGTTATATCATGATGCTACATAACGTTATACGTTATTACATAGTACTGTATAACGTTATACGTTATATCGTTATGCTACATAACGTTATACGTTATATCGTAATGCTACATAACGTTATACGTTATATCATTATACTACATAACGTTATACATTATAACTTAATACTATATAACGTTATAAGTTATATCCTTATGCTACATAACGTTATACGTTATGTCGTAATGCTACATAACGTTATACGTTATATCGTTATGCTACATAACGTTATACGTTATATCGTAATGCTACATAACGTTATACGTTATATCATAATGCTACATAACGTTATACGTTATTACATAGTACTATATAACGTTATACGTTATATCGTTATGCTACATAACGTTATACGTTATATCGT
The DNA here is from genome assembly GCA_936014575.1 of Bombus lapidarius. Lineage (NCBI taxonomy): Eukaryota > Metazoa > Arthropoda > Insecta > Hymenoptera > Apidae > Bombus > Bombus lapidarius. The sequence continues at coordinate 93,957 of CAKXZU010000101.1, read as the reverse complement.
AATGCTACATAACGTTATACGTTATATCGTAATGCTACATATCGTTATACGTTATGTCGTAATACTACATAACGGTATACGTTATAACTTAATACTACATAACTTTATACGTTATGTCGTAATACTACATAACGTTATACGTTATAACGTTATACGTTATATCGTAATACTATATAACGTTATACGTTATACCGTAATGCTACATAACGTTATACGTTATATCGTAATGCTACATAACGTTATACGTTATAACGTATTACCACATAACGTTATACGTTATATCGTAATGCTACATAACGTTATACGTTATATCGTAATGCTACTTATCGTTATACGTTATATCGTAATACTACACAACGGTATACGTTATATCGTAACGCTACATAACGTTATACGTTATATCGTAATGCTACATAACGTTATACGTTTTATCATAATGCTACATAACGTTATACGTTATTACATAGTACTATATAACTTTATACGTTATATCGTTATGCTACATAACGTTATACGTTATATCGTAATGCTACATAACGTTATACGTTATATCGTAATGCTACATAACGTTATACGTTATATCGTAATACTATTTAACGATATACGTTATATCGTAATGCTACATAACGTTATACGTTATATCGTAATGCTACATATCGTTATACGTTATATCGTAATACTACACAACGGTATACGTTATATCGTAACGCTACATAACGTTTTACGTTATAACATATTACCATATAACGTTATACGTTATATCGTAATGCTACTTAACGTTATACGCTATATCGTAATACTACATAACGGTATACGTTATAACGTAATACTACATAACGTTATACGTTATATCGTAATACTATATAACGTTATACGTTATATCGTAATGCTACATAACGTTATACGTTATAACTTAATACTATATAACGTTATACGTTATATCGTTATGCTACATAACTTTATACGTTATATCGTAGTGCTACATATCGTTATACGTTATATCGTAATACTACATAACGTTATACGTTATACCGTATTACCACATAACGTTATACGTTATATCGTAATGCTACATAACTTTATACGTTATATCGTAATGCTACATATCGTTATACGTTATATCATTATACTACATAACGTTATACGTTATAACTTAATACTATATAACGTTATAAGTTATATCCTTATGCTACATAACGTTATACGTTATGTCGTAATGCTACATATCGTTATACGTTATATCATAATGCTACATAACGTTATACGTTAAATCATATTACCATATAACGCTATACGTTAAATCGTTATGCTACACAACGTTATACGTTATATCGTAATGCTACATAACGTTATACGTCATAACGTATTACCACATAACGTCATACGTTATATCGTAATGCTACATAACGGTATACGTTATAACGTAATACTACATAACGGTATACGTTATAACGTAATACTACATAACGTTATACGTTATATCGTAATGCTACATAACTTTATACGTTATATCGTAATGCTACATATCGTTATACGTTATATCATAATGCTACATAACTTTATACGTTATATCGTAATGCTACATATCGTTATACGTTATATCATAATGCTACATAACGTTATACGTTATAACATATTACCATATAACGTTATACGTTAAATCGTTATGCTACACAACGTTATACGTTATATCGTAATGCTACATAACGTTATACGTCATAACGTATTACCACATAACGTTATACGTTATATCGTAATGCTACATAACGTTATACGTTATATCGTAATACTACATAATGGTACACGTTATAACGTAATACTACATAACGTTATACGTTATATCGTAATACTATATAACGTTATACGTTATATCGTAATGCTACATATCGTTATACGTTATATCATTATACTACATAACGTTATACATTATAACTTAATACTATATAACGTTATAAGTTATATCCTTATGCTACATAACGTTATACGTTATGTCGTAATGCTACATAACGTTATACGTTATATCGTTATACTACATAACGTTATACGTTTTATCGTAATGCTACATAACGTTATACGTTATATCATAATGCTACATGTCGTTATACGCTATGTCGTAATACTACATAACGGTATACGTTATAACGTAATACTACATAACGTTATACGTTATATCGTAATGCTACATAACGTTATACGTTATATCATAATGCAACATAACGTTATACGTTATTACATAGTACTATATAACTTTATACGTTATATCGTTATGCTACATAACGTTATACGTTATATCGTAATGCTACATAACGTTATACGTTATATCGTAATGCTACATAACGTTATACGTTATATCGTAATACTATATAACGATATGCGTTATATCGTAATGCTACATAATGGTACACGTTATAACGTAATACTACATAACGGTATACGTTATAACGTAATACTACATAACGTTATACGTTATATCGTAATGCTACATAACTTTATACGTTATATCGTAATGCTACATATCGTTATACGTTATATCGTAATGCTACATAACGTTACACGTTATATCGTAATACTACATAACGGTATACGTTATAACGTAATACTACATAACGTTATACGTTATATCGTAATACTATATAACGTTATACGTTATATCGTAATGCTACATAACGTTATACGTTATATCGTAATGCTACATGTCGTTATACGCTATGTCGTAATACTACATAACGGTATACGTTATAACGTAATACTACATAACGTTATACGTTATATCGTAATGCTACATAACGTTATACGTTATATCATAATGCAACATAACGTTATACGTTATTACATAGTACTATATAACTTTATACGTTATATCGTTATGCTACATAACGTTATACGTTATATCGTAATGCTACATAACGTTATACGTTATATCGTAATGCTACATAACGTTATACGTTATATCGTAATACTATATAACGATATGCGTTATATCGTAATGCTACATAACGTTATACGTTATATCGTAATGCTACATATCGTTATACGTTATATCGTAATACTACACAACGGTATACGTTATATCGTAACGCTACATAACGTTATACGTTATAACATATTACCATATAACGTTATACGTTATATCGTAATGCTACATAACGTTATACGCTATGTCGTAATACTACATAACGGTATACGTTATAACGTAATACTACATAACGTTATACGTTATATCGTAATACTATATAACGTTATACGTTATATCGTAATGCTACATAACGTTATACGTTATATCGTAATGCTACATACCGTTATACATTATATCATAATACTACATAACGTTATACGTTATAACTTAATACTATATAACGTTATACGTTATATCGTTATGCTACATAACGTTATACGTTATATCGTAGTGCTACATAACGTTATACGTTATATCGTAATACTACATAACGTTATACGTTATAACGTATTACCACATAACGTTATACGTTATAACGTATTACCACATAACGTTATACGTTATATCGTAATGCTACATAACGTTATACGTTATATCGTAATGCTACATATCGTTATACGTTATATCATTATACTACATAACGTTATACGTTATAACTTAATACTATATAACGTTATACGTTATATCGTAATGCTACATAACGTTATACGTTATATCGTAATGCTACATATCGTTATACGTTATATCATTATACTACATAACGTTATACGTTATAACTTAATACTATATAACGTTATAAGTTATATCCTTATGCTACATAACGTTATATGTTATGTCGTAATGCTACACAACGTTATACGTTATGTCGTAATGCTACACAACGTTATACGTTATATCGTTATGCTACATAACGTTATACGTTATATCGTAACGCTACATAACGTTACACGTTATATCATAATGCTACATAACGTTATACGTTATTACATAGTACTATATAACGTTATTCGTTATATCGTTATGCTACATAACGTTATACGTTATATCGTAATGCTACATAATGTTATACGTTATATCGTAATGCTACATAACGTTATACGTTATAACGTATTACCACATAACGTTATACGTTATATCGTAATGCTACATAACGTTATACGTTATATCGTAATGCTACATATCGTTATACGTTATATCGTAATGCTACATAACGTTATACGTTATATCGTAATGCTACATATCGTTATACGTTATATCGTAATACTACACAACGGTATACGTTATATCGTAACGCTACATAACGTTATACGTTATAACATATTACCATATAACGTTATACGTTATATCGTAATGCTACATAACGTTATACGCTATATCGTAATACTACATAACGGTATACGTTATAACGTAATACTACATAACGTTATACGTTATATCGTAATACTATATAACGCTATACGTTATATCGTAATGCTACATAGCGCTATACGTTAAATCGTTATGCTACACAACGTTATACGTTATATCGTAATGCTACATAACGTTATACGTCATAACGTATTACCACATAACGTCATACGTTATATCGTAATGCTACATAACGTTATACGTTATATCGTAATACTACATAACGGTATACGTTATAACGTAATACTACATAACGTTATACGTTATATCGTAATGCTACATAACTTTATACGTTATATCGTAATGCTACATATCGTTATACGTTATATCATAATGCTACATAACGTTATACGTTATAACATATTACCATATAACGTTATACGTTAAATCGTTATGCTACACAACGTTATACGTTATATCGTAATGCTACATAACGTTATACGTCATAACGTATTACCACATAACGTTATACGTTATATCGTAATGCTACATAACGTTATACGTTATATCATTATACTACATAACGTTATACATTATAACTTAATACTATATAACGTTATAAGTTATATCCTTATGCTACATAACGTTATACGTTATGTCGTAATGCTACATAACGTTATACGTTATATCGTTATGCTACATAACGTTATACGTTTTATCGTAATGCTACATAACGTTATACGTTATATCATAATGCTACATAACGTTATACGTTATATCGTAATGCTACATAACGTTACACGTCATATCGTAATACTACATGACGGTATACGTTATAACGTAATACTACATAACGTTATACGTTATATCGTAATACTATATAACGTTATACGTTATATCGTAATGCTACATAACGTTATACGTTATATCGTAATGCTACATGTCGTTATACGCTATGTCGTAATACTACATAACGGTATACGTTATAACGTAATACTACATAACGTTATACGTTATATCGTAATGCTACATAACGTTATACGTTATATCATAATGCAACATAACGTTATACGTTATTACATAGTACTATATAACGTTATACATTATATCGTAATGCTACATAACTTTATACGTTATATCGTAATGCTACATATCGTTATACGTTATATCATAATGCTACATAACGTTATACGTTATAACATATTACCATATAACGTTATACGTTAAATCGTTATGCTACACAACGTTATACGTTATATCGTAATGCTACATAACGTTATACGTCATAACGTATTACCACATAACGTTATACGTTATATCGTAATGCTACATAACGTTATACGTTATATCATTATACTACATAACGTTATACATTATAACTTAATACTATATAACGTTATAAGTTATATCCTTATGCTACATAACGTTATACGTTATGTCGTAATGCTACATAACGTTATACGTTATATCGTTATGCTACATAACGTTATACGTTTTATCGTAATGCTACATAACGTTATACGTTATATCATAATGCTACATAACGTTATACGTTATATCGTAATGCTACATAACGTTACACGTCATATCGTAATACTACATGACGGTATACGTTATAACGTAATACTACATAACGTTATACGTTATATCGTAATACTATATAACGTTATACGTTATATCGTAATGCTACATAACGTTATACGTTATATCGTAATGCTACATGTCGTTATTCGTTATATCGTTATGCTACATAACGTTATACGTTATATCGTAATGCTACATAATGTTATACGTTATATCGTAATGCTACATAACGTTATACGTTATAACGTATTACCACATAACGTTATACGTTATATCGTAATGCTACATAACGTTATACGTTATATCGTAATGCTACATATCGTTATACGTTATATCGTAATGCTACATAACGTTATACGTTATATCGTAATGCTACATATCGTTATACGTTTTATCGTAATGCTACATAACGTTATACGTTATATCATAATGCTACATAACGTTATACGTTATATCGTAATACTATTTAACGATATACGTTATATCGTAATGCTACATAACGTTATACGTTTTATCATAATGCTACATAACGTTATACGTTATTACATAGTACTATATAACTTTATACGTTATATCGTTATGCTACATAACGTTATACGTTATATCGTAATGCTACATAACGTTATACGTTATATCGTAATGCTACATAACGTTATACGTTATATCGTAATACTATTTAACGATATACGTTATATCGTAATGCTACATAACGTTATACGTTATATCGTAATGCTACATATCGTTATACGTTATATCGTAATACTACACAACGGTATACGTTATATCGTAACGCTACATAACGTTTTACGTTATAACATATTACCATATAACGTTATACGTTATATCGTAATGCTACTTAACGTTATACGCTATATCGTAATACTACATAACGGTATACGTTATAACGTAATACTACATAACGTTATACGTTATATCGTAATACTATATAACGTTATACGTTATATCGTAATGCTACATAACGTTATACGTTATAACTTAATACTATATAACGTTATACGTTATATCGTTATGCTACATAACTTTATACGTTATATCGTAGTGCTACATATCGTTATACGTTATATCGTAATACTACATAACGTTATACGTTATACCGTATTACCACATAACGTTATACGTTATATCGTAATGCTACATAACTTTATACGTTATATCGTAATGCTACATATCGTTATACGTTATATCATTATACTACATAACGTTATACGTTATAACTTAATACTATATAACGTTATAAGTTATATCCTTATGCTACATAACGTTATACGTTATGTCGTAATGCTACATATCGTTATACGTTATATCATAATGCTACATAACGTTATACGTTAAATCATATTACCATATAACGCTATACGTTAAATCGTTATGCTACACAACGTTATACGTTATATCGTAATGCTACATAACGTTATACGTCATAACGTATTACCACATAACGTCATACGTTATATCGTAATGCTACATAACGGTATACGTTATAACGTAATACTACATAACGGTATACGTTATAACGTAATACTACATAACGTTATACGTTATATCGTAATGCTACATAACTTTATACGTTATATCGTAATGCTACATATCGTTATACGTTATATCATAATGCTACATAACTTTATACGTTATATCGTAATGCTACATATCGTTATACGTTATATCATAATGCTACATAACGTTATACGTTATAACATATTACCATATAACGTTATACGTTAAATCGTTATGCTACACAACGTTATACGTTATATCGTAATGCTACATAACGTTATACGTCATAACGTATTACCACATAACGTTATACGTTATATCGTAATGCTACATAACGTTATACGTTATATCGTAATACTACATAATGGTACACGTTATAACGTAATACTACATAACGTTATACGTTATATCGTAATACTATATAACGTTATACGTTATATCGTAATGCTACATATCGTTATACGTTATATCATTATACTACATAACGTTATACATTATAACTTAATACTATATAACGTTATAAGTTATATCCTTATGCTACATAACGTTATACGTTATGTCGTAATGCTACATAACGTTATACGTTATATCGTTATGCTACATAACGTTATACGTTTTATCGTAATGCTACATAACGTTATACGTTATATCATAATGCTACATGTCGTTATACGCTATGTCGTAATACTACATAACGGTATACGTTATAACGTAATACTACATAACGTTATACGTTATATCGTAATGCTACATAACGTTATACGTTATATCATAATGCAACATAACGTTATACGTTATTACATAGTACTATATAACTTTATACGTTATATCGTTATGCTACATAACGTTATACGTTATATCGTAATGCTACATAACGTTATACGTTATATCGTAATGCTACATAACGTTATACGTTATATCGTAATACTATATAACGATATGCGTTATATCGTAATGCTACATAATGGTACACGTTATAACGTAATACTACATAACGGTATACGTTATAACGTAATACTACATAACGTTATACGTTATATCGTAATGCTACATAACTTTATACGTTATATCGTAATGCTACATATCGTTATATGTTATATCGTAATGCTACATAACGTTACACGTTATATCGTAATACTACATAACGGTATACGTTATAACGTAATACTACATAACGTTATACGTTATATCGTAATACTATATAACGTTATACGTTATATCGTAATGCTACATAACGTTATACGTTATATCGTAATGCTACATGTCGTTATACGCTATGTCGTAATACTACATAACGGTATACGTTATAACGTAATACTACATAACGTTATACGTTATATCGTAATGCTACATAACGTTATACGTTATATCATAATGCAACATAACGTTATACGTTATTACATAGTACTATATAACTTTATACGTTATATCGTTATGCTACATAACGTTATACGTTATATCGTAATGCTACATAACGTTATACGTTATATCGTAATGCTACATAACGTTATACGTTATATCGTAATACTATATAACGATATGCGTTATATCGTAATGCTACATAACGTTATACGTTATATCGTAATGCTACATATCGTTATACGTTATATCGTAATACTACACAACGGTATACGTTATATCGTAACGCTACATAACGTTATACGTTATAACATATTACCATATAACGTTATACGTTATATCGTAATGCTACATAACGTTATACGCTATGTCGTAATACTACATAACGGTATACGTTATAACGTAATACTACATAACGTTATACGTTATATCGTAATACTATATAACGTTATACGTTATATCGTAATGCTACATAACGTTATACGTTATATCGTAATGCTACGATACCGTTATACATTATATCATAATACTACATAACGTTATACGTTATAACTTAATACTATATAACGTTATACGTTATATCGTTATGCTACATAACGTTATACGTTATATCGTAGTGCTACATAACGTTATACGTTATATCGTAATACTACATAACGTTATACGTTATAACGTATTACCACATAACGTTATACGTTATAACGTATTACCACATAACGTTATACGTTATATCGTAATGCTACATAACGTTATACGTTATATCGTAATGCTACATATCGTTATACGTTATATCATTATACTACATAACGTTATACGTTATAACTTAATACTATATAACGTTATACGTTATATCGTAATGCTACATAACGTTATACGTTATATCGTAATGCTACATATCGTTATACGTTATATCATTATACTACATAACGTTATACGTTATAACTTAATACTATATAACGTTATAAGTTATATCCTTATGCTACATAACGTTATATGTTATGTCGTAATGCTACACAACGTTATACGTTATGTCGTAATGCTACACAACGTTATACGTTATATCGTTATGCTACATAACGTTATACGTTATATCGTAACGCTACATAACGTTACACGTTATATCATAATGCTACATAACGTTATACGTTATTACATAGTACTATATAACGTTATTCGTTATATCGTTATGCTACATAACGTTATACGTTATATCGTAATGCTACATAATGTTATACGTTATATCGTAATGCTACATAACGTTATACGTTATAACGTATTACCACATAACGTTATACGTTATATCGTAATGCTACATAACGTTATACGTTATATCGTAATGCTACATATCGTTATACGTTATATCGTAATGCTACATAACGTTATACGTTATATCGTAATGCTACATATCGTTATACGTTATATCGTAATACTACACAACGGTATACGTTATATCGTAACGCTACATAACGTTATACGTTATAACATATTACCATATAACGTTATACGTTATATCGTAATGCTACATAACGTTATACGCTATATCGTAATACTACATAACGGTATACGTTATAACGTAATACTACATAACGTTATACGTTATATCGTAATACTATATAACGCTATACGTTATATCGTAATGCTACATAACGCTATACGTTAAATCGTTATGCTACACAACGTTATACGTTATATCGTAATGCTACATAACGTTATACGTCATAACGTATTACCACATAACGTCATACGTTATATCGTAATGCTACATAACGTTATACGTTATATCGTAATACTACATAACGGTATACGTTATAACGTAATACTACATAACGTTATACGTTATATCGTAATGCTACATAACTTTATACGTTATATCGTAATGCTACATATCGTTATACGTTATATCATAATGCTACATAACGTTATACGTTATAACATATTACCATATAACGTTATACGTTAAATCGTTATGCTACACAACGTTATACGTTATATCGTAATGCTACATAACGTTATACGTCATAACGTATTACCACATAACGTTATACGTTATATCGTAATGCTACATAACGTTATACGTTATATCATTATACTACATAACGTTATACATTATAACTTAATACTATATAACGTTATAAGTTATATCCTTATGCTACATAACGTTATACGTTATGTCGTAATGCTACATAACGTTATACGTTATATCGTTATGCTACATAACGTTATACGTTTTATCGTAATGCTACATAACGTTATACGTTATATCATAATGCTACATAACGTTATACGTTATATCGTAATGCTACATAACGTTACACGTCATATCGTAATACTACATGACGGTATACGTTATAACGTAATACTACATAACGTTATACGTTATATCGTAATACTATATAACGTTATACGTTATATCGTAATGCTACATAACGTTATACGTTATATCGTAATGCTACATGTCGTTATACGCTATGTCGTAATACTACATAACGGTATACGTTATAACGTAATACTACATAACGTTATACGTTATATCGTAATGCTACATAACGTTATACGTTATATCATAATGCAACATAACGTTATACGTTATTACATAGTACTATATAACTTTATACGTTATATCGTTATGCTACATAACGTTATACGTTATATCGTAATGCTACATAACGTTATACGTTATATCGTAATGCTACATAACGTTATACGTTATATCGTAATACTATATAACGATATACGTTATATCGTAATGCTACATAACGTTATACGTTATATCGTAATGCTACATAACGTTATACGTTATATCGTAATGCTACATATCGTTATACGTTATATCGTAATACTACACAACGGTATACGTTATATCGTAACGCTACATAACGTTATACGTTATAACATATTACCATATAACGTTATACGTTATATCGTAATGCTACATAACGTTATACGCTATATCGTAATACTACATAACGGTATACGTTATAACGTAATACTACATAACGTTATACGTTATATCGTAATACTATATAACGTTATACGTTATATCGTAATGCTACATAACGTTATACGTTATATCGTAATGCTACATATCGTTATACATTATATCATAATACTACATAACGTTATACGTTATAACTTAATACTATATAACGTTATACGTTATATCGTTATGCTACATAACGTTATACGTTATATCGTAGTGCTACATAACGTTATACGTTATATCGTAATACTACATAACGTTATACGTTATAACGTATTACCACATAACGTTATACGTTATAACGTATTACCACATAACGTTATACGTTATATCGTAATGCTACATAACGTTATACGTTATATCGTAATGCTACATATCGTTATACGTTATATCATTATACTACATAACGTTATACGTTATAACTTAATACTATATAACGTTATACGTTATATCGTAATGCTACATAACGTTATACGTTATATCGTAATGCTACATATCGTTATACGTTATATCATTATACTACATAACGTTATACGTTATAACTTAATACTATATAACGTTATAAGTTATATCCTTATGCTACATAACGTTATATGTTATGTCGTAATGCTACACAACGTTATACGTTATGTCGTAATGCTACACAACGTTATACGTTATATCGTTATGCTACATAACGTTATACGTTATATCGTAATGCTACATAACGTTATACGTTATATCATAATGCTACATAACGTTATACGTTATTACATAGTACTATATAACGTTATTCGCTATATCGTTATGCTACATAACGTTATACGTTATATCGTAATGCTACATAATGTTATACGTTATATCGTAATGCTACATAACGTTATACGTTATAACGTATTACCACATAACGTTATACGTTATATCGTAATGCTACATAACGTTATACGTTATATCGTAATGCTACATATCGTTATACGTTATATCGTAATGCTACATAACGTTATACGTTATATCGTAATGCTACATATCGTTATACGTTATATCGTAATACTACACAACGGTATACGTTATATCGTAACGCTACATAACGTTATACGTTATAACATATTACCATATAACGTTATACGTTATATCGTAATGCTACATAACGTTATACGCTATATCGTAATACTACATAACGGTATACGTTATAACGTAATACTACATAACGTTATACGTTATATCGTAATACTATATAACGTTATACGTTATATCGTAATGCTACATAACGTTATACGTTATATCGTAATGCTACATATCGTTATACATTATATCATAATACTACATAACGTTATACGTTATAACTTAATACTATATAACGTTATACGTTATATCGTTATGCTACATAACGTTATACGTTATATCGTAGTGCTACATAACGTTATACGTTATATCGTAATACTACATAACGTTATACGTTATAACGTATTACCACATAACGTTATACGTTATAACGTATTACCACATAACGTTATACGTTATATCGTAATGCTACATAACGTTATACGTTATATCGTAATGCTACATATCGTTATACGTTATATCATTATACTACATAACGTTATACGTTATAACTTAATACTATATAACGTTATACGTTATATCGTAATGCTACATAACGTTATACGTTATATCGTAATGCTACATATCGTTATACGTTATATCATTATACTACATAACGTTATACGTTATAACTTAATACTATATAACGTTATAAGTTATATCCTTATGCTACATAACGTTATACGTTATGTCGTAATGCTACACAACGTTATACGTTATGTCGTAATGCTACACAACGTTATACGTTATATCGTTATGCTGCATAACGTTATACGTTATATCGTAATGCTACATAACGTTATACGTTATATCATAATGCTACATAACGTTATACGTTATTACATAGTACTATATAACGTTATTCGTTATATCGTTATGCTACATAACGTTATACGTTATATCGTAATGCTACATAATGTTATACGTTATATCGTAATGCTACATAACGTTATACGTTATAACGCATTACCACATAACGTTATACGTTATATCGTAATGCTACATAACGTTATACGTTATATCGTAATGCTACATATCGTTATACGTTATATCATAATGCTACATAACGTTATACGTTATATCGTAATGCTACATATCGTTATACGCTATGTCGTAATACTACCTAACGGTATACGTTATAACGTAATACTACATAACGTTATACGTTATATCGTAATGCTACATAACGTTATACGTTATATCGTAATGCTACATATCGTTATACGCTATGTCGTAATACTACATAACGGTATACGTTATAACGTAATACTACATAACGTTATACGTTATATCGTAATGCTACATAACGTTATAAGTTATATCATAATGCAACATAACGTTATACGTTATTACATAGTACTATATAACTTTATACGTTATATCGTTATGCTACATAACGTTATACGTTATATCGTAATGCTACATAACGTTATACGTTATATCGTAATACTATATAACGATATACGTTATATCGTAATGCTACATAACGTTATACATTATATCGTAATGCTACATATCGTTATACGATATATCGTAATACTACACAACGGCATACGTTATATCGTAATGCTACATAACGTTATACGCTATATCGTAATACTACATAACGGTAACGTTATAACGTAATACTACATAACGTTATACGTTATATCGTAATACTATATAACGTTATACGTTATATCGTAATGCTACATAACGTTATACGTTATATCGTAATGCTACATATCGTTATACATTATATCATAATACTACATAACGTTATACGTTATAACTTAATACTATATAACGTTATACGTTATATCGTTATGCTACATAACGTTATACGTTATATCGTAGTGCTACATAACGTTATACGTTATATCGTAATACTACATAACGTTATACGTTATAACGTATTACCACATAACGTTATACGTTATAACGTATTACCACATAACGTTATACGTTATATCGTAATGCTACATAACGTTATACGTTATATCGTAATGCTACATATCGTTATACGTTATATCATTATACTACATAACGTTATACGTTATAACTTAATACTATATAACGTTATACGTTATATCGTAATGCTACATAACGTTATACTTTATATCGTAATGCTACATATCGTTATACGTTATATCATTATACTACATAACGTTATACGTTATAACTTAATACTATATAACGTTATAAGTTATATCCTTATGCTACATAACGTTATATGTTATGTCGTAATGCTACACAACGTTATACGTTATGTCGTAATGCTACACAACGTTATACGTTATATCGTTATGCTACATAACGTTATACGTTATATCGTAATGCTACATAACGTTATACGTTATATCATAATGCTACATAACGTTATACGTTATTACATAGTACTATATAACGTTATTCGTTATATCGTTATGCTACATAACGTTATACGTTATATCGTAATGCTACATAATGTTATACGTTATATCGTAATGCTACATAACGTTATACGTTATAACGTATTACCACATAACGTTATACGTTATATCGTAATGCTACATAACGTTATACGTTATATCGTAATGCTACATATCGTTATACGTTATATCGTAATGCTACATAACGTTATACGTTATATCGTAATGCTACATATCGTTATACGTTATATCGTAATACTACACAACGGTATACGTTATATCGTAACGCTACATAACGTTATACGTTATAACATATTACCATATAACGTTATACGTTATATCGTAATGCTACATAACGTTATACGCTATATCGTAATACTACATAACGGTATACGTTATAACGTAATACTACATAACGTTATACGTTATATCGTAATACTATATAACGTTATACGTTATATCGTAATGCTACATAACGTTATACGTTATATCGTAATGCTACATATCGTTATACATTATATCATAATACTACATAACGTTATACGTTATAACTTAATACTATATAACGTTATACGTTATATCGTTATGCTACATAACGTTATACGTTATATCGTAGTGCTACATAACGTTATACGTTATATCGTAATACTACATAACGTTATACGTTATAACGTATTACCACATAACGTTATACGTTATAACGTATTACCACATAACGTTATAGGTTATATCGTAATGCTACATAACGTTATACGTTATATCGTAATGCTACATATCGTTATACGTTATATCATTATACTACATAACGTTATACGTTATAACTTAATACTATATAACGTTATACGTTATATCGTAATGCTACATAACGTTATACGTTATATCGTAATGCTACATATCGTTATACGTTATATCATTATACTACATAACGTTATACGTTATAACTTAATACTATATAACGTTATAAGTTATATCCTTATGCTACATAACGTTATACGTTATGTCGTAATGCTACACAACGTTATACGTTATGTCGTAATGCTACACAACGTTATACGTTATATCGTTATGCTACATAACGTTATACGTTATATCGTAATGCTACATAACGTTATACGTTATATCATAATGCTACATAACGTTATACGTTATTACATAGTACTATATAACGTTATTCGTTATATCGTTATGCTACATAACGTTATACGTTATATCGTAATGCTACATAATGTTATACGTTATATCGTAATGCTACATAACGTTATACGTTATATCGTAATGCTACATAACGTTATACGTTATATCGTAATGCTACATATCGTTATACGTTATATCATAATGCTACATAACGTTATACGTTATATCGTAATGCTACATATCGTTATACGCTATGTCGTAATACTACCTAACGGTATACGTTATAACGTAATACTACATAACGTTATACGTTATATCGTAATGCTACATAACGTTATACGTTATATCATAATGCTACATAACGTTATACGTTATTACATAGTACTATATAACTTTATACGTTATATCGTTATGCTGCATAACGTTATACGTTATATCGTAATGCTACATAACGTTATACGTTATGTCGTAATGCTACACAACGTTATACGTTATATCGTTATGCTACATAACGTTATACGTTATATCGTAATGCTACATAACGTTATACGTTATATCATAATGCTACATAACGTTATACGTTATTACATAGTACTATATAACGTTATTCGTTATATCGTTATGCTACATAACGTTATACGTTATATCGTAATGCTACATAATGTTATACGTTATATCGTAATGCTACATAACGTTATACGTTATATCGTAATGCTACATAACGTTATACGTTATATCGTAATGCTACATATCGTTATACGTTATATCATAATGCTACATAACGTTATACGTTATATCGTAATGCTACATATCGTTATACGCTATGTCGTAATACTACCTAACGGTATACGTTATAACGTAATACTACATAACGTTATACGTTATATCGTAATGCTACATAACGTTATACGTTATATCATAATGCTACATAACGTTATACGTTATTACATAGTACTATATAACTTTATACGTTATATCGTTATGCTGCATAACGTTATACGTTATATCGTAATGCTACATAACGTTATACGTTATATCGTAATGCTACATAACGTTATACGTTATATCGTTATGCTACATAACGTTATACGTTATATCGTAATGCTACATAACGTTATACGTTATATCGTAATACTACATAACGGTATACGTTATAACGTAATACTACATAACGTTATACGTTATATCGTAATACTACACAACGTTATACGTCATAACGTATTACCACATAACGTTATACGTTATATCGTAATGCTACATAACGTTACACGTTACTTCGTAACGCTACATAACGTTATACGTTATAACATATTACCATATAACTTTATACGTTATATCGTAATGCTACATAACGTTATACGTTATATCGTAATTCTACATAACGGTATACGTTACAACGTAATACTACATAACGTTATACGTTATAACATATTACCATATAACGTTATACGTTAAATCGTTATGCTACACAACGTTATACGTTATATCGTAATGCTACATAACGTTATACGTCATAACGTATTACCACATAACGTTATACGTTATATCGTTATGCTACACAACGTTATACGTCATAACGTATTACCACATAACGTTATACGTTATATCGTAATGCTACATAACGTTACACGTTATATCGTAATACTACATAACGGTATACGTTATAACGTAATACTACATAACGTTATACGTTATATCGTAATACTATATAACGTTATACGTTATATCGTAATGCTACATAACGTTATACGTTATATCGTAATGCTACATATCGTTATACGCTATGTCGTAATACTACCTAACGGTATACGTTATAACGTAATACTACATAACGTTATACGTTATATCGTAATGCTACATAACGTTATACGTTATATCATAATGCTACATAACGTTATACGTTATTACATAGTACTATATAACTTTATACGTTATATCGTTATGCTACATAACGTTATACGTTATATCGTAATGCTACATAACGTTATACGTTATATCGTAATGCTACATAACGTTATACGTTATATCGTAATACTATATAACGATATACGTTATATCGTAATGCTACATAACGTTATACGTTATATCGTAATGCTACATATCGTTATACGTTATGTCGTAATACTACATAACGCTATACGTTATAACGTAATACTACACAACGTTATACGTTATATCGTAATACTACACAACGGTATACGTTACTTCGTAACGCTACATAACGTTATACGTTATAACATATTACCATATAACGTTATACGTTATATCGTAATGCTACATAACGTTATACGTTATATCGTAATTCTACATAACGGTATACATTATAACGTAATACTACATAACGTTATACGTTATATCGTAATACTATATAACGTTATACGTTATATCGTAATGCTACATAACGTTATACGTTATATCGTAATGCTACATATCGTTATACGTTATATCATAATACTACATAACGTTATACGTTATATCGTTATGCTACATAATGTTATACGTTATATCGTTATGCTACATATCGTTATACGTTATATCATTATACTACATAACGTTATACGTTATAACTTAATACTATATAACGTTATAAGTTATATCCTTATGCTACATAACGTTATACGTTATGTCGTAATGCTACATATCGT
Organism: Bombus lapidarius; assembly: GCA_936014575.1. NCBI lineage: Eukaryota > Metazoa > Arthropoda > Insecta > Hymenoptera > Apidae > Bombus > Bombus lapidarius. Next base: position 74,967 of record CAKXZU010000101.1, on the reverse strand, counting down.
TATACGTTATATCATAATGCTACATAACGTTATACGTTATAACATAATACCATATAACGTTATACGTTAAATCGTTATGCTACACAACGTTATACGTTATATCGTAATGCTACATAACGTTATACGTCATAACGTATTACCACATAACGTTATACGTTATATCGTAATGCTACATAACGTTATACGTTATATCGTAATGCTACATAACGTTATACGTTATATCGTAATGCTACATAACGTTATACGTTATATCGTTATGCTACATAACGTTATACGTTATATCGTAATGCTACATAACGTTATACGTTATATCGTAATACTACATAACGGTATACGTTATAACGTAATACTACATAACGTTATACGTTATATCGTAATACTACACAACGTTATACGTCATAACGTATTACCACATAACGTTATACGTTATATCGTAATGCTACATAACGTTACACGTTACTTCGTAACGCTACATAACGTTATACGTTATAACATATTACCATATAACTTTATACGTTATATCGTAATGCTACATAACGTTATACGTTATATCGTAATTCTACATAACGGTATACGTTACAACGTAATACTACATAACGTTATACGTTATAACATATTACCATATAACGTTATACGTTAAATCGTTATGCTACACAACGTTATACGTTATATCGTAATGCTACATAACGTTATACGTCATAACGTATTACCACATAACGTTATACGTTATATCGTTATGCTACACAACGTTATACGTCATAACGTATTACCACATAACGTTATACGTTATATCGTAATGCTACATAACGTTACACGTTATATCGTAATACTACATAACGGTATACGTTATAACGTAATACTACATAACGTTATACGTTATATCGTAATACTATATAACGTTATACGTTATATCGTAATGCTACATAACGTTATACGTTATATCGTAATGCTACATATCGTTATACGCTATGTCGTAATACTACCTAACGGTATACGTTATAACGTAATACTACATAACGTTATACGTTATATCGTAATGCTACATAACGTTATACGTTATATCATAATGCTACATAACGTTATACGTTATTACATAGTACTATATAACTTTATACGTTATATCGTTATGCTACATAACGTTATACGTTATATCGTAATGCTACATAACGTTATACGTTATATCGTAATGCTACATAACGTTATACGTTATATCGTAATACTATATAACGATATACGTTATATCGTAATGCTACATAACGTTATACGTTATATCGTAATGCTACATATCGTTATACGTTATGTCGTAATACTACATAACGCTATACGTTATAACGTAATACTACACAACGTTATACGTTATATCGTAATACTACACAACGGTATACGTTACTTCGTAACGCTACATAACGTTATACGTTATAACATATTACCATATAACGTTATACGTTATATCGTAATGCTACATAACGTTATACGTTATATCGTAATTCTACATAACGGTATACATTATAACGTAATACTACATAACGTTATACGTTATATCGTAATACTATATAACGTTATACGTTATATCGTAATGCTACATAACGTTATACGTTATATCGTAATGCTACATATCGTTATACGTTATATCATAATACTACATAACGTTATACGTTATATCGTTATGCTACATAATGTTATACGTTATATCGTTATGCTACATATCGTTATACGTTATATCATTATACTACATAACGTTATACGTTATAACTTAATACTATATAACGTTATAAGTTATATCCTTATGCTACATAACGTTATACGTTATGTCGTAATGCTACATATCGTTATACGTTATATCATAATGCTACATAACGTTATACGTTATAACATAATACCATATAACGTTATACGTTAAATCGTTATGCTACACAACGTTATACGTTATATCGTAATGCTACATAACGTTATACGTCATAACGTATTACCACATAACGTTATACGTTATATCGTAATGCTACATAACGTTATACGTTATATCGTAATACTATATAACGTTATACGTTATATCGTAATGCTACATGTCGTTATACGTTATATCATAATACTACATAACGTTATACGTTATAACTTAATACTATATAACGTTATAAGTTATATCCTTATGCTACATAACGTTATACGTTATATCGTAATGCTACATAACGTTATACGTTATATCGTTATGCTACATAACGTTATACGTTATATCGTAATGCTACATAACGTTATACGTTATATCATAATGCTACATAACGTTATACGTTATATCGTTATGCTACATAACGTTATACGTTATATCGTAATGCTACATAACGTTATACGTTATATCGTAATGCTACATAACGTTATACGTTATATCATAATGCTACATAACGTTATACGTTATATCGTTATGCTACATAACGTTATACGTTATATCGTAATGCTACATAACGTTATACGTTATATCGTAATGCTACATAACGTTATACGTTGTAACATATTACCATATAACGTTATTCGTTAAATCGTTATGCTACACAACGTTATACGTTATATCGTAATGCTACATAACGTTAAACGTCATAACGTATTACCACATAACGTTATACGATATATCGTAATGCTACATAATGTTATACGTTATATCGTAATACTACATAACGGTATACGTTATAACGTAATACTACATAACGTTATACGTTATATCGTAATACTATATAACGTTATACGTTATATCGCAATGCTACATATCGTTATACGTTATATCATTATACTACATAACGTTATACATTATAACTTAATACTATATAACGTTATAAGTTATATCCTTATGCTACATTACGTTATACGTTATGTCGTAATGCTACATAACGTTATACGTTATATCGTTATGCTACATAACGTTATACGTTATTACATAGTACTATATAACGTTATACGTCATATCGTTATGCTACATAACGTTATACGTTATATCGTAATGCTACATATCGTTATACGTTATATCATAATGCTACATAACGTTATACGTTATTACATAGTACTATATAACGTTATACGTCATATCGTTATGCTACATAACGTTATACGTTATATCGTAATGCTACATATCGTTATACGTTATATCATAATGCTACATAACGTTATACGTTATATCGTAATGCTACATAACGTTAAACGTCATAACGTATTACCACATAACGTTATACGATATATCGTAATGCTACATAACGTTATACGTTATATCGTAATACTACATAACGGTATACGTTATAACGTAATACTACATAACGTTATACGTTATATCGTAATACTATATAACGTTATACGTTATATCGTATTACCACATAACGTTATACGTTATATCGTTATGCTACACAACGTTATACGTCATAACGCATTACCACATAACGTTATACGTTATATCGTAATGCTACATAACGTTATACGATATATCGTTATGCTACATAACGTTATACGTTATATCGTAATGCTACATAACGTTATACGTTATATCGTAATGCTACATAACGTTATACGTTGTATCGTAATACTATATAACGATATACGTTATATCGTAATGCTACATAACGTTATACGTTATATCGTAATGCTACATATCGTTATACGTTATGTCGTAATACTACATAACGGTATATGTTATAACGTAATACTACATAACGTTATACGTTATATCGTAATACTACACAACGGTATACGTTATATCGTAACGCTACATAACGTTATACGTTATATCGTAATACTACATAATGTTATACGTTATAACGTATTACCACATAACGTTATACGTTATATCGTAATGCTACATAACGTTATACGTTATATCGTAATGCTACATAATGTTATACGTTATAACGTATTACCACATAACGTTATACGTTATATCGTTATGCTACATAACGTTATACGTTATATCGTAGTGCTACATAACGTTATACGTTATATCGTAATACTACATAATGTTATACGTTATAACGTATTACCACATAACGTTATACGTTATATCGTAATGCTACATAACGTTATACGTTATATCGTAATGCTACATATCGTTATACGTTATATCATTATACTACATAACGTTATACGTTATAACTTAATACTATATAACGTTATAAGTTATATCCTTATGCTACATAACGTTATACGTTATGTCGTAATGCTACACAACGTTATACGTTATATCGTTATGCTACATAACGTTATACGTTATATCGTAATGCTACATAACGTTATACGTTATATCATAATGCTACATAACGTTATACGTTATATCGTAATGCTACATAACGTTATACGTTATATCGTAATGCTACATAACGTTATACGTTATAACGTATTACCACATAACGTTATACGTTATATCGTAATGCTACATAACGTTATACGTTATATCGTAATGCTACATATCGTTATACGTTATATCATAATGTTACATAACGTTATACGTTATATCGTAATGCTACATAACGTTATACGTTATAGCATAATGCTACATAACGTTATACGTTATAACATATTACCATATAACGTTATACGTTATATCGTTATGCTACATAACGTTATACGTTATATCGTAATGCTACATAACGTTATACGTTATATCGTAATACTACATAACGTTATACGTTATAACGTATTACCACATAACGTTCTACGTTATATCGTAATGCTACATAACGTTATACGTTATATCGTAATGCTACATGTCGTTATACGTTATATCATAATACTACATAACGTTATACGTTATAACTTAATACTATATAACGTTATAAGTTATATCCTTATGCTACATAACGTTATACGTTATATCGTAATGCTACATAACGTTATACGTTATATCGTTATGCTACATAACGTTATACGTTATATTGTAATGCTACATAACGTTATACGTTATATCATAATGCTACATAAAGTTATACGTTATTACATAGTACTATATAACGTTATGCGTTATATCGTTATGCTACATAACGTTATACGTTATATCGTAATGCTACATAACGTTATACGTTATATCGTAATGCTACATAACGTTATACGTTATAACGTATTACCACATAACGTTATACGTTATATCGTAATGCTACATAACGTTATACGTTATATCGTAATGCTACATATCGTTATACGTTATATCATAATGCTACATAACGTTATACGTTATATCGTAATGCTACATAACGTTATACGTTATATCATAATGCTACATAACGTTATACGTTATAACATATTACCATATAACGTTATACGTTATATCGTTATGCTACATAACGTTATACGTTATATCGTAATGCTACATATCGTTATACGTTATATCATTATACTACATAACGTTATACGCTATAACTTAATACTATATAACGTTATAAGTTATATCCTTATGCTACATAACGTTATACGTTATGTCGTAATGCTACATATCGTTATACGTTATATCATAATGCTACATAACGTTATACGTTATAACATATTACCATATAACGTTATACGTTAAATTGTTATGCTACACAATGTTATACGTTATATCGTAATGCTACATAACGTTATACGTCATAACGTATTACCACATAACGTTATACGTTATATCGTAATGCTACATAACGTTATACGTTATATCGTAATACTACATAACGGTATACGTTATAACGTAATACTACATAACGTTATACGTTATATCGTAATACTATATAACGTTATACGTTATATCGTAATGCTACATGTCGTTATACGTTATATCATATTACTACATAACGTTATACGTTGTAACTTAATACTATATAACGTTATAAGTTATATCCTTATGCTACATAACGTTATACGTTATATCGTAATGCTACATAACGTTAAATGTTATATCGTTATGCTACATAACGTTATACGTTATATCGTAATGCTACATAACGTTATACGTTATATCATAATGCTACATAACGTTATACGTTATTACATAGTACTATATAACGTTATACGTTATATCGTTATGCTACATAACGTTATACGTTATATCGTAATGCTACATAACGTTATACGTTATATCGTAATGCTACATAACGTTATACGTTATAACGTAATACTACATAACGTTATACGTTATATCGTAATACTACACAACGGTATACGTTACTTCGTAACGCTACATAACGTTATACGTTATAACATATTACCATATAACGTTATACGTTATATCGTAATGCTACATAACGTTATACGTTATATCGTAATACTACATAACGGTATACGTTATAACGTAATACTACATAACGTTATACGTTATAACGTAATACTACATAACGTTATACGTTATATCGTAATGCTACATAACGATATACGTTATATCGTAATACTACATATCGTTATACGTTATATCATAATACTACATAACGTTATACGCTATAACTTAATACTATATAACGTTACAAGTTATATCCTTATGCTACATAACGTTATACGTTATGTCGTAATGCTACATATCGTTATACGTTATATCATAATGCTACATAACGTTATACGTTATAGCATATTACCATATAACGTTATACGTTAAATCGTTATGCTACACAACGTTATACGTTATATCGTAATGCTACATAACGTTATACGTCATAACGTATTAGCACATAACGTTATACGTTATATCGTAATGCTACATAACGTTATACGTTATATCATAATGCTACATAAAGTTATACGTTATTACATAGTACTATATAACGTTATGCGTTATATCGTTATGCTACATAACGTTATACGTTATATCGTAATGCTACATAACGTTATACGTTATATCGTAATGCTACATAACGTTATACGTTATAACGTATTACCACATAACGTTATACGTTATATCGTAATGCTACATAACGTTATACGTTATATCGTAATGCTACATATCGTTATACGTTATATCATAATGCTACATAACGTTATACGTTATATCGTAATGCTACATAACGTTATACGTTATATCATAATGCTACATAACGTTATACGTTATAACATATTACCATATAACGTTATACGTTATATCGTTATGCTACATAACGTTATACGTTATATCGTAATGCTACATATCGTTATACGTTATATCATTATACTACATAACGTTATACGCTATAACTTAATACTATATAACGTTATAAGTTATATCATTATGCTACATAACGTTATACGTTATGTCGTAATGCTACATATCGTTATACGTTATATCATAATGCTACATAACGTTATACGTTATAACATATTACCATATAACGTTATACGTTAAATCGTTATGCTACACAACGTTATACGTTATATCGTAATGCTACATAACGTTATACGTCATAACGTATTACCACATAACGTTATACGTTATATCGTAATGCTACATAACGTTATACGTTATATCGTAATACTACATAACGGTATACGTTATAACGTAATACTACATAACGTTATACGTTATATCGTAATACTATATAACGTTATACGTTATATCGTAATGCTACATGTCGTTATACGTTATATCATAATACTACATAACGTTATACGTTATAACTTAATACTATATAACGTTATAAGTTATATCCTTAAGCTACATAACGTTATACGTTATATCGTAATGCTACATAACGTTATACGTTATATCGTTATGCTACATAACGTTATACGTTATATCGTAATGCTACATAACGTTATACGTTATATCATAATGCTACATAACGTTATACGTTATTACATAGTACTATATAACGTTATACGTTATAACTTAATACTATATAACGTTATAAGTTATATCCTTATGCTACATAACGTTATACGTTATATCGTAATGCTACATAACGTTATACGTTATATCGTTATGCTACATAACGTTATACGTTATATCGTAATGCTACATAACGTTATACGTTATATCATAATGCTACATAACTTTATACGTTATTACATAGTACTATATAACGTTATACGTTATATCGTTATGCTACATAACGTTATACGTTATATCGTAATGCTGCATAACGTTATACGTTATATCGTAATGCTACATAACGTTATACGTTATAACGTATTACCACATAACGTTATACGTTATATCGTAATGCTACATAACGTTATACGTTATAACGTAATACTACATAACGTTATACGTTATATCGTAATACTACACAACGGTATACGTTACTTCGTAACGCTACATAACGTTATACGTTATAACATATTACCATATAACGTTATACGTTATATCGTAATGCTACATAACGTTATACGTTATATCGTAATACTATATAACGGTATACGTTATAACGTAATACTACATAACGTTATACGTTATATCGTAATACTATATAACGTTATACGTTATATCGTAATGCTACATAACGATATACGTTATATCGTAATGCTACATATCGTTATACGTTATATCATAATACTACATAACGTTATACGTTATAACTTAATACTATATAACGTTATACGTTATATCGTTATGCTACATAATGTTATACGTTATATCGTTATGCTACATATCGTTATACGTTATATCATAATACTACATAACGTTATACGTTATAACTTAATACTATATAACGTTACACGTTATATCGTTATGCTACATAACGTTATACGTTATATCGTAGTGCTACATAACGTTATACGTTATATCGTAATACTACATAACGTTATACGTTATAACGTATTACCACATAACGTTATACGTTATATCCTAATGCTACATAACGTTATACGTTATATCGTAATGCTACATATCATTATACGTTATACCATCATACTACATAACGTTATACGTTATAACTTAATACTATATAACGTTATAAGTTATATCCTTATGCTACATAACGTTATACGTTATGTCGTAATGCTACACAACGTTATACGTTATATCGTTATGCTACAGAACGTTATACGTTATATCGTAATGCTACATAACGTTATACGTTATATCATAATGCTACATAACGTTATACGTTATTACATAGTACTATATAACGTTATACGTTATATCGTTATGCTACATAACGTTATACGTTATATCGTAATGCTACATAACGTTATACGTTATATCGTAATGCTACATAACGTTATACGTTATAACGTATTACCACATAACGTTATACGTTATATCGTAATGCTACATTACGTTATACGTTATATCGTAATACTACATAACGTTATACGTTATAACTTAATACTATATAACGTTATAAGTTATATCCTTATGCTACATAACGTTATACGTTATAACATATTACCATATAACGTTATACGTTAATTCGTTATGCTACACAACGTTATACGTTATATCGTAATGCTACATAACGTTATACGTCATAACGTATTACCACATAACGTTATACGTTATATCGTAATGCTACATAACGTTATACGTTATATCGTAATACTACATAACGGTATACGTTATAACGTAATACTACATAACGTTATACGTTATATCGTAATACTATATAACGTTATACGTTATATCGTAATGCTACATGTCGTTATACGTTATATCATAATACTACATAACGTTATACGTTATAACTTAATACTATATAACGTTATAAGTTATATCCTTATGCTACATAACGTTATACGTTATATCGTAATGCTACATAACGTTATACGTTATATCGTTATGCTACATAACGTTATACGTTATATCGTAATGCTACATAACGTTATACGTTATATCATAATGCTACATAACGTTATACGTTATTACATAGTACTGTATAACGTTATACGTTATATCGTTATGCTACATAACGTTATACGTTATATCGTAATGCTACATATCGTTATACGTTATATCATAATGCTACATAACGTTATACGTTATATCGTAATGCTACATAACGTTATACGTTATATCATAATGCTACATAACGTTATACTTTATAACATATTACCATATAACGTTATACGTTATATCGTTATGCTACATAACGTTATACGTTATATCGTAATGCTACATATCGTTATACGTTATATCATAATGCTACATAACGATATACGTTATATCATATTACCATATAACGTTATACGTTAAATCGTTATGCTACACAACGTTATACGTTATATCGTAATGCTACATAACGTTATACGTCATAACCTATTACCACATAACGTTATACGTTATATCGTAATGCTACATAACGTTATACGTTATATCGTAATACTACATAACGGTATACGTTATAACGTAATACTACATAACGTTATACGTTATATCGAAATACTATATAACGTTATACGTTATATCGTAATGCTACATAACGTTATACGTTATATCATAATACTACATAACGTTATACGTTATAACTTAATACTATATAACGTTATACGTTATATCGTTATGCTACATAACGTTATACGTTATGTCGTAATGCTACATAACGTTATACGTTATATCATAATGCTACATAACGTTATACGTTATAACATATTACCATATAACGTTATACGTTATATCGTTATGCTACACAACGTTATACGTTATTACATAAAACTATATAACGTTATACGTTATATCGTTATGCTACATAACGTTATACGTTATATCGTAATGCTACATATCGTTATACGTTATATCATAATGCTACATAACGTTATACGTTATATCATAATGCTACATAACGTTATACGTTATTACATAGTACTGTATAACGTTATACGTTATATCGTTATGCTACATAACGTTATACGTTATATCGTAATGCTACATATCGTTATACGTTATATCATAATGCTACATAACGTTATACGTTATATCGTAATGCTACATAACGTTATACGTTATATCATAATGCTACATAACGTTATACTTTATAACATATTACCATATAACGTTATACGTTATATCGTTATGCTACATAACGTTATACGTTATATCGTAATGCTACATATCGTTGTACGTTATATCATAATGCTACATAACGTTATACGTTATATCATATTACCATATAACGTTATACGTTAAATCGTTATGCTACACAACGTTATACGTTATATCGTAATGCTACATAACGTTATACGTCATAACCTATTACCACATAACGTTATACGTTATATCGTAATGCTACATAACGTTATACGTTATATCGTAATACTACATAACGGTATACGTTATAACGTAATACTACATAACGTTATACGTTATATCGAAATACTATATAACGTTATACGTTATATCGTAATGCTACATAACGTTATACGTTATATCATAATACTACATAACGTTATACGTTATAACTTAATACTATATAACGTTATACGTTATATCGTTATGCTACATAACGTTATACGTTATGTCGTAATGCTACATAACGTTATACGTTATGTCGTAATGCTACATAACGTTATACGTTATATCATAATGCTACATAACGTTATACGTTATAACATATTACCATATAACGTTATACGTTATATCGTTATGCTACACAACGTTATACGTTATTACATAAAACTATATAACGTTATACGTTATATCGTTATGCTACATAACGTTATACGTTATATCGTAATGCTACATATCGTTATACGTTATATCATAATGCTACATAACGTTATACGTTATATCGTAATGCTACATAACGTTATACGTTATATCATAATGCTACATAACGTTATACTTTATAACATATTACCATATAACGTTATACGTTATATCGTTATGCTACATAACGTTATACGTTATATCGTAATGCTACATATCGTTATACGATATATCATAATGCTACATAACGTTATACGTTATAACATATTACCATATAACGTTATACGTTAAATCGTTATGCTACACAACGTTATACGTTATATCGTAATGCTACATAACGTTATACGTCATAACCTATTACCACATAACGTTATACGTTATATCGTAATGCTACATAACGTTATACGTTATATCGTAATACTACATAACGGTATACGTTATAACGTAATACTACATAACGTTATACGTTATATCGAAATACTATATAACGTTATACGTTATATCGTAATGCTACATAACGTTATACGTTATATCGTAATGCTACATATCGTTATACGTTATCTCGTAATACCACATAACGGTATACGTTATAACGTAATACTACATAACGTTATACGTTATATCATTATGCTACATGACGTTATACGTTATATCGTAATGCTACATATCGTTATACGTTATGTCGTAATACTACATAACGGTATACGTTATAACGTAATACTACATAACGTTATACGTTAATTCGTAATACTACATAACGTTATACGTTATATCGTAATGCTACATAACGTTATACGTCACATCGTAATGCTACATATCGTTATACGTTATGTCGTAATACTACATAACGGTATACGTTATAACGTAATACTACATAACGTTATACGTTATATCGTAATACTACATAACGGTATACGTTATAACGTAATACTACATAACGTTATACGTTATATCGTAATACTACATAACGTTATACGTTATATCGTAATACTATATAACGTTATACGTTATATCGTAATGCTACATAACGTTATACGTTATAACGTAATACTACATATCGTTATACGTTATGTCGTAATACTACATAACGGTATACGTTATAACGTAATACTACATAACGTTATACGTTATATCGTAATACTACATAACGTTATACGTTATATCATGATGCTACATAACGTTATACGTTATTACATAATACTATATAACGTTATACGTTATATCGTTATGCTACATAACGTTATACGTTATATCGTAATGCTACATATCGTTATACGTTATATCGTAATGCTACATATCGTTATACGTTATGTCGTAATACTACATAACGGTATACGTTATAACGTAATACTACATAACGTTATACGTTATATCGTAATACTACATAACGGTATACGTTATAACGTAATACTACATAACGTTATACGTTATATCGTAATACTACATAACGTTATACGTTATATCATAATGCTACATAACGTTATACGTTATAACATATTACCATATAACGTTATACGTTATATCGTTATGCTACACAACGTTATACGTCATAACGTATTACCACATAACGTTATACGTTATATCGTAGTACTACATAACGGTATACGTTATAACGTAATACTACATAACGTTATACGTTATATCGTAATACTATATAACGTTATACGTTATATCGTAATGCTACATAACGTTATACGTTATATCGTAATGCTACATATCGTTATACGTTATGTCGTAATACTACATAACGGTATACGTTATAACGTAATACTACATAACGTTATACGTTATATCGTAATACTACATAACGTTATACGTTATATCGTAATACTATATAACGTTATATGTTATATCGTAATGCTACATAACGTTATACGTTATAACGTAATACTACATATCGTTATACGTTATGTCGTAATACTACATAACGGTATACGTTATAACGTAATACTACATAACGTTATACGTTATATCGTAATACTACATAACGTTATACGTTATATCATAATGCTACATAACGTTATACCTTATTACATAATACTATATAACGTTATACGTTATATCGTTATGCTACATAACGTTATACGTTATATCGTAATGCTACATATCGTTATACGTTATATCATAGCACTACATAACGTTATACGTTATAACTTAATACTATATAACGTTATACGTTATATGGTTATGCTACATAACGTTATACGTTATGTCGTAATGCTACATAACGTTATACGTTATATCATAATGCTACATAACGTTATACGTTATAACATATTACCATATAACGTTATACGTTATATCGTTATGCTACACAACGTTATACGTCATAACGTATTACCACATAACGTTATACGTTATATCGTAATGCTACATAACGTTATACGTTATATCGTAATACTACATAACGGTATACGTTATAAAGTAATACTACATAACGTTATACGTTATATCGTAATACTATATAACCTTATACGTTATATCGTAATGCTACATAACGCTATACGTTATATCGTAATGCTACATATCGTTATACGTTATGTCGTAATACTACATAACGGTATACGTTATAACGTAATACTACATAACGTTATACGTTATATCGTAATACTACATAACGTTATACGTTATATCATAATGCTACATAACGTTATACGTTATTACATAATACTATATAACGTTAAACGTTATATCGTTATGCTACATAACGGTATACGTTATATCGTAATGCTACATATCGTTATACGTTATATCATAATACTACATAACGTTATACGTTATAACTTAATACCATATAACGTTATACGTTATATCGTTATGCCACATAACGTTATACGTTATGTCGTAATGCTACATAACGTTATACGTTATATCATAATGCTACATAACGTTATACGTTATAACATATTACCATATAACGTTATACGTTATATCGTTATGCTACACAACGTTATACGTCATAACGTATTACCACATAACGTTATACGTTATATCGTAATGCTACATAACGTTACACGTTATATCGTAATACTACATAACGGTATACGTTATAACGTAATACTACATAACGTTATACGTTATATCGTAATACTATATAACGTTATACGTTATATCGTAATGCTACATAACGTTATACGTTATATCGTAATGCTACATATCGTTATACGGTATGTCGTAATACTACATAACGGTATACGTTATAACGTAATACTACATAACGTTATACGTTATATCGTAATGCTACATAACGTTATACGTTATATCATAATGCTACATAACGTTATACGTTATTACATAGTACTATATAACTTTATACGTTATATCGTTATGCTACATAACGTTATTCGTTATGTCGTAATACTACATAACTGTATACGTTATAACATATTACCATATAACGTTATACGTTAAATCGTTATGCTACACAACGTTATACGTTATATCGTAATGCTACATAACGTTATACGTCATAACCTATTACCACATAACGTTATACGTTATATCGTAATGCTACATAACGTTATACGTTATATCGTAATACTACATAACGGTATACGTTATAACGTAATACTACATAACGTTATACGTTATATCGAAATACTATATAACGTTATACGTTATATCGTAATGCTACATAACGTTATACGTTATATCGTAATGCTACATATCGTTATACGTTATATCATAACACTACATAACGTTATACGTTATAACTTAATACTATATAACGTTATACGTTATATGGTTATGCTACATAACGTTATACGATATGTCGTAATGCTACATAACGGTATACGTTATAACGTAATACTACATAACGTTATACGTTATATCGTAATACTACATAACGTTATACGTTATATCATAATGCTACATAACGTTATACGTTATTACATAATACTATATAACGTTATACGTTATATCGTTATGCTACATAACGTTATACGTTATATCGTAATGCTACATACCGTTATACGTTATATCATAATACTACATAACGTTATACGTTATAACTTAATACTATATAACGTTATACGTTATATCGTTATGGTACATAACGTTATACGTTATGTCGTAATGCTACATAACGTTATACGTTATATCATAATGCTACATAACGTTATACGTTATAACATATTACCATATAACGTTATACGTTATATCGTTATGCTACACAACGTTATACGTCATAACGTATTACCACATAACGTTATACGTTATATCGTAATGCTACATAACGTTATACGTTATATCGTAATACTACATAACGGTATACGTTATAACGTAATACTACATAACGTTATACGTTATATCGTAATACTATATAACGTTATACGTTATATCATAATGCTACATGACGTTATACGTTATATCGTAATGCTACATATCGTTATACGTTATGTCGTAATACTACATAACGGTATACGTTATAACGTAATACTACATAACGTTATACGTTATATCGTAATACTACATAACGTTATACGTTATATCGTAATGCTACATAACGTTATACGTTACATCGTAATGCTACATATCGTTATACGTTATGTCGTAATACTACATAACGGTATACGTTTTAACGTAATACTACATAACGTTATACGTTATATCGTAATACTACATAACGTTATACGTTATATCATAATGCTACATAACGTTATACGTTATAACTTAATACTATATAACGTTATACGTTATATCGTTATGGTACATAACGTTATACGTTATGTCGTAATACTACATAACGGTATACGTTATAACGTAATACTACATAACGTTATACGTTATATCGTAATACTACATAACATTATACGTTATATCGTAATACTATATAACGTTATACGTTATATCGTAATGCTACATAACGTTATACGTTATAACGTAATACTACATATCGTTATACGTTATGTCGTAATACTACATAACGGTATACGTTATAACGTAATACTACATAACGTTATACGTTATATCGTAATACTACATAACGTTATACGTTATATCATAATGCTACATAACGTTATACGTTATTACATAATACTATATAACGTTATACGTTATATCGTTATGCTACATAACGTTATACGTTATATCGTAATGCTACATATCGTTATACGTTATATCGTAATGCTACATATCGTTATACGTTATGTCGTAATACTACATAACGGTATACGTTATAACGTAATACTACATAACGTTATACGTTATATCGTAATGCTACATAACGGTATACGTTATAACGTAATACTACATAACGTTATACGTTATATCGTAATACTACATAACGTTATACGTTATATCATAATGCTACATAACGTTATACGTTATAACATATTACCATATAACGTTATACGTTATATCGTTATGCTACACAACGTTATACGTCATAACGTATTACCACATAACGTTATACGTTATATCGTAATACTACATAACGGTATACGTTATAACGTAATACTACATAACGTTATACGTTATATCGTAATACTACATAACGTTATACGTTATATCGTAATACTATATAACGTTATACGTTATATCGTAATGCTACATAACGTTATACGTTATAACGTAATACTACATATCGTTATACGTTATGTCGTAATACTACATAACGGTATACGTTATAACGTAATACTACATAACGTTATACGTTATATCGTAATACTACATAACGTTATACGTTATATCATAATGCTACATAACGTTATACCTTATTACATAATACTATATAACGTTATACGTTATATCGTTATGCTACATAACGTTATACGTTATATCGTAATGCTACATATCGTTATACGTTATATCATAACACTACATAACGTTATACGTTATAACTTAATACCATATAACGTTATACGTTATATCGTTATGCTACATAACGTTATACGTTATGTCGTAATGCTACATAATGTTATACGTTATATCATAATGCTACATAACGTTATACGTTATAACATATTACCATATAACGTTATACGTTATATCGTTATGCTACACAACGTTATACGTCATAACGTATTACCACATAACGTTATACGTTATATCGTAATGCTACATAACGTTACACGTTATATCGTAATACTACATAACGGTATACGTTATAACGTAATACTACATAACGTTATACGTTATATCGTAATACTATATAACGTTATACGTTATATCGTAATGCTACATAACGTTATACGTTATATCGTAATGCTACATATCGTTATACGTTATATCATAACACTACATAACGTTATACGTTATAACTTAATACTATATAACGTTACACGTTATATGGTTATGCTACATAACGTTATACGTTATGTCGTAATGCTACATAACGTTATACGTTATATCATAATGCTACATAACGTTATACGTTATAACATATTACCATATAACGTTATACGTTATATCGTTATGCTACACAACGTTATACGTTATGTCGTAATGCTACATAATGTTATACGTTATATCATAATGCTACATAACGTTATACGTTATAACATATTACCATATAACGTTATACGTTATATCGTTATGCTACACAACGTTATACGTCATAACGTATTACCACATAACGTTATACGTTATATCGTAATGCTACATAACGTTACACGTTATATCGTAATACTACATAACGGTATACGTTATAACGTAATACTACATAACGTTATACGTTATATCGTAATACTATATAACGTTATACGTTATATCATAATGCTACATGACGTTATACGTTATATCGTAATGCTACATATCGTTATACGTTATGTCGTAATACTACATAACGGTATACGTTATAACGTAATACTACATAACGTTATACGTTATATCGTAATACTACATAACGTTATACGTTATATCGTAATGCTACATAACGTTATACGTTACATCGTAATGCTACATATCGTTATACGTTATGTCGTAATACTACATAACGGTATACGTTATAACATATTACCATATAACGTTATACGTTAAATCGTTATGCTACACAACGTTATACGTTATATCGTAATGCTACATAACGTTATACGTCATAACCTATTACCACATAACGTTATACGTTATATCGTAATGCTACATAACGTTATACGTTATATCGTAATACTACATAACGGTATACGTTATAACGTAATACTACATAACGTTATACGTTATATCGAAATACTATATAACGTTATACGTTATATCGTAATGCTACATAACGTTATACGTTATATCGTAATGCTACATATCGTTATACGTTATATCATAACACTACATAACGTTATACGTTATAACTTAATACTATATAACGTTACACGTTATATGGTTATGCTACATAACGTTATACGTTATGTCGTAATGCTACATAACGTTATACGTTATATCATAATGCTACATAACGTTATACGTTATAACATATTACCATATAACGTTATACGTTATATCGTTATGCTACACAACGTTATACGTCATAACGTATTACCACATAACGTTATACGTTATATCGTAATGCTACATAACGTTATACGTTATATCGTAATACTACATAACGGTATACGTTATAAAGTAATACTACATAACGTTATACGTTATATCGTAATACTATATAACCTTATACGTTATATCGTAATGCTACATAACGCTATATGTTATATCGTAATGCTACATATCGTTATACGTTATGTCGTAATACTACATAACGGTATACGTTATAACGTAATACTACATAACGTTATACGTTATATCGTAATACTACATAACGTTATACGTTATATCATAATGCTACATAACGTTATACGTTATTACATAATACTATATAACGTTAAACGTTATATCGTTATGCTACATAACGGTATACGTTATATCGTAATGCTACATATCGTTATACGTTATATCATAATACTACATAACGTTATACGTTATAACTTAATACCATATAACGTTATACGTTATATCGTTATGCTACATAACGTTATACGTTATGTCGTAATGCTACATAACGTTATACGTTATATCATAATGCTACATAACGTTATACGTTATAACATATTACCATATAACGTTATACGTTATATCGTTATGCTACACAACGTTATACGTCATAACGTATTACCACATAACGTTATACGTTATATCGTAATGCTACATAACGTTACACGTTATATCGTAATACTACATAACGGTATACGTTATAACGTAATACTACATAACGTTATACGTTATATCGTAATACTATATAACGTTATACGTTATATCGTAATGCTCCATAACGTTATACGTTATATCGTAATGCTACATATCGTTATACGCTATGTCGTAATACTACATAACGGTATACGTTATAACGTAATACTACATAACGTTATACGTTATATCGTAATGCTACATAACGTTATACGTTATATCATAATGCTACATAACGTTATACGTTATTACATAGTACTATATAACTTTATACGTTATATCGTTATGCTACATAACGTTATACGTTATGTCGTAATACTACATAACGGTATACGTTATAACATATTACCATATAACGTTATACGTTAAATCGTTATGCTACACAACGTTATACGTTATATCGTAATGCTACATAACGTTATACGTCATAACCTATTACCACATAACGTTATACGTTATATCGTAATGCTACATAACGTTATACGTTATATCGTAATACTACATAACGGTATACGTTATAACGTAATACTACATAACGTTATACGTTATATCGAAATACTATATAACGTTATACGTTATATCGTAATGCTACATAACGTTATACGTTATATCGTAATGCTACATATCGTTATACGTTATCTCGTAATACTACATAACGGTATACGTTATAACGTAATACTACATAACGTTATACGTTATATCGTAATACTACATAACGTTATACGTTATATCATAATGCTACATAACGTTATACGTTATTACATAATACAATATAACGTTATACGTTATATCGTTATGCTACATAACGTTATACGTTATATCGTAATGCTACATATCGTTATAAGTTATATCATAATACTACATAACGTTATACGTTATAACTTAATACTATATAACGTTATACGTTATATCGTTATGCTACATAACGTTATACGTTATGTCGTAATGCTACATAACGTTATACGTTATATCATAATGCTACATAACGTTATACGTTATAACATAATACCATATAACGTTATACGTTATATCGTTATGCTACACAACGTTATACGTTATTACATAAAACTATATAACGTTATACGTTATATCATAATGCTACATAACGTTATACGTTATATCGTAATGCTACATAACGTTATACGTTATAACATATTACCATATAACGTTATACGTTATATCGTAATACTACATAACGTTATACGTTATATCGTAATGCTACATAACGTTATACGTTATATCGTAATGCTACATATCGTTATACGTTATGTCGTAATACTACATAACGGTATACGTTATAACGTAATACTACATAACGTTATACGTTATATCGTAATACTACATAACGGTATACGTTATAACGTAATACTACATAACGTTATACGTTATATCGTAATACTACATAACGTTATACGTTATATCATAATGCTACATAACGTTATACGTTATAACATATTACCATATAACGTTATACGTTATATCGTTATGCTACACAACGTTATACGTCATAACGTATTACCACATAACGTTATACGTTATATCGTAATACTACATAACGGTATACGTTATAACGTAATACTACATAACGTTATACGTTATATCGTAATACTATATAACGTTATACGTTATTTCGTAATGCTACATAACGTTATACGTTATATCGTAATGCTACATATCGTTATACGTTATGTCGTAATACTACATAACGGTATACGTTATAACGTAATACTACATAACGTTATACGTTATATCGTAATACTACATAACGTTATACGTTATATCGTAATACTATATAACGTTATACGTTATATCGTAATGCTACATAACGTTTTACGTTATAACGTAATACTACATATCGTTATACGTTATGTCGTAATACTACATAACGGTATACGTTATAACGTAATACTACATAACGTTATACGTTATATCGTAATACTACATAACGTTATACGTTATATCATAATGCTACATAACGTCATACCTTATTACATAATACTATATAACGTTATACGTTATATCGTTATGCTACATAACGTTATACGTTATATCGTAATGCTACATATCGTTATACGTTATATCGTAATGCTACATAACGTTATACGTTATATCGTAATACTACATAACGGTATACGTTATAACGTAATACTACATAACGTTATACGTTATATCGAAATACTATATAACGTTATACGTTATATCGTAATGCTACATAACGTTATACGTTATATCGTAATACTACATAACGGTATACGTTATAAAGTAATACTACATAACGTTATACGTTATATCGTAATACTATATAACCTTATACGTTATATCGTAATGCTACATAACGCTATACGTTATATCGTAATGCTACATATCGTTATACGTTATGTCGTAATACTACATAACGGTATACGTTATAACGTAATACTACATAACGTTATACGTTATATCGTAATACTACATAACGTTATACGTTATATCATAATGCTACATAACGTTATACGTTATTTCATAATACTATATAACGTTAAACGTTATATCGTTATGCTACATAACGGTATACGTTATATCGTAATGCTACATATCGTTATACGTTATATCATAATACTACATAACGTCATACGTTATAACTTAATACCATATAACGTTATACGTTATATCGTTATGCTACATAACGTTATACGTTATATCATAATGCTACATAACGTTATACGTTATAACATATTCCCATATAACGTTATACGTTATATCGTTATGCTACACAACGTTATACGTCATAACGTATTACCACATAACGTTATACGTTATATCGTAATGCTACATACCGTTACACGTTATATCGTAATACTACATAACGGTATACGTTATAACGTAATACTACATAACGTTATACGTTATATCGTAATACTATATAACGTTATACGTTATATCGTAATGCTACATAACGTTATACGTTATATCGTAATGCTACATATCGTTATACGCTATGTCGTAATACTACATAACGGTATACGTTATAACGTAATACTACATAACGTTATACGTTATATCGTAATGCTACATAACGTTATACGTTATATCATAATGCTACATAACGTTATACGTTATTACATAGTACTATATAACTTTATACGTTATATCGTTATGCTACATAACGTTATACGTTATATCGTAATACTACATAACCGTATACGTTATAACGTAATACTACATAACGTTATACGTTATATCGAAATACTATATAACGTTATACGTTATATCGTAATGCTACATAACGTTATACGTTATATCGTAATGCTACATATCGTTATACGTTATATCATAACACTACATAACGTTATACGTTATAACTTAATACCATATAACGTTATACGTTATATCGTTATGCTACATAACGTTATACGTTATGTCGTAATGCTACATAACGTTATACGTTATATCATAATGCTACATAACGTTATACGTTATAACATATTACCATATAACGTTATACGTTATATCGTTATGCTACACAACGTTATACGTCATAACGTATTACCACATAACGTTATACGTTATATCGTAATGCTACATAACGTTACACGTTATATCGTAATGCTACATAACGTTATACGTTATATCGTAATGCTACATATCGTTATACGCTATGTCGTAATACTACATAACGGTATACGTTATAACATATTACCATATAACGTTATACGTTAAATCGTTATGCTACACAACGTTATACGTTATATCGTAATGCTACATAACGTTATACGTCATAACCTATTACCACATAACGTTATACGTTATATCGTTATGCTACACAACGTTATACGTCATAACGTATTACCACATAACGTTATACGTTATATCGTAATGCTACATACCGTTACACGTTATATCGTAATACTACATAACGGTATACGTTATAACGTAATACTACATAACGTTATACGTTATATCGTAATACTATATAACGTTATACGTTATATCGTAATGCTACATAACGTTATACGTTATATCGTAATGCTACATATCGTTATACGCTATGTCGTAATACTACATAACGGTATACGTTATAACGTAATACTACATAACGTTATACGTTATATCGTAATGCTACATAACGTTATACGTTATATCATAATGCTACATAACGTTATACGTTATTACATAGTACTATATAACTTTATACGTTATATCGTTATGCTACATAACGTTATACGTTATATCGTAATACTACATAACGGTATACGTTATAACGTAATACTACATAACGTTATACGTTATATCGAAATACTATATAACGTTATACGTTATATCATAATGCTACATAACGTTATACGTTATAACATATTACCATATAACGTTATACGTTATATCGTTATGCTACACAACGTTATACGTCATAACGTATTACCACATAACGTTATACGTTATATCGTAATGCTACATAACGTTACACGTTATATCATAACACTACATAACGTTATACGTTATAACTTAATACCATATAACGTTATACGTTATATCGTTATGCTACATAACGTTATACGTTATGTCGTAATGCTACATAACGTTATACGTTATATCATAATGCTACATAACGTTATACGTTATAACATATTACCATATAACGTTATACGTTATATCGTTATGCTACACAACGTTATACGTCATAACGTATTACCACATAACGTTATACGTTATATCGTAATGCTACATAACGTTACACGTTATATCATAACACTACATAACGTTATACGTTATAACTTAATACCATATAACGTTATACGTTATATCGTTATGCTACATAACGTTATACGTTATATCGTAATGCTACATAACGTTATACGTTATATCATAATGCTACATAACGTTATACGTTATTACATAGTACTATATAACTTTATACGTTATATCGTTATGCTACATAACGTTATACGTTATGTCGTAATACTACATAACGGTATACGTTATAACATATTACCATATAACGTTATACGTTAAATCGTTATGCTACACAACGTTATACGTTATATCGTAATGCTACATAACGTTATACGTCATAACCTATTACCACATAACGTTATACGTTATATCGTAATGCTACATAACGTTATACGTTATATCGTAATACTACATAACGGTATACGTTATAACGTAATACTACATAACGTTATACGTTATATCGAAATACTATATAACGTTATACGTTATATCGTAATGCTACATAACGTTATACGTTATATCGTAATGCTACATATCGTTATACGTTATCTCGTAATACTACATAACGGTATACGTTATAACGTAATACTACATAACGTTATACGTTATATCGTAATACTACATAACGTTATACGTTATATCATAATGCTACATAACGTTATACGTTATTACATAATACAATATAACGTTATACGTTATATCGTTATGCTACATAACGTTATACGTTATATCGTAATGCTACATATCGTTATAAGTTATATCATAATACTACATAACGTTATACGTTATAACTTAATACTATATAACGTTATACGTTATATCGTTATGCTACATAACGTTATACGTTATGTCGTAATGCTACATAACGTTATACGTTATATCATAATGCTACATAACGTTATACGTTATAACATAATACCATATAACGTTATACGTTATATCGTTATGCTACACAACGTTATACGTTATTACATAAAACTATATAACGTTATACGTTATATCATAATGCTACATAACGTTATACGTTATATCGTAATGCTACATAACGTTATACGTTATAACATATTACCATATAACGTTATACGTTATATCGTAATACTACATAACGTTATACGTTATATCGTAATGCTACATAACGTTATACGTTATATCGTAATGCTACATATCGTTATACGTTATGTCGTAATACTACATAACGGTATACGTTATAACGTAATACTACATAACGTTATACGTTATATCGTAATACTACATAACGGTATACGTTATAACGTAATACTACATAACGTTATACGTTATATCGTAATACTACATAACGTTATACGTTATATCATAATGCTACATAACGTTATACGTTATAACATATTACCATATAACGTTATACGTTATATCGTTATGCTACACAACGTTATACGTCATAACGTATTACCACATAACGTTATACGTTATATCGTAATACTACATAACGGTATACGTTATAACGTAATACTACATAACGTTATACGTTATATCGTAATACTATATAACGTTATACGTTATTTCGTAATGCTACATAACGTTATACGTTATATCGTAATGCTACATATCGTTATACGTTATGTCGTAATACTACATAACGGTATACGTTATAACGTAATACTACATAACGTTATACGTTATATCGTAATACTACATAACGTTATACGTTATATCGTAATACTATATAACGTTATACGTTATATCGTAATGCTACATAACGTTATACGTTATAACGTAATACTACATATCGTTATACGTTATGTCGTAATACTACATAACGGTATACGTTATAACGTAATACTACATAACGTTATACGTTATATCGTAATACTACATAACGTTATACGTTATATCATAATGCTACATAACGTCATACCTTATTACATAATACTATATAACGTTATACGTTATATCGTTATGCTACATAACGTTATACGTTATATCGTAATGCTACATATCGTTATACGTTATATCGTAATGCTACATAACGTTATACGTTATATCGTAATACTACATAACGGTATACGTTATAACGTAATACTACATAACGTTATACGTTATATCGAAATACTATATAACGTTATACGTTATATCGTAATGCTACATAACGTTATACGTTATATCGTAATACTACATAACGGTATACGTTATAAAGTAATACTACATAACGTTATACGTTATATCGTAATACTATATAACCTTATACGTTATATCGTAATGCTACATAACGCTATACGTTATATCGTAATGCTACATATCGTTATACGTTATGTCGTAATACTACATAACGGTATACGTTATAACGTAATACTACATAACGTTATACGTTATATCGTAATACTACATAACGTTATACGTTATATCATAATGCTACATAACGTTATACGTTATTTCATAATACTATATAACGTTAAACGTTATATCGTTATGCTACATAACGGTATACGTTATATCGTAATGCTACATATCGTTATACGTTATATCATAATACTACATAACGTCATACGTTATAACTTAATACCATATAACGTTATACGTTATATCGTTATGCTACATAACGTTATACGTTATATCATAATGCTACATAACGTTATACGTTATAACATATTCCCATATAACGTTATACGTTATATCGTTATGCTACACAACGTTATACGTCATAACGTATTACCACATAACGTTATACGTTATATCGTAATGCTACATACCGTTACACGTTATATCGTAATACTACATAACGGTATACGTTATAACGTAATACTACATAACGTTATACGTTATATCGTAATACTATATAACGTTATACGTTATATCGTAATGCTACATAACGTTATACGTTATATCGTAATGCTACATATCGTTATACGCTATGTCGTAATACTACATAACGGTATACGTTATAACGTAATACTACATAACGTTATACGTTATATCGTAATGCTACATAACGTTATACGTTATATCATAATGCTACATAACGTTATACGTTATTACATAGTACTATATAACTTTATACGTTATATCGTTATGCTACATAACGTTATACGTTATATCGTAATACTACATAACGGTATACGTTATAACGTAATACTACATAACGTTATACGTTATATCGAAATACTATATAACGTTATACGTTATATCGTAATGCTACATAACGTTATACGTTATATCGTAATGCTACATATCGTTATACGTTATATCATAACACTACATAACGTTATACGTTATAACTTAATACCATATAACGTTATACGTTATATCGTTATGCTACATAACGTTATACGTTATGTCGTAATGCTACATAACGTTATACGTTATATCATAATGCTACATAACGTTATACGTTATAACATATTACCATATAACGTTATACGTTATATCGTTATGCTACACAACGTTATACGTCATAACGTATTACCACATAACGTTATACGTTATATCGTAATGCTACATAACGTTACACGTTATATCGTAATGCTACATAACGTTATACGTTATATCGTAATGCTACATATCGTTATACGTTATGTCGTAATACTACATAACGGTATACGTTATAACATATTACCATATAACGTTATACGTTAAATCGTTATGCTACACAACGTTATACGTTATATCGTAATGCTACATAACGTTATACGTCATAACCTATTACCACATAACGTTATACGTTATATCGTAATGCTACATAACGTTATACGTTATATCGTAATACTACATAACGGTATACGTTATAACGTAATACTACATAACGTTATACGTTATATCGATATACTATATAACGTTATACGTTATATCGTAATGCTACATAACGTTATACGTTATATCGTAATGCTACATATCGTTATACGTTATCTCGTAATACTACATAACGGTATACGTTATAACGTAATACTACATAACGTTATACGTTATATCGTAATACTACATAACGTTATACGTTATATCATAATGCTACATAACGTTATACGTTATTACATAATACTATATAACGTTATACGTTATATCGTTATGCTACATAACGTTATACGTTATATCGTAATGCTACATATCGTTATACGTTATATCATAATACTACATAACGTTATACGTTATAACTTAATACTATATAACGTTATACGTTATATCGTTATGCTACATAACGTTATACGTTATGTCGTAATGCTACATAACGTTATACGTTATATCATAATGCTACATAACGTTATACGTTATAACATATTACCATATAACGTTATATGTTATATCGTTATGCTACACAACGTTATACGTTATTACATAAAACTATATAACGTTATACGATATATCGTTATGCTACATAACGTTATACGTTATATCGTAATGCTACATATCGTTATACGTTATATCATAATGCTACATAACGTTATACGTTATATCGTAATGCTACATAACGTTATACGTTATATCATAATGCTACATAACGTTATACTTTATAACATATTACCATATAACGTTATACGTTATATCGTTATGCTACATAACGTTATACGTTATATCGTAATACTACATATCGTTATACGTTGTATCATAATGCTACATAACGTTATACGTTATAACATATTACCATATAACGTTATACGATAAATCGTTATGCTACACAACGTTATACGTTATATCGTAATGCTACATAACGTTATACGTCATAACCTATTACCACATAACGTTATACGTTATATCGTAATGCTACATAACGTTATAATTTATATCGTAATACTACATAACGGTATACGTTAAAACGTAATACTACATAACGTTATACGTTATATCGAAATACTATATAACGTTATACGTTATATCGTAATGCTACATAACGTTATACGTTATATCGTAATGCTACATATCGTTATTCGTTATCTCGTAATACCACATAACGGTATACGTTATAACGTAATACTACATAACGTTATACGTTATATCGTAATACTACATAACGTTATACGTTATATCATAATGCTACATAACGTTATACGTTATTACATAATACTATATAACGTTATACGTTATATCGTTATGCTACATAACGTTATACGTTATATTGTAATGCTACATACCGTTATACGTTATATCATAATACTACATAACGTTATACGTTATAACTTAATACTATATAACGTTATACGTTATATCGTTATGCTACATAACGTTATACGTTATGTCGTAATGCTACATAACGTTATACGTTATATCATAATGCTACATAACGTTATACGTTATAACATATTACCATATAACGTTATACGTTATATCGTTATGCTACACAACGTTATACGTCATAACGTATTACCACATAACGTTATACGTTATATCGTAATGCTACATAACGTTATACGTTATATCGTAATACTACATAACGGTATACGTTATAACGTAATACTATATAACGTTAAACGTTATATCGTTATGCTACATAACGGTATACGTTATATCGTAATGCTACATATCGTTATACGTTATATCATAATACTACATAACGTCATACGTTATAACTTAATACCATATAACGTTATACGTTATATCGTTATGCTACATAACGTTATACGTTATATCATAATGCTACATAACGTTATACGTTATAACATATTCCCATATAACGTTATACGTTATATCGTTATGCTACACAACGTTATACGTCATAACGTATTACCACATAACGTTATACGTTATATCGTAATACTACATAACGTTATACGTTATATCGTAATGCTACATAACGTTATACGTTATATCGTAATGCTACATATCGTTATACGTTATGTCGTAATACTACATAACGGTATACGTTATAACGTAATACTACATAACGTTATACGTTATATCGTAATACTACATAACGGTATACGTTATAACGTAATACTACATAACGTTATACGTTATATCGTAATACTACATAACGTTATACGTTATATCATAATGCTACATAACGTTATACGTTATAACATATTACCATATAACGTTATACGTTATATCGTTATGCTACACAACGTTATACGTCATAACGTATTACCACATAACGTTATACGTTATATCGTAATACTACATAACGGTATACGTTATAACGTAATACTACATAACGTTATACGTTATATCGTAATACTATATAACGTTATACGTTATTTCGTAATGCTACATAACGTTATACGTTATATCGTAATGCTACATATCGTTATACGTTATCTCGTAATACTACATAACGGTATACGTTATTACATAATACTATATAACGTTATACGTTATATCGTTATGCTACATAACGTTATACGTTATATCGTAATGCTACATATCGTTATACGTTATATCATAATACTACATAACGTTATACGTTATATCGTAATACTACATAACGTTATACGTTATATCATAATGCTACATAACGTCATACCTTATTACATAATACTATATAACGTTATACGTTATATCGTTATGCTACATAACGTTATACGTTATATCGTAATGCTACATATCGTTATACGTTATATCGTAATGCTACATAACGTTATACGTTATATCGTAATACTACATAACGGTATACGTTATAACGTAATACTACATAACGTTATACGTTATATCGAAATACTATATAACGTTATACGTTATATCGTAATGCTACATAACGTTATACGTTATATCGTAATACTACATAACGGTATACGTTATAAAGTAATACTACATAACGTTATACGTTATATCGTAATACTATATAACCTTATACGTTATATCGTAATGCTACATAACGCTATACGTTATATCGTAATGCTACATATCGTTATACGTTATGTCGTAATACTACATAACGGTATACGTTATAACGTAATACTACATAACGTTATACGTTATATCGTAATACTACATAACGTTATACGTTATATCATAATGCTACATAACGTTATACGTTATTTCATAATACTATATAACGTTAAACGTTATATCGTTATGCTACATAACGGTATACGTTATATCGTAATGCTACATATCGTTATACGTTATATCATAATACTACATAACGTCATACGTTATAACTTAATACCATATAACGTTATACGTTATATCGTTATGCTACATAACGTTATACGTTATATCATAATGCTACATAACGTTATACGTTATAACATATTCCCATATAACGTTATACGTTATATCGTTATGCTACACAACGTTATACGTCATAACGTATTACCACATAACGTTATACGTTATATCGTAATGCTACATACCGTTACACGTTATATCGTAATACTACATAACGGTATACGTTATAACGTAATACTACATAACGTTATACGTTATATCGTAATACTATATAACGTTATACGTTATATCGTAATGCTACATAACGTTATACGTTATATCGTAATGCTACATATCGTTATACGCTATGTCGTAATACTACATAACGGTATACGTTATAACGTAATACTACATAACGTTATACGTTATATCGTAATGCTACATAACGTTATACGTTATATCATAATGCTACATAACGTTATACGTTATTACATAGTACTATATAACTTTATACGTTATATCGTTATGCTACATAACGTTATACGTTATATCGTAATACTACATAACGGTATACGTTATAACGTAATACTACATAACGTTATACGTTATATCGAAATACTATATAACGTTATACGTTATATCGTAATGCTTCATAACGTTATACGTTATATCGTAATGCTACATATCGTTATACGTTATATCATAACACTACATAACGTTATACGTTATAACTTAATACCATATAACGTTATACGTTATATCGTTATGCTACATAACGTTATACGTTATGTCGTAATGCTACATAACGTTATACGTTATATCATAATGCTACATAACGTTATACGTTATAACATATTACCATATAACGTTATACGTTATATCGTTATGCTACACAACGTTATACGTCATAACGTATTACCACATAACGTTATACGTTATATCGTAATGCTACATAACGTTACACGTTATATCGTAATGCTACATAACGTTATACGTTATATCGTAATGCTACATATCGTTATACGTTATGTCGTAATACTACATAACGGTATACGTTATAACATATTACCATATAACGTTATACGTTAAATCGTTATGCTACACAACGTTATACGTTATATCGTAATGCTACATAACGTTATACGTCATAACCTATTACCACATAACGTTATACGTTATATCGTAATGCTACATAACGTTATACGTTATATCGTAATACTACATAACGGTATACGTTATAACGTAATACTACATAACGTTATACGTTATATCGAAATACTATATAACGTTATACGTTATATCGTAATGCTACATAACGTTATACGTTATATCGTAATGCTACATATCGTTATACGTTATCTCGTAATACTACATAACGGTATACGTTATAACGTAATACTACATAACGTTATACGTTATATCGTAATACTACATAACGTTATACGTTATATCATAATGCTACATAACGTTATACGTTATTACATAATACTATATAACGTTATACGTTATATCGTTATGCTACATAACGTTATACGTTATATCGTAATGCTACATATCGTTATACGTTATATCATAATACTACATAACGTTATACGTTATAACTTAATACTATATAACGTTATACGTTATATCGTTATGCTACATAACGTTATACGTTATGTCGTAATGCTACATAACGTTATACGTTATATCATAATGCTACATAACGTTATACGTTATAACATATTACCATATAACGTTATACGTTATATCGTTATGCTACACAACGTTATACGTTATTACATAAAACTATATAACGTTATACGATATATCGTTATGCTACATAACGTTATACGTTATATCGTAATGCTACATATCGTTATACGTTATATCATAATGCTACATAACGTTATACGTTATATCGTAATGCTACATAACGTTATACGTTATATCATAATGCTACATAACGTTATACTTTATAACATATTACCATATAACGTTATACGTTATATCGTTATGCTACATAACGTTATACGTTATATCGTAATACTACATATCGTTATACGTTGTATCATAATGCTACATAACGTTATACGTTATAACATATTACCATATAACGTTATACGATAAATCGTTATGCTACACAACGTTATACGTTATATCGTAATGCTACATAACGTTATACGTCATAACCTATTACCACATAACGTTATACGTTATATCGTAATGCTACATAACGTTATAATTTATATCGTAATACTACATAACGGTATACGTTAAAACGTAATACTACATAACGTTATACGTTATATCGAAATACTATATAACGTTATACGTTATATCGTAATGCTACATAACGTTATACGTTATATCGTAATGCTACATATCGTTATTCGTTATCTCGTAATACCACATAACGGTATACGTTATAACGTAATACTACATAACGTTATACGTTATATCGTAATACTACATAACGTTATACGTTATATCATAATGCTACATAACGTTATACGTTATTACATAATACTATATAACGTTATACGTTATATCGTTATGCTACATAACGTTATACGTTATATTGTAATGCTACATACCGTTATACGTTATATCATAATACTACATAACGTTATACGTTATAACTTAATACTATATAACGTTATACGTTATATCGTTATGCTACATAACGTTATACGTTATGTCGTAATGCTACATAACGTTATACGTTATATCATAATGCTACATAACGTTATACGTTATAACATATTACCATATAACGTTATACGTTATATCGTTATGCTACACAACGTTATACGTCATAACGTATTACCACATAACGTTATACGTTATATCGTAATGCTACATAACGTTATACGTTATATCGTAATACTACATAACGGTATACGTTATAACGTAATACTACATAACGTTATACGTTATATCGTAATACTATATAACGTTATACGTTATATCATAATGCTACATGACGTTATACGTTATATCGTAATGCTACATATCGTTATACGTTATGTCGTAATACTACATAACGGTATACGTTATAACGTAATACTACATAACGTTATACGTTATATCGTAATACTACATAACGTTATACGTTATATCGTAATGCTACATAACGTTATACGTTACATCGTAATGCTACATATCGTTATACGTTATGTCGTAATACTACATAACGGTATACGTTATAACGTAATACTACATAACGTTATACGTTATATCGTAATACTACATAACGGTATACGTTATAACGTAATACTACATAACGTTATACGTTATATCGTAATACTACATAACGTTATACGTTATATCGTAATACTATATAACGTTATACGTTATATCGTAATGCTACATAACATTATACGTTATAACGTAATACTACATGTCGTTATACGTTATGTCGTAATACTACATAACGGTATACGTTATAACGTAATACTACATAACGTTATACGTTATATCGTAATACTACATAACGGTATACGTTATATCGTAATGCTACATATCGTTATACGTTATATCATAATACTACATAACGTCATACGTTATAACTTAATACCATATAACGTTATACGTTATATCGTTATGCTACATAACGTTATACGTTATATCATAATGCTACATAACGTTATACGTTATAACATATTCCCATATAACGTTATACGTTATATCGTTATGCTACACAACGTTATACGTCATAACGTATTACCACATAACGTTATACGTTATATCGTAATGCTACATACCGTTACACGTTATATCGTAATACTACATAACGGTATACGTTATAACGTAATACTACATAACGTTATACGTTATATCGTAATACTATATAACGTTATACGTTATATCGTAATGCTACATAACGTTATACGTTATATCGTAATGCTACATATCGTTATACGCTATGTCGTAATACTACATAACGGTATACGTTATAACGTAATACTACATAACGTTATACGTTATATCGTAATGCTACATAACGTTATACGTTATATCATAATGCTACATAACGTTATACGTTATTACATAGTACTATATAACTTTATACGTTATATCGTTATGCTACATAACGTTATACGTTATATCGTAATACTACATAACGGTATACGTTATAACGTAATACTACATAACGTTATACGTTATATCGAAATACTATATAACGTTATACGTTATATCGTAATGCTACATAACGTTATACGTTATATCGTAATGCTACATATCGTTATACGTTATATCATAACACTACATAACGTTATACGTTATAACTTAATACCATATAACGTTATACGTTATATCGTTATGCTACATAACGTTATACGTTATGTCGTAATGCTACATAACGTTATACGTTATATCATAATGCTACATAACGTTATACGTTATAACATATTACCATATAACGTTATACGTTATATCGTTATGCTACACAACGTTATACGTCATAACGTATTACCACATAACGTTATACGTTATATCGTAATGCTACATAACGTTACACGTTATATCGTAATGCTACATAACGTTATACGTTATATCGTAATGCTACATATCGTTATACGTTATGTCGTAATACTACATAACGGTATACGTTATAACATATTACCATATAACGTTATACGTTAAATCGTTATGCTACACAACGTTATACGTTATATCGTAATGCTACATAACGTTATACGTCATAACCTATTACCACATAACGTTATACGTTATATCGTAATGCTACATAACGTTATACGTTATATCGTAATACTACATAACGGTATACGTTATAACGTAATACTACATAACGTTATACGTTATATCGAAATACTATATAACGTTATACGTTATATCGTAATGCTACATAACGTTATACGTTATATCGTAATGCTACATATCGTTATACGTTATCTCGTAATACTACATAACGGTATACGTTATAACGTAATACTACATAACGTTATACGTTATATCGTAATACTACATAACGTTATACGTTATATCATAATGCTACATAACGTTATACGTTATTACATAATACTATATAACGTTATACGTTATATCGTTATGCTACATAACGTTATACGTTATATCGTAATGCTACATATCGTTATACGTTATATCATAATACTACATAACGTTATACGTTATAACTTAATACTATATAACGTTATACGTTATATCGTTATGCTACATAACGTTATACGTTATGTCGTAATGCTACATAACGTTATACGTTATATCATAATGCTACATAACGTTATACGTTATAACATATTACCATATAACGTTATACGTTATATCGTTATGCTACACAACGTTATACGTCATAACGTATTACCACATAACGTTATACGTTATATCGTAATGCTACATAACGTTATACGTTATATCGTAATACTACATAACGGTATACGTTATAACGTAATACTACATAACGTTATACGTTATATCGTAATACTATATAACGTTATACGTTATATCATAATGCTACATGACGTTATACGTTATATCGTAATGCTACATATCGTTATACGTTATGTCGTAATACTACATAACGGTATACGTTATAACGTAATACTACATAACGTTATACGTTATATCGTAATACTACATAACGTTATACGTTATATCGTAATGCTACATAACGTTATACGTTACATCGTAATGCTACATATCGTTATACGTTATGTCGTAATACTACATAACGGTATACGTTATAACGTAATACTACATAACGTTATACGTTATATCGTAATACTACATAACGGTATACGTTATAACGTAATACTACATAACGTTATACGTTATATCGTAATACTACATAACGTTATACGTTATATCGTAATACTATATAACGTTATACGTTATATCGTAATGCTACATAACATTATACGTTATAACGTAATACTACATGTCGTTATACGTTATGTCGTAATACTACATAACGGTATACGTTATAACGTAATGCTACATAACGTTATACGTTATATCGTAATACTACATAACGTTATACGTTATATCATAATGCTACATAACGTTATACGTTATTACATAATACTATATAACGTTATACGTTATATCGTTATGCTACATAACGTTATACGTTATATCGTAATGCTACATATCGTTATGCGTTATATCATAACACTACATAACGTTATACGTTATAACTTAATACTATATAACGTTATACGTTATATGGTTATGCTACATAACGTTATACGTTATGTCGTAATGCTACATAACGTTATACGTTATATCATAATGCTACATAACGTTATACGTTATAACATATTACCATATAACGTTATACGTTATATCGTAATACTACATAACGTTATACGTTA
Organism: Bombus lapidarius; assembly: GCA_936014575.1. Classification (NCBI taxonomy): domain Eukaryota; kingdom Metazoa; phylum Arthropoda; class Insecta; order Hymenoptera; family Apidae; genus Bombus; species Bombus lapidarius. The sequence goes on along the minus strand of CAKXZU010000101.1, from coordinate 37,158 downwards.
TATCGTAATGCTACATAACGTTATACGTTATATCGTAATGCTACATATCGTTATACGTTATAACGTAATACTACATAACGTTATACGTTATATCGTAATACTATATAACGTTGTACGTTATAACGTAATACTACATAACGTTATACGTTATATCGTAATACTACATAACGTTATACGTTATATCGTAATACTATATAACGTTATACGTTCTATCATAATGCTACATAACGTTATACGTTATAACATATTACCATATAACGTTATACGTTATATCGTTATGCTACACAACGTTATACGTCATAACGTATTACCACATAACGTTATACGTTATATCGTAATACTACATAACGGTATACGTTATAACGTAATACTACATAACGTTATACGTTATATCGTAATACTATATAACGTTGTACGTTATATCGTAATGCTACATAACGTTATACGTTATATCGTAATGCTACATATCGTTATACGTTATGTCGTAATACTACATAACCGTATACGTTATGTCGTAATACTACATAACGGTATACGTTATAACGTAATACTACATAACGTTATACGTTATATCGTAATACTACATAACGTTATACGTTATATCGTAATGCTACATAACGTTATACGTTACATCGTAATGCTACATATCGTTATACGTTATGTCGTAATACTACATAACGGTATACGTTATAACGTAATACTACATAACGTTATACGTTATATCGTAATACTACATAACGGTATACGTTATAACGTAATACTACATAACGTTATACGTTATATCGTAATACTACATAACATTATACGTTATATCGTAATACTATATAACGTTATACGTTATATCGTAATGCTACATAACGTTATACGTTATAACGTAATACTACATATCGTTATACGTTATGTCGTAATACTACATAACGGTATACGTTATAACGTAATACTACATAACGTTATACGTTATATCGTAATACTACATAACGTTATACGTTATATCATAATGCTACATAACGTTATACGTTATTACATAATACTATATAACGTTATACGTTATATCGTTATGCTACATAACGTTATACGTTATATCGTAATGCTACATATCGTTATACGTTATATCATAACACTACATAACGTTATACGTTATAACTTAATACTATATAACGTTATACGTTATATGGTTATGCTACATAACGTTATACGTTATGTCGTAATGCTACATAACGTTATACGTTATATCATAATGCTACATAACGTTATACGTTATAACATAGTACCATATAACGTTATACGTTATATCGTAATACTACATAACGTTATACGTTATATCGTAATGCTACATAACGTTATACGTTATATCGTAATGCTACATATCGTTATACGTTATGTCGTAATACTACAGAACGGTATACGTTATAACGTAATACTACATAACGTTATACGTTATATCGTAATACTACATAACGGTATACGTTATAACGTAATACTACATAACGGTATACGTTATAACGTAATACTACATAACGTTATACGTTATATCGTAATACTACATAACGTTATACGTTATATCGTAATACTATATAACGTTATACGTTATATCATAATGCTACATAACGTTATACGTTATAACATATTACCATATAACGTTATACGTTATATCGTTATGCAACACAACGTTATACGTCATAACGTATTACCACATAACGTTATACGTTATATCGTAATACTACATAACGGTATACGTTATAACGTAATACTACATAACGTTATACGTTATATCGTAATACTATATAACGTTGTACGTTATATCGTAATGCTACATAACGTTATACGTTATATCGTAATGCTACATATCGTTATACGTTATGTCGTAATACTACATAACGGTATACGTTATAACGTAATACTACATAACGTTATACGTTATATCGTAATACTACATAACGTTATACGTTATATCGTAATACTATATAACGTTATACGTTATATCGTAATGCTACATAACGTTATACGTTATAACGTAATACTACATATCGTTATACGTTATGTCGTAATACTACATAACGGTATACGTTATAACGTAATACTACATAACGTTATACGTTATATCGTAATACTACATAACGTTATACGTTATATCATAATGCTACATAACGTTATACCTTATTACATAATACTATATAACGTTATACGTTATATCGTTATGCTACATAACGTTATACGTTATATCGTAATGCTACATATCGTTATACGTTATATCATAACACTACATAACGTTATACGTTCTAACTTAATACTATATAACGTTATACGTTATATGGTTATGCTACATAACGTTATACGTTATGTCGTAATGCTACATAACGTTATACGTTATATCATAATGCTACATAACGTTATACGTTATAACATATTACCATATAACGTTATACGTTATATCGTTATGCTACACAACGTTATACGTCATAACGTATGACCACATAACGTTATACGTTATATCGTAATGCTACATAACGTTATACGTTATATCGTAATACTACATAACGGTATACGTTATAAAGTAATACTACATAACGTTATACGTTATATCGTAATACTATATAACGTTATACGTTATATCGTAATGCTACATAACGCTATACGTTATATCGTAATGCTACATATCGTTATACGTTATGTCGTAATACTACATAACGGTATACGTTATAACGTAATACTACATAACGTTATACGTTATATCGTAATACTACATAACGTTATACGTTATATCATAATGCTACATAACGTTATACGTTATTACATAATACTATATAACGTTAAACGTTATATCGTTATGCTACATAACGGTATACGTTATATCGTAATGCTACATATCGTTATACGTTATATCATAATACTACATAACGTTATACGTTATAACTTAATACCATATAACGTTATACGTTATATCGTTATGCTACATAACGTTATACGTTATGTCGTAATGCTACATAACGTTATACGTTATATCATAATGCTACATAACGTTATACGTTATAACATATTACCATATAACGTTATACGTTATATCGTTATGCTACACAACGTTATACGTCATAACGTATTACCACATAACGTTATACGTTATATCGTAATGCTACATAACGTTACACGTTATATCGTAATACTACATAACGGTATACGTTATAACGTAATACTACATAACGTTATACGTTATATCGTAATACTATATAACGTTATACGTTATATCGTAATGCTACATAACGTTATACGTTATATCGTAATGCTACATATCGTTATACGCTATGTCGTAATACTACATAACGGTATACGTTATAACGTAATACTACATAACGTTATACGTTATATCGTAATGCTACATAACGTTATACGTTATTACATAGTACTATATAACTTTATACGTTATATCGTTATGCTACATAACGTTATACGTTATGTCGTAATACTACATAACGGTATACGTTATAACGTAATACTACATAACGTTATACGTTATATCGTAATACTACATAACGTTATACGTTATATCATAATGCTACATAACGTTATACGTTATTACATAATACTATATAACGTTATACGTTATATCGTTATGCTACATAACGTTATACGTTATATCGTAATGCTACATATCGTTATACGTTATATCATAATACTACATAACGTTATACGTTATAACTTAATACCATATAACGTTATACGTTATATCGTTATGCTACATAACGTTATACGTTATGTCGTAATGCTACATAACGTTATACGTTATATCATAATGCTACATAACGTTATACGTTATGTCGTAATACTACATAACGGTATACGTTATAACGTAATACTACATAACGTTATACGTTATATCGTAATACTACATAACGTTATACGTTATATCATAATGCTACATAACGTTATACGTTATTACATAATACTATATAACGTTATACGTTATATCGTTATGCTACATAACGTTATACGTTATATCGTAATGCTACATATCATTATACGTTATATCATAATACTACATAACGTTATACGTTATAACTTAATACCATATAACGTTATACGTTATATCGTTATGCTACATAACGTTATACGTTATGTCGTAATGCTACATAACGTTATACGTTATATCATAATGCTACATAACGTTATACGTTATAACATATTACCATATAACGTTATACGTTATATCGTTATGCTACACAACGTTATACGTCATAACGTATTACCACATAACGTTATACGTTATATCGTAATGCTACATAACGTTACACGTTATAACGTAATACTACATAACATTGTACGTTATATAATAATACTACATAACGCTATACGTTATATCGTAATGCTACATAACGTGATACGTTATATCGTAATACTATATAACGTTATACGTTATATCGTTATGCTACATAACGTTATACGTTATATCGTAATGCTACATAACGTTATATGTTATAACGTAATGCTACATAACGTTATACGTTATATCATAATGCTACATAACGTTATACGTTATATCATAACACTACATAACGTTATACGTTATAACTTAATACCATATAACGTTATACGTTATATCGTTATGCTACATAACGTTATACGTTATGTCGTAATGCTACATAACGTTATACGTTATATCATAATGCTACATAACGTTATACGTTATAACATATTACCATATAACGTTATACGTTATATCGTTATGCTACACAACGTTATACGTCATAACGTATTACCACATAACGTTATACGTTATATCGTAATGCTACATAACGTTACACGTTATATCGTAATGCTACATAACGTTATACGTTATATCGTAATGCTACATATCGTTATACGTTATGTCGTAATACTACATAACGGTATACGTTATAACATATTACCATATAACGTTATACGTTAAATCGTTATGCTACACAACGTTATACGTTATATCGTAATGCTACATAACGTTATACGTCATAACCTATTACCACATAACGTTATACGTTATATCGTAATGCTACATAACGTTATACGTTATATCGTAATACTACATAACGGTATACGTTATAACGTAATACTACATAACGTTATACGTTATATCGAAATACTATATAACGTTATACGTTATATCGTAATGCTACATAACGTTATACGTTATATCGTAATGCTACATATCGTTATACGTTATCTCGTAATACTACATAACGGTATACGTTATAACGTAATACTACATAACGTTATACGTTATATCGTAATACTACATAACGTTATACGTTATATCATAATGCTACATAACGTTATACGTTATTACATAATACTATATAACGTTATACGTTATATCGTTATGCTACATAACGTTATACGTTATATCGTAATGCTACATATCGTTATACGTTATATCATAATACTACATAACGTTATACGTTATAACTTAATACTATATAACGTTATACGTTATATCGTTATGCTACATAACGTTATACGTTATGTCGTAATGCTACATAACGTTATACGTTATATCATAATGCTACATAACGTTATACGTTATAACATATTACCATATAACGTTATACGTTATATCGTTATGCTACACAACGTTATACGTTATTACATAAAACTATATAACGTTATACGATATATCGTTATGCTACATAACGTTATACGTTATATCGTAATGCTACATATCGTTATACGTTATATCATAATGCTACATAACGTTATACGTTATATCGTAATGCTACATAACGTTATACGTTATATCATAATGCTACATAACGTTATACTTTATAACATATTACCATATAACGTTATACGTTATATCGTTATGCTACATAACGTTATACGTTATATCGTAATGCTACATATCGTTATACGTTGTATCATAATGCTACATAACGTTATACGTTATATCATATTACCATATAACGTTATACGATAAATCGTTATGCTACACAACGTTATACGTTATATCGTAATGCTACATAACGTTATACGTCATAACCTATTACCACATAACGTTATACGTTATATCGTAATGCTACATAACGTTATAATTTATATCGTAATACTACATAACGGTATACGTTAAAACGTAATACTACATAACGTTATACGTTATATCGAAATACTATATAACGTTATACGTTATATCGTAATGCTACATAACGTTATACGTTATATCGTAATGCTACATATCGTTATTCGTTATCTCGTAATACCACATAACGGTATACGTTATAACGTAATACTACATAACGTTATACGTTATATCGTAATACTACATAACGTTATACGTTATATCATAATGCTACATAACGTTATACGTTATTACATAATACTATATAACGTTATACGTTATATCGTTATGCTACATAACGTTATACGTTATATTGTAATGCTACATACCGTTATACGTTATATCATAATACTACATAACGTTATACGTTATAACTTAATACTATATAACGTTATACGTTATATCGTTATGCTACATAACGTTATACGTTATGTCGTAATGCTACATAACGTTATACGTTATATCATAATGCTACATAACGTTATACGTTATAACATATTACCATATAACGTTATACGTTATATCGTTATGCTACACAACGTTATACGTCATAACGTATTACCACATAACGTTATACGTTATATCGTAATGCTACATAACGTTATACGTTATATCGTAATACGACATAACGGTATACGTTATAACGTAATACTACATAACGTTATACGTTATATCGTAATACTATATAACGTTATACGTTATATCATAATGCTACATGACGTTATACGTTATATCGTAATGCTACATATCGTTATACGTTATGTCGTAATACTACATAACGGTATACGTTATAACGTAATACTACATAACGTTATACGTTATATCGTAATACTACATAACGTTATACGTTATATCGTAATGCTACATAACGTTATACGTTACATCGTAATGCTACATATCGTTGTACGTTATGTCGTAATACTACATAACGGTATACGTTATAACGTAATACTACATAACGTTATACGTTATATCGTAATACTACATAACGGTATACGTTATAACGTAATACTACATAACGTTATACGTTATATCGTAATACTACATAACGTTATACGTTATATCGTAATACTATATAACGTTATACGTTATATCGTAATGCTACATAACATTATACGTTATAACGTAATACTACATGTCGTTATACGTTATGTCGTAATACTACATAACGGTATACGTTATAACGTAATGCTACATAACGTTATACGTTATATCGTAATACTACATAACGTTATACGTTATATCATAATGCTACATAACGTTATACGTCATAACGTATTACCACATAACGTTATACGTTATATCGTAATACTACATAACGGTATACGTTATAACGTAATACTACATAACGTTATACGTTATATCGTAATACTACATAACGTTATACGTTATATCGTAATGCTACATAACGTTATACGTTATATCGTAATGCTACATATCGTTATACGTTATAACGTAATACTACATAACGTTATACGTTATATCGTAATACTATATAACGTTGTACGTTATAACGTAATACTACATAACGTTATACGTTATATCGTAATACTACATAACGTTATACGTTATATCGTAATACTATATAACGTTATACGTTATATCATAATGCTACATAACGTTATACGTTATAACATATTACCATATAACGTTATACGTTATATCGTTATGCTACACAACGTTATACGTCATAACGTATTACCACATAACGTATACGTTATATCGTAATACTACATAACGGTATACGTTATAACGTAATACTACATAACGTTATACGTTATATCGTAATACTATATAACGTTGTACGTTATATCGTAATGCTACATAACGTTATACGTTATATCGTAATGCTACATATCGTTATACGTTATGTCGTAATACTACATAACCGTATACGTTATGTCGTAATACTACATAACGGTATACGTTATAACGTAATACTACATAACGTTATACGTTATATCGTAATACTACATAACGTTATACGTTATATCGTAATGCTACATAACGTTATACGTTACATCGTAATGCTACATATCGTTATACGTTATGTCGTAATACTACATAACGGTATACGTTATAACGTAATACTACATAACGTTATACGTTATATCGTAATACTACATAACGGTATACGTTATAACGTAATACTACATAACGTTATACGTTATATCGTAATACTACATAACATTATACGTTATATCGTAATACTATATAACGTTATACGTTATATCGTAATGCTACATAACGTTATACGTTATAACGTAATACTACATATCGTTATACGTTATGTCGTAATACTACATAACGGTATACGTTATAACGTAATACTACATAACGTTATACGTTATATCGTAATACTACATAACGTTATACGTTATATCATAATGCTACATAACGTTATACGTTATTACATAATACTATATAACGTTATACGTTATATCGTTATGCTACATAACGTTATACGTTATATCGTGATGCTACATATCGTTATACGTTATATCATAACACTACATAACGTTATACGTTATAACTTAATAATATATAACGTTATACGTTATATGGTTATGCTACATAACGTTATACGTTATATCGTAATGCTACATAACGTTATACGTTATATCGTTATGCTACATAACGTTATACGTTATATCGTTATGCTACATAACGTTATACGTTATATCGTTATGCTACATAACGTTATACGTTATATTGTTATGCTACATAACGTTATACGTTATATCGTAATGCTACATAACGTTATACGTTATATCGTTATGCTACATAACGTTATACGTTATAACTTAATGCTATATAACGTTATACGTTATATCGTTATGCTACATAACGTTATACGTTATGTCGTAATGCTACATAACGTTATACGTTATATCATAATGCTACATAACGTTATACGTTATATCGTAATGCTACATAACGTTATACGTTATAACGTATTACCACATAACGTTATACGTTATATCGTTATGCTACATAACGTTATACGTTATATAGTTATGCTACATAACGTTATACGTTATATCGTAATGCTACATAACGTTATACGTTATATCGTTATGCTACATAACGTTATACGTTATATCGTTATGCTACATAACGTTATACGTTATATCGTTATGCTACATAACGTTATACGTTATATCGTTATGCTACATAACGTTATACGTTATATCGTTATGCTACATAACGTTATACGTTATATTGTTATGCTACATAACGTTATACGTTATATCGTTATGCTACATAACGTTATACGTTATATCGTTATGCTACATAACGTTATACGTTATATTGTTATGCTACATAACGTTATACGTTATATCGTAATGCTACATAACGTTATACGTTATATCGTTATGCTACATAACGTTATACGTTATAACTTAATGCTATATAACGTTATACGTTATATCGTTATGCTACATAACGTTATACGTTATGTCGTAATGCTACATAACGTTATACGTTATATCATAATGCTACATAACGTTATACGTTATATCGTAATGCTACATAACGTTATACGTTATATCGTAATGCTACATAACGTTATACGTTATATCGTTATGCTACATAACGTTATACGTTATATCGTTATGCTACATAACGTTATACGTTATAACTTAATGCTATATAACGTTATACGTTATATCGTTATGCTACATAACGTTATACGTTATATCGTTATGCTACATAACGTTATACGTTATATCGTTATGCTACATAACGTTATACGTTATATTGTTATGCTACATAACGTTATACGTTATATCGTAATGCTACATAACGTTATACGTTATATCGTTATGCTACATAACGTTATACGTTATAACTTAATGCTATATAACGTTATACGTTATATCGTTATGCTACATAACGTTATACGTTATGTCGTAATGCTACATAACGTTATACGTTATAACTTAATGCTATATAACGTTATACGTTATATCGTTATGCTACATAACGTTATACGTTATGTCGTAAAGCTACATAACGTTATACGTTATATCATAATGCTACATAACGTTATACGTTATATCGTAATGCTACATAACGTTATACGTTATATCGTTATGCTACATAACGTTATACGTTATATCGTTATGCTACATAACGTTATACGTTATATCGTTATGCTACATAACGTTATACGTTATAACTTAATGCTATATAACGTTATACGTTATATCGTTATGCTATATAACGTTATACGTTATATCGTTATGCTACATAACGTTATACGTTATATCGTTATGCTACATAACGTTATACGTTGTATTGTTATGCTACATAACGTTATACGTTATATCCTAATGCTACATAACGTTATACGTTATAACGTATTACCACATAACGTTATACGTTATAACCTAGTACTATATAACGTTATACGTTATATGGTTATGCTACATAACGTTATACGTTATATCGTAATGCTACATAACGTTATACGTTATATCGTTATGCTACATAACGTTATACGTTATAACTTAATACTATATAACGTTATACGGTATATCGTTATGCTACATGACGTTATACGTTATGTCGTAATGCTACATAACGTTATACGTTATATCATAATGCTACATAACGTTATACGTTATATCGTAATGCTACATAACGTTATACGTTATAACGTATTACCACATAACGTTATACGTTATAACCTAGTACTATATAACGTTATACGTTATATGGTTATGCTACATAACGTTATACGTTATATCGTAATGCTACATAACGTTATACGTTATATCGTTATGCTACATAACGTTATACGTTATAACTTAATACTATATAACGTTATACGTTATATCGTTATGCTACATAACGTTATACGTTATGTCGTAATGCTACATAACGTTATACGTTATAACTTAATGCTATATAACGTTATACGTTATATCGTTATGCTACATAACGTTATACGTTATGTCGTAATGCTACATAACGTTATACGTTATATCGTTATGCTACATAACGTTATACGTTATATCGTTATGCTACATAACGTTATACGTTATATCGTTATGCTACATAACGTTATACGTTATATTGTTATGCTACATAACGTTATACGTTATATCGTAATGCTACATAACGTTATACGTTATATCGTTATGCTACATAACGTTATACGTTATAACTTAATGCTATATAACGTTATACGTTATATCGTTATGCTACATAACGTTATACGTTATGTCGTAATGCTACATAACGTTATACGTTATATCATAATGCTACATAACGTTATACGTTATATCGTAATGCTACATAACGTTATACGTTATATCGTTATGCTACATAACGTTATACGTTATATCGTTATGCTACATAACGTTATACGTTATATCGTTATGCTACATAACGTTATACGTTATAACTTAATGCTATATAACGTTATACGTTATATCGTTATGCTACATAACGTTATACGTTATATCGTTATGCTACATAACGTTATACGTTATATCGTTATGCTACATAACGTTATACGTTATATTGTTATGCTACATAACGTTATACGTTATATCGTAATGCTACATAACGTTATACGTTATATCGTTATGCTACATAACGTTATACGTTATAACTTAATGCTATATAACGTTATACGTTATATCGTTATGCTACATAACGTTATACGTTATGTCGTAATGCTACATAACGTTATACGTTATAACTTAATGCTATATAACGTTATACGTTATATTGTTATGCTACATAACGTTATACGTTATGTCGTAATGCTACATAACGTTATACGTTATATCGTTATGCTACATAACGTTATACGTTATATCGTTATGCTACATAACGTTATACGTTATATCGTTATGCTACATAACGTTATACGTTATATCGTTATGCTACATAACGTTATACGTTATATTGTTATGCTACATAACGTTATACGTTATATCGTAATGCTACATAACGTTATACGTTATATCGTTATGCTACATAACGTTATACGTTATAACTTAATGCTATATAACGTTATACGTTATATCGTTATGCTACATAACGTTATACGTTATGTCGTAATGCTACATAACGTTATACGTTATATCATAATGCTACATAACGTTATACGTTATATCGTAATGCTACATGACGTTATACGTTATGTCGTAATGCTACATAACGTTATACGTTATATCATAATGCTACATAACGTTATACGTTATATCGTAATGCTACATAACGTTATACGTTATAACGTATTACCACATAACGTTATACGTTATAACCTAGTACTATATAACGTTATACGTTATATGGTTATGCTACATAACGTTATACGTTATATCGTAATGCTACATAACGTTATACGTTATATCGTTATGCTACATAACGTTATACGTTATAACTTAATACTATATAACGTTATACGTTATATCGTTATGCTACATAACGTTATACGTTATGTCGTAATGCTACATAACGTTATACGTTATAACTTAATGCTATATAACGTTATACGTTATAACTTAATACTATATAACGTTATACGGTATATCGTTATGCTACATGACGTTATACGTTATGTCGTAATGCTACATAACGTTATACGTTATATCATAATGCTACATAACGTTATACGTTATAACCTAGTACTATATAACGTTATACGTTATATGGTTATGCTACATAACGTTATACGTTATATCGTAATGCTACATGACGTTATACGTTATGTCGTAATGCTACATAACGTTATACGTTATATCATAATGCTACATAACGTTATACGTTATATCGTAATGCTACATAACGTTATACGTTATAACGTATTACCACATAACGTTATACGTTATAACCTAGTACTATATAACGTTATACGTTATATGGTTATGCTACATAACGTTATACGTTATATCGTAATGCTACATAACGTTATACGTTATATCGTTATGCTACATAACGTTATACGTTATAACTTAATGCTATATAACGTTATACGTTATATCGTTATGCTACATAACGTTATACGTTATGTCGTAATGCTACATAACGTTATACGTTATAACTTAATGCTATATAACGTTATACGTTATATCATAATGCTACATAACGTTATACGTTATATCGTAATGCTACATAACGTTATACGTTATAACGTATTACCACATAACGTTATACGTTATAACCTAGTACTATATAACGTTATACGTTATATGGTTATGCTACATAACGTTATACGTTATATCGTAATGCTACATAACGTTATACGTTATATCGTTATGCTACATAACGTTATACGTTATATCGTTATGCTACATAACGTTATACGTTATAACTTAATACTATATAACGTTATACGGTATATCGTTATGCTACATGACGTTATACGTTATGTCGTAATGCTACATAACGTTATACGTTATATCATAATGCTACATAACGTTATACGTTATATCGTAATGCTACATAACGTTATACGTTATAACGTATTACCACATAACGTTATACGCTATAACCTAGTACTATATAACGTTATACGTTATATGGTTATGCTACATAACGTTATACGTTATATCGTAATGCTACATAACGTTATACGTTATATCGTTATGCTACATAACGTTATACGTTATAACTTAATACTATATAACGTTATACGTTATATCGTTATGCTACATAACGTTATACGTTATGTCGTAATGCTACATAACGTTATACGTTATAACTTAATGCTATATAACGTTATACGTTATATCGTTATGCTACATAACATTATACGTTATGTCGTAATGCTACATAACGTTATACGTTATATCGTTATGCTACATAACGTTATACGTTATATCGTTATGCTACATAACGTTATACGTTATATCGTTATGCTACATAACGTTATACGTTATATTGTTATGCTACATAACGTTATACGTTATATCGTAATGCTACATAACGTTATACGTTATATCGTTATGCTACATAACGTTATACGTTATAACTTAATGCTATATAACGTTATACGTTATATCGTTATGCTACATAACGTTATACGTTATGTCGTAATGCTACATAACGTTATACGTTATATCATAATGCTACATAACGTTATACGTTATATCGTAATGCTACATAACGTTATACGTTATATCGTTATGCTACATAACGTTATACGTTATATCGTTATGCTACATAACGTTATACGTTATATCGTTATGCTACATAACGTTATACGTTATAACTTAATGCTATATAACGTTATACGTTATATCGTTATGCTACATAACGTTATACGTTATATCGTTATGCTACATAACGTTATACGTTATATCGTTATGCTACATAACGTTATACGTTATATTGTTATGCTACATAACGTTATACGTTATATCGTAATGCTACATAACGTTATACGTTATATCGTTATGCTACATAACGTTATACGTTATAACTTAATGCTATATAACGTTATACGTTATATCGTTATGCTACATAACGTTATACGTTATGTCGTAATGCTACATAACGTTATACGTTATAACTTAATGCTATATAACGTTATACGTTATATCGTTATGCTACATAACGTTATACGTTATGTCGTAAAGCTACATAACGTTATACGTTATATCATAATGCTACATAACGTTATACGTTATATCGTAATGCTACATAACGTTATACGTTATATCGTTATGCTACATAACGTTATACGTTATATCGTTATGCTACATAACGTTATACGTTATATCGTTATGCTACATAACGTTATACGTTATAACTTAATGCTATATAACGTTATACGTTATATCGTTATGCTATATAACGTTATACGTTATATCGTTATGCTACATAACGTTATACGTTATATCGTTATGCTACATAACGTTATACGTTGTATTGTTATGCTACATAACGTTATACGTTATATCCTAATGCTACATAACGTTATACGTTATAACGTATTACCACATAACGTTATACGTTATAACCTAGTACTATATAACGTTATACGTTATATGGTTATGCTACATAACGTTATACGTTATATCGTAATGCTACATAACGTTATACGTTATATCGTTATGCTACATAACGTTATACGTTATAACTTAATACTATATAACGTTATACGGTATATCGTTATGCTACATGACGTTATACGTTATGTCGTAATGCTACATAACGTTATACGTTATATCATAATGCTACATAACGTTATACGTTATATCGTAATGCTACATAACGTTATACGTTATAACGTATTACCACATAACGTTATACGTTATAACCTAGTACTATATAACGTTATACGTTATATGGTTATGCTACATAACGTTATACGTTATATCGTAATGCTACATAACGTTATACGTTATATCGTTATGCTACATAACGTTATACGTTATAACTTAATACTATATAACGTTATACGTTATATCGTTATGCTACATAACGTTATACGTTATGTCGTAATGCTACATAACGTTATACGTTATAACTTAATGCTATATAACGTTATACGTTATATCGTTATGCTACATAACGTTATACTTTATGTCGTAATGCTACATAACGTTATACGTTATATCATAATGCTACATATCGTTATACGTTATATCGTAATGCTACATAACGTTATACGTTATATCGTTATGCTACATAACGTTATACGTTATATCGTTATGCTACATAACGTTATACGTTATATCGTTATGCTACATAACGTTATACGTTATGTCGTAATGCTACATAACGTTATACGTTATATCATAATGCTACATAACGTTATACGTTATTTCGTAATGCTACATAACGTTATACGTTATATCGTTATGCTGCATAACGTTATACGTTATATCGTTATGCTACATAACGTTATACGTTATATCGTTATGCTACATAACGTTATACGTTATATCGTTATGCTACATAACGTTATACGTTATAACTTAATGCTATATAACGTTATACGTTATATCGTTATGCTATATAACGTTATACGTTATATCGTTATGCTACATAACGTTATACGTTATATCGTTATGCTACATAACGTTATACGTTATATGGTTATGCTAGATAACGTTATACGTTATATCGTAATGCTACATAACGTTATACGATATATCGTTTGGCTACATAACGTTATACGTTATTACATAATACTATATAACGTTATACGTTATATCGTTATGCTACATAACGTTATACGTTATTGCATAGTACTATATAACGTTATACGTTATATCGTTATGCTACATAACGTTATACGTTATATCGTTATGCTACATAACGTTATACGTTATATCGTAATGCTACATAACGTTATACGCTATATCATAATGCTACATAACGTTATACGTTATTACATAATACTATATAACGTTATACGTTATATCGTTATGCTACATAACGTTATACGTTATATCGTAATGCTACATAACGTTATACGTTATAACGTATTACCACATAACGTTATACGTTATAACCTAGTACTATATAACGTTATACGTTATATCGTTATGCTACATAACGTTATACGTTATGTCGTAATGCTACATAACGTTATACGTTATATCATAATGCTACATAACGTTTTACGTTATAACATATTACCATATAACGTTATACGTTATATCGTTATGCTACACAACGTTATACGTTATATCCTAATGCTACATAACGTTATACGTTATATCGTAATGCTACATATCGTTATACGTTATATCATAATGCTACATAACGTTATACGTTATATCGTTATGCTACATAACGTTATACGTTATATCATAATACTACATAACGGTATACGTTATATCGTTATGCTACATAACGTTATACGTTATATCGTTATGCTACATAACGTTATACGTTATATCGTTATGCTACATAACGTTATACGTTATGTCGTAATGCTACATAACGTTATACGTTATAACTTAATGCTATATAACGTTATACGTTATATCGTTATGCTACATTACGTTATACGTTATGTCGTAAAGCTACATAACGTTATACGTTATATCATAATGCTACATAACGTTATACGTTATATCGTAATGCTACATAACGTTATACATTATATCGTTATGCTACATAACGTTATACGTTATATCGTTATGCTACATAACGTTATACGTTATATCGTTATGCTACATAACGTTATACGTTATAACTTAATGCTATATAACGTTATACGTTATATCGTTATGCTATATAACGTTATACGTTATATCGTTATGCTACATAACGTTATACGTTATATCGTTATGCTACATAACGTTATACGTTGTATTGTTATGCTACATAACGTTATACGTTATATCCTAATGCTACATAACGTTATACGTTATAACGTATTACCACATAACGTTATACGTTATAACCTAGTACTATATAACGTTATACGTTATATGGTTATGCTACATAACGTTATACGTTATATCGTAATGCTACATAACGTTATACGTTATATCGTTATGCTACATAACGTTATACGTTATAACTTAATACTATATAACGTTATACGGTATATCGTTATGCTACATGACGTTATACGTTATGTCGTAATGCTACATGACGTTATACGTTATATCATAATGCTACATAACGTTATACGTTATATCGTAATGCTACATAACGTTATACGTTATAACGTATTACCACATAACGTTATACGTTATAACCTAGTACTATATAACGTTATACGTTATATGGTTATGCTACATAACGTTATACGTTATATCGTAATGCTACATAACGTTATACGTTATATCGTTATGCTACATAACGTTATACGTTATAACTTAATACTATATAACGTTATACGTTATATCGTTATGCTACATAACGTTATACGTTATGTCGTAATGCTACATAACGTTATACGTTATAACTTAATGCTATATAACGTTATACGTTATATCGTTATGCTACATAACGTTATACGTTATGTCGTAATGCTACATAACGTTATACGTTATATCATAATGCTACATATCGTTATACGTTATATCGTAATGCTACATAACGTTATACGTTATATCGTTATGCTACATAACGTTATACGTTATATCGTTATGCTACATAACGTTATACGTTATATCGTTATGCTACATAACGTTATACGTTATGTCGTAATGCTACATAACGTTATACGTTATATCATAATGCTACATAACGTTATACGTTATTTCGTAATGCTACATAACGTTATACGTTATATCGTTATGCTACATAACGTTATACGTTATATCGTTATGCTACATAACGTTATACGTTATATCGTTATGCTACATAACGTTATACGTTATAACGTATTACCACATAACGTTATACGTTATATCGTAGTGCTACATAACGTTAAACGTTATAACGTATTACCACATAACGTTATACGTTATAACCTAGTACTATATGACGTTATACGTTATATGGTTATGCTACATAACGTTATACGTTATATGGTTATGCTACATAACGTTATACGTTATATCCTAATGCTACATAACGTTATACGTTATAACGTATTACCACATAACGTTATACGTTATAACCTAGTACTATATAACGTTATACGTTATATGGTTATGCTACATAACGTTATACGTTATATCGTAATGCTACATAACGTTATACGTTATATCGTTATGCTACATAACGTTATACGTTATAACTTAATACTATATAATGTTATACGGTATATCGTTATGCTACATGACGTTATACGTTATGTCGTAATGCTACATAACGTTATACGTTATATCATAATGCTACATAACGTTATACGTTATAACTTAATACTATATAACGTTATACGGTATATCGTTATGCTACATGACGTTATACGTTATGTCGTAATGCTACATAACGTTATACGTTATAACGTATTACCACATAACGTTATACGTTATAACCTAGTACTATATGACGTTATACGTTATATGGTTATGCTACATAACGTTATACGTTATATGGTTATGCTAGATAACGTTATACGTTATATCGTAATGCTACATAACGTTATACGATATATCGTTTGGCTACATAACGTTATACGTTATTACATAATACTATATAACGTTATACGTTATATCGTTATGCTACATAACGTTATACGTTATTGCAGAGTACTATATAACGTTATACGTTATATCGTTATGCTACATAACGTTATACGTTATATCGTTATGCTACATAACGTTATACGTTATATCGTAATGCTACATAACGTTATACGCTATATCATAATGCTACATAACGTTATACGTTATTACATAATACTATATAACGTTATACGTTATATCGTTATGCTACATAACGTTATACGTTATATCGTAATGCTACATAACGTTATACGTTATAACGTATTACCACATAACGTTATACGTTATAACCTAGTACTATATAACGTTATACGTTATATCGTTATGCTACATAACGTTATA
The DNA here is from genome assembly GCA_936014575.1 of Bombus lapidarius. NCBI lineage: Eukaryota > Metazoa > Arthropoda > Insecta > Hymenoptera > Apidae > Bombus > Bombus lapidarius. Next base: position 17,634 of record CAKXZU010000101.1, on the reverse strand, counting down.
CGTTATGTCGTAATGCTACATAACGTTATACGTTATATCATAATGCTACATAACGTTTTACGTTATAACATATTACCATATAACGTTATACGTTATATCGTTATGCTACACAACGTTATACGTTATATCCTAATGCTACATAACGTTATACGTTATATCGTAATGCTACATATCGTTATACGTTATATCATAATGCTACATAACGTTATACGTTATATCGTTATGCTACATAACGTTATACGTTATATCATAATACTACATAACGGTATACGCTATAGCGTAATGCTACATAACGTTATTCGTTATATCGTAATGCTACATAACGTTATACGTTATATGGTTATGCTACATAACGTTATTCGTTATATCGTAATGCTACATAACGTTATACGTTATATCGTAATGCTACATAACGTTATACGTTATATCGTAACGCTACATAACGTTATACGTTATAACGAATTACCACATAACGTTATACGTTATATCGTAATGCTACATAACGTTAAACGTTATAACGTATTACCACATAACGTTATACGTTATAACCTAGTACTATATAACGTTATACGTTATATGGTTATGCCACATAACGTTATACGTTATATCGTAATGCTACATAACGTTATACGTTATATCGTAATGCTACATATCATTATACGTTATATTATAATGCTACATAACGTTATACGTTATATCGTTATGCTACATAACGTTATACGTTATGTCGTAATACTACATAACGGTATACGTTATAACGTAATACTACATAACGTTATACGTTATATCGTAATACTACATAACGTTATACGTTATATGGTTATGCTACATAACGTTATACGTTATATCGTAATGCTACATAATGTTATACGTTATATCGTAATGCTACATAACGTTGTACGTTATATCGTAACGCTACATAACGTTATACGTTATAACGAATTACCACATAACGTTATACGTTATATCGTAATGCTACATAACGTTAAACGTTATAACGTATTACCACATAACGTTATACGTTATAACCTAGTACTATATAACGCTATACGTTATATGGTTATGCTACATAACGTTATACGTTATATCGTAATGCTCCATAACGTTATACGTTATATCGTTATGCTACATAACGTTATACGTTACATCGTAATGCTACATAACGTTATACGTTATATCATAATGCTACATAACGTTATACGTTATATCGTAATGCTACATAACGTATAACATCGTTATATCGTAATGCTACATAACGTTATACGTTATATCGTTATGCTACATAACGTTATACGTTATAACTTAATACTATATAACGTTATACGGTATATCGTTATGCTACATGACGTTATACGTTATGTCGTAATGCTACATAACGTTATACGTTATATCATAATGCTACATAACGTTATACGTTATATCGTAATGCTACATAACGTTATACGTTATAACGTATTACCACATAACGTTATACGTTATAACCTAGTACTATATAACGTTATACGTTATATGGTTATGCTACATAACGTTATACGTTATATCGTAATGCTACATAACGTTATACGTTATATCGTTATGCTACATAACGTTATACGTTATAACTTAATACTATATAACGTTATACGTTATATCGTTATGCTACATAACGTTATACGTTATGTCGTAATGCTACATAACGTTATACGTTATAACTTAATGCTATATAACGTTATACGTTATATCGTTATGCTACATAACGTTATACGTTATGTCGTAATGCTACATAACGTTATACGTTATATCATAATGCTACATATCGTTATACGTTATATCGTAATGCTACATAACGTTATACGTTATATCGTTATGCTACATAACGTTATACGTTATATCGTTATGCTACATAACGTTATACGTTATATCGTTATGCTACATAACGTTATACGTTATGTCGTAATGCTACATAACGTTATACGTTATATCATAATGCTACATAACGTTATACGTTATTTCGTAATGCTACATAACGCTATACGTTATATCGTTATGCTACATAACGTTATACGTTATATCGTTATGCTACATAACGTTATACGTTATATCGTTATGCTACATAACGTTATACGTTATATCGTTATGCTACATAACGTTATACGTTATAACTTAATGCTATATAACGTTATACGTTATATCGTTATGCTATATAACGTTATACGTTATATCGTTATGCTACATAACGTTATACGTTATATCGTTATGCTACATAACGTTATACGTTATATTGTTATGCTACATAACGTTATACGTTATATCCTAATGCTACATAACGTTATACGTTATAACGTATTACCACATAACGTTATACGTTATAACCTAGTACTATATAACGTTATACGTTATATGGTTATGCTACATAACGTTATACGTTATATCGTAATGCTACATAACGTTATACGTTATATCGTTATGCTACATAACGTTATACGTTATAACTTAATACTATATAATGTTATACGGTATATCGTTATGCTACATGACGTTATACGGTATGTCGTAATGCTACATAACGTTATACGTTATATCATAATGCTACATAACGTTATACGTTATAACTTAATACTATATAACGTTATACGGTATATCGTTATGCTACATGACGTTATACGTTATGTCGTAATGCTACATAACGTTATACGTTATATCATAATGCTACATAACGTTATACGTTATATCGTAATGCTACATAACGTTATACGTTATAACGTATTACCACATAACGTTATACGTTATAACCTAGTACTATATAACGTTATACGTTATATGGTTACGCTACATAACGTTATACGTTATATCGTAATGCTACATAACGTTATACGTTATATCGTTATGCTACATAACGTTATACGTTATAACTTAATACTATATAACGTTATACGTTATATCGTAATGCTACATAACGTTATACGTTATATCGTTATGCTACATAACGTTATACGTTATAACTTAATACTATATAACGTTATACGTTATATCGTTACGCTACATAACGTTATACGTTATGTCGTAATGCTACATAACGTTATACGTTATAACTTAATGCTATATAACGTTATACGTTATATCGTTATGCTATATAACGTTATACGTTATATCGTTATGCTACATAACGTTATACGTTATATCGTTATGCTACTTAACGTTATACGTTATATCGTTATGCTACATAACGTTATACGTAATAACTTAATGCTATATAACGTTATACGTTATATCGTTATGCTATATAACGTTATACGTTATATCGTTATGCTACATAACGTTATACGTTATATCGATATGCTACATAACGTTATACGTTATATTGTTATGCTACATAACGGTATACGTTATATCCTAATGCTACATAACGTTATACGTTATAACGTATTACCACATAACGTTATACGTTATAACCTAGTACTATATAACGTTATACGTTATATGGTTATGCTACATAACGTTATACGTTATATCGTAATGCTACATAACGTTATACGTTATATCGTTATGCTACATAACGTTATACGTTATAACTTAATACTATATAACGTTATACGGTATATCGTTATGCTACATGACGTTATACGTTATGTCGTAATGCTACATAACGTTATACGTTATATCATAATGCTACATAACGTTATACGTTATATCGTAATGCTACATAACGTTATACGTTATAACGTATTACCACATAACGTTATACGTTATAACCAAGTACTATATAACGTTATACGTTATATGGTTATGCTACATAACGTTATACGTTATATCGTAATGCTACATAACGTTATACGTTATATCGTTATGCTACATAACGATATACGTTATAACTTAATACTATATAACGTTATACGTTATATCGTTATGCTACATAACGTTATACGTTATGTCGTAATGCTACATAACGTTATACGTTATATCGTATAGCTACATAACGTTATACGTTATAACGTATTACCACATAACGTTATACGTTATAACCTAGTACTATATAACGTTATACGTCATATGGTTATGCTACATAACGTTATACGTTATATCGTTATGCTACATAACGTTATACGTTATATCGTAATGCTACATAACGTTATACGTTATATCATAATGCTACATAACGTTATACGTTATTATATAATAATATATAACGTTATACGTTATATCGTTATGCTACATAACGTTATACGTTATATCGTAATGCTACATAACGTTATACGTTATAACGTATTACCACATAACGTTATACGTTATAACCTAGTACTATATGACGTTATACGTTATATGGTTATGCTACATAACGTTATACGTTATATGGTTATGCTAGATAACGTTATACGTTATATCGTAATGCTACATAACGTTATACGATATATCGTTTGGCTACATAACGTTATACGTTATTACATAATACTATATAACGTTATACGTTATATCGTTATGCTACATAACGTTATACGTTATTGCATAGTACTATATAACGTTATACGTTATATCGTTATGCTACATAACGTTATACGTTATATCGTTATGCTACATAACGTTATACGTTATATCGTAATGCTACATAACGTTATACGCTATATCATAATGCTACATAACGTTATACGTTATTACATAATACTATATAACGTTATACGTTATATCGTTATGCTACATAACGTTATACGTTATATCGTAATGCTACATAACGTTATACGTTATAACGTATTACCACATAACGTTATACGTTATAACCTAGTACTATATAACGTTATACGTTATATCGTTATGCTACATAACGTTATACGTTATGTCGTAATGCTACATAACGTTATACGTTATATCATAATGCTACATAACGTTTTACGTTATAACATATTACCATATAACGTTATACGTTATATCGTTATGCTACACAACGTTATACGTTATATCCTAATGCTACATAACGTTATACGTTATATCGTAATGCTACATATCGTTATACGTTATATCATAATGCTACATAACGTTATACGTTATATCGTTATGCTACATAACGTTATACGTTATATCATAATACTACATAACGGTATACGTTATAGCGTAATGCTACATAACGTTATTCGTTATATCGTAATGCTACATAACGTTATACGTTATATGGTTATGCTACATAACGTTATTCGTTATATCGTAATGCTACATAACGTTATACGTTATATCGTAATGCTACATAACGTTATACGTTATATCGTAACGCTACATAACGTTATACGTTATAACGAATTACCACATAACGTTATACGTTATATCGTAATGCTACATAACGTTAAACGTTATAACGTATTACCACATAACGTTATACGTTATAACCTAGTACTATATAACGTTATACGTTATATGGTTATGCCACATAACGTTATACGTTATATCGTAATGCTACATAACGTTATACGTTATATCGTAATGCTACATATCATTATACGTTATATTATAATGCTACATAACGTTATACGTTATATCGTTATGCTACATAACGTTATACGTTATGTCGTAATACTACATAACGGTATACGTTATAACGTAATACTACATAACGTTATACGTTATATCGTAATACTACATAACGTTATACGTTATATGGTTATGCTACATAACGTTATACGTTATATCGTAATGCTACATAATGTTATACGTTATATCGTAATGCTACATAACGTTGTACGTTATATCGTAACGCTACATAACGTTATACGTTATATCGTAATGCTCCATAACGTTATACGTTATATCGTAACGCTACATAACGTTATACGTTATAACATATTACCATATAACGTTATATGTTATATCGTTATGCTACATAACGTTATACGTTATATCGAAATGCTACATATCGTTATACGTTATATCATAATACTACATAACGTTATACGTTATAACTTAATACTATATAACGTTATACGTTATATCGTTATTCTACATAACGTTAAACGTTATATCGTTATTCTACATAACGTTATACGTTATATCGTAATGCTACATAACGTTATACGTTATATCGTAACGCTACATAACGTTAAACGTTATATCGTTATGCTACATAACGTTATACGTTATATCGTAATGCTACATAACGTTATACGTTATAACGTATTACCACATAACGTTATACGTTATAACCTAGTACTATATAACGTTATACGTTATATGGTTATGCTACATAACGTTATACGTTATATCGTAATGCTACATAACGTTATACGTTATATCGTTATGCTACATAACGTTATACGTTATAACGTATTACCACATAACGTTATACGTTATATCGTAGTGCTACATAACGTTAAACGTTATAACGTATTACCACATAACGTTATACGTTATAACCTAGTACTATATAACGTTATACGTTATATGGTTATGCTACATAACGTTATACGTTATATCGTAATGCTACATAACGTTATACGTTATATCGTTATGCTACATAACGTTATACGTTATATCGTAATGCTACATAACGTTATACGTTATATCATAATGCTACATAACGTTATACGTTATTACATAGTACTATATAACGTTATACGTTATATCGTTATGCTACATAACGTTATACGTTATATCGTAACGCTACATAACGTTAAACGTTATATCGTTATGCTACATAACGTTATACGTTATATCGTTATGCTACATAACGTTATACGTTATATCGTTATGCTACATAACGTTATACGTTATATCGCAATGCTACATAACGTTATACGCTATATCATAATGCTACATAACGTTATACGTTATTACATAATACTATATAACGTTATGCGTTATATCGTTATGCTACATAACGTTATACGTTATATCGTAATGCTACATAACGTTATACGTTATAACGTATTACCACATAACGTTATACGTTATAACCTAGTACTATATAACGTTATACGTTATATGGTTATGCTACATAACGTTATACATTATATCGTAATGCTACATAACGTTATACGTTAAATCGTTATGCTATATAACGTTATACGTTATATCGTAATACTACATAACGGTATACGTTATAACGTAATACTTCATAACGTTATACGTTATAACGTATTACCACATAACGTTGTACGTTATATCGTAATGCTACATAACGTTATACGTTATAACGTATTACCACATAACGTTATACGTTATAGCCTAGTACTATATAACGTTATACGTTATATGGTTATGCTACATAACGTTATACGTTATATCGTTATGCTACATAACGTTATACGTTATATCGTAATGCTACATAACGTTATACGTTATAACTTAATACTATATAACGTTATACGTTATATCGTTATGCTACATAACGTTATACGTTATGTCGTAATGCTACATAACGTTATACGTTATATCATAATGCTACATAACTTTATACGTTATATCGTATAGCTACATAACGTTATACGTTATATCGTAATGCTACATAACGTTATACGTTATAACTTAATACTATATAACGTTATACGTTATATCGTTATGCTACATAACGTTATACGTTATGTCGTAATGCTACATAACGTTATACATTATACCGAAATGCTACATATCGTTATACGTTATATCATAATACTACATAACGTTATACGTTATAACTTAATACTATATAACGTTATACGTTATATCGTTATGCTACATAACGTTATACGTTATGTCGTAATGCTACATAACGTTATACGTTATATCATAATGCTACATAACGTTATACGTTATATCGTATAGCTACATAACGTTATACGTTATAACGTATTACCACATAACGTTATACGTTATAACCTAGTACTATATAACGTTATACGTTATATGGTTATGCTACATAACGTTATACGTAATATCGTTATGCTACATAACGTTATACGTTATATCGTAATGCTACATAACGTTATACGTTATATCATAATGCTACATAACGTTATACGTTATAACGTATTACCACATAACGTTATACGTTATAACCTAGTACTATATAACGTTATACGTTATATGGTTATGCTACATAACGTTATACGTTATAACGTATTACCACATAACGTTATACGTTATAACCTAGTACTATATAACGTTATACGTTATATGGTTATGCTACATAACGTTATACGTTATATCGTTATGCTACATAACGTTATACGTTATATCGTAATGCTACATAACGTTATACGTTATATCATAATGCTACATAACGTTATACGTTATTACATAGTACTATATAACGTTATACGTTATGTCGTAATGCTACATAATGTTATACGTTATATCGTTATGCTACATAACGTTATACGTTATATCGTTATGCTACATAACGTTATACGTTATATCGTAATGCTACAAAACGTTATACGTTATAACGTATTACCACATAACGTTATACGTTATAACCTAATACTATATAACGTTATACGTTATATGGTTATGCTACATAACGTTATACGTTATATCGTTATGCTACATAACGTTATACGTTATTACATAATACTATATAACGTTATACGTTATGTCGTAATGCTACATAATGTTATACGTTATATCATAATGCTACATAACGTTATACGTTATATCGTAATGCTACATAACGTTATACGTTATAACGTATTACCACATAACGTTATACGTTATAACCTAGTACTATATAACGTTATACGTTATATGGTTATGCTACATAACGTTATACATTATATCGTAATGCTACATAACGTTAGACGTTATATCGTAATGCTACATATCGTTATACGTTATATCATAATACTATATAACGTTATACGTTATAACTTAATACTATATAACGTTATACGTTATATCATAATGCTACATAACGTTATACGTTATATCGTAATGCTACATAACGTTATACGTTATAACGTATTACCACATAACTTTATACGTTATAACCTAGTACTATATAACGTTATACGTTATATGGTTATGCTACATAACGTTATACATTATATCGTAATGCTACATAACGTTATACGTTATATCGTAATGCTACATATCGTTATACGTTATATCATAATGCTACATAACGTTATACGTTATAACTTAATACTATATAACGTTATACGTTATATCGTAATGCTACATAACGTTATACGTTATATCGTTATGCTACATAACGTTATACGTTATAACTTAATACTATATAACGTTATACGTTATATCGTTATGCTACATAACGTTATACGTTATGTCGTAATGCTACATAACGTTATACGTTATATCATAATGCTACATAACGTTATACGTTATATCGTAATGCTACATAACGTTATACGTTATAACGTATTACCACATAACGTTATACGTTATAACCTAGTACTATAAAACGTTATACGTTATATCGTAATGCTACATAACGTTATACGTTATATCGTTATGCTACATAACGTTATACGTTATAACTTAATACTATATAACGTTATACGTTATATCGTTATGCTACATAACGTTATACGTTATGTCGTAATGCTACATAACGTTATACGTTATATCATAATGCTACATAACGTTATACGTTATATCGTATAGCTACATAACGTTATACGTTATAACGTATTACCACATAACGTTATACGTTATAACCTAGTACTATATAACGTTATACGTCATATGGTTATGCTACATAACGTTATACGTTATATCGTTATGCTACATAACGTTATACGTTATATCGTAATGCTACATAACGTTATACGTTATATCATAATGCTACATAACGTTATACGTTATTACATAATACTATATAACATTATACGTTATATCGTTAGGCTACATAACGTTATACGTTATATCGTAATGCTACATAACGTTATACGTTATAACGCATTACCACATAACGTTATACGTTATAACCTAGTACTATATAACGTTATACGTTATATGGTTATGCTACATAACGTTATACGTTATATCGTAATGCTACATAACGTTATACGTTATATCGTAATGCTACATAACGTTATACGTTATATCGTCATGCTACATAACGTTATACGTTATATCGTAATGCTGCATAACGTTATACGTTATAACGTATTACCACATAACGTTATACGTTATATCGTAATGCTACATAACGTTATACGTTATATCGTAATGCTACATATCGTTATACGTTATATCATAATGCTACATAACGTTATACGTTATGTCGTAATGCTACATAACGTTATACGTTATATCACAATGCTACATAACGTTATACGTTATAACATATTACCATATAACGTTATACGTTATATCCTAATGCTACATAACGTTATACGTTATATCGTTATGCTACATAACGTTATACGTTATTGCATAGTACTATATAACGTTATACGTTATATCGTTATGCTACATAACGTTTTACGTTATATCGTAATGCTACATAACGTTATACGTTATATCGTAATGCTACATAACGTTATACGTTATTACATAATACTATATAACGTTATACGTTATATCGTTATGCTACATAACGTTATACGTTATATCGTAATGCTACATAACGTTATACGTTATAACGTATTACCACATAACGTTATACGTTATAACCTAGTACTATATGACGTTATACGTTATTACATAATACTATATAACGTTATACGTTATATCGTTATGCTACATAACGTTATACGTTATATCGTAATGCTACATAACGTTATACGTTATAACGCATTACCACATAACGTTATACGTTATAACCTAGTACTATATAACGTTATACGTTATATGGTTATGCTACATAACGTTATACGTTATATCGTAATGCTACATAACGTTATACGTTATATCGTTATGCTACATAACGTTATACGTTATTACATAATACTATATAACGTTATACGCTATATCGTTATGCTACATAGCGTTATACGTTATTGCATAGTACTATATAACGTTATACGTTATATCGTTATGCTACATAACGTTTTACGTTATATCGTTATGCTACATAACGTTATACGTTATAACTTAATACTATATAACGTTATACGTTATATCGTTATGCTACATAACGTTATACGTTATGTCGTAATGCTACATAACGTTATACGTTATATCATAATGCTACATAACGTTATACGTTATATCGTATAGCTACATAACGTTATACGTTATAACGTATTACCACATAACGTTATACGTTATAACCTAGTACTATATAACGTTATACGTCATATGGTTATGCTACATAACGTTATACGTTATATCGTTATGCTACATAACGTTATACGTTATATCGTTATGCTACATAACGTTATACGTTATATCGTAATGCTACATAACGTTATACGTTATATCATAATGCTACATAACGTTATACGTTATAACGTATTACCACATAACGTTATACGTTATAACCTAGTACTATATAACGTTATACGTTATATGGTTATGCTACATAACGTTATACGTTATAACGTATTACCACATAACGTTATACGTTATAACCTAGTACTATATAACGTTATACGTTATATGGTTATGCTACATAACGTTATACGTTATATCGTTATGCTACATAACGTTATACGTTATATCGTAATGCTACATAACGTTATACGTTATATCATAATGCTACATAACGTTATACGTTATTACATAATACTATATAACGTTATACGTTATATCTTTATGCTACATAACGTTATACGTTATATCGTAATGCTACAAAACGTTATACATTATAACGTATTACCACATAACGTTATACGTTATAACCTAATACTATATAACGTTATACGTTATATGGTTATGCTACATAACGTTATACGTTATATCGTTATGCTACATAACGTTATACGTTATTACATAATACTATATAACGTTATACGTTATGTCGTAATGCTACATAATGTTATACGTTATATCATAATGCTACATAACGTTATACGTTATATCGTAATGCTACATAACGTTATACGTTATAACGTATTACCACATAACGTTATACGTTATAACCTAGTACTATATAACGTTATACGTTATATCGTAATGCTACATGACGTTATACGTTATATCGTAATGCTACATATCGTTATACGTTATATCATAATACTATATAACGTTATACGTTATAACTTAATACTATATAACGTTATACGTTATATCATAATGCTACATAACGTTATACGTTATATCGTAATGCTATATAACGATATACGTTATAACGTATTACCACATAACGTTATACGTTATAACCTAGTACTATATAACGTTATACGTTATATGGTTATGCTACATAACGTTATACATTATATCGTAATGCTACATAACGTTATACGTTATATCGTAATGCTACATATCGTTATACGTTATATCATAATGCTACGTAACGTTATACGTTATAACTTAATACTATATAACGTTATACGTTATATCGTTATGCTACATAACGTTATACTTTATTGAATAGTACTATATAACGTTATACGTTATATCGTTATGCTACATAACGTTTTACGTTATATCGTAATGCTACATAACGTTATACGTTATATCGTAATGCTGCATAACGTTATACGTTATAACGTATTACCACATAACGTTATACGTTATATCGTAATGCTACATAACGTTATACGTTATATCGTAATGCTACATATCGTTATACGTTATATCATAATGCTACATAACGTTATACGTTATGTCGTAATGCTACATAACGTTATACGTTATACCACAATGCTACATAACGTTATACGTTATAACATATTACCAAATAACGTTATACGTTATATCCTAATGCTACATAACGTTATACGTTATATCGTTATGCTACATAACGTTATACGTTATTGCATAGTACTATATAACATTATACGTTATATCGTTATGCTACATAACGTTTTACGTTATATCGTAATGCTACATAACGTTATACGTTATTGCATAGTACTATATAACATTATACGTTATATCGTTATGCTACATAACGTTTTACGTTATATCGTAATGCTACATAACGTTATACGTTATATCGTAATGCTGCATAACGTTATACGTTATAACGTATTACCACATAACGTTATACGTTATATCGTAATGCTACATAACGTTATACGTTATATCGTAATGCTACATATCGTTATCCGTTATATCATAATGCTACATAACGTTATACGTTATGTCGTAATGCTACATAACGTTATACGTTATATCACAATGCTACATAACGTTATACGTTATAACATATTACCATATAACGTTATACGTTATATCCTAATGCTACATAACGTTATACGTCATAACGTATTACCACATAACGTTATACGTTATAACTTAATACTATATAACGTTATACGTTATATCGTAATGCTACATAACGTTATACGTTATAACGTATTACCACATAACGTTATACGTTATAACGTATTACCACATAACGTTATACGTTATAACCTAGTACTATAAAACGTTATACGTTATATCGTAATGCTACATAACGTTATACGTTATATCGTTATGCTACATAACGTTATACGTTATAACTTAATACTATATAACGTTCTACGTTATATCGTTATGCTACATAACGTTATACGTTATGTCGTAATGCTACATAACGTTATACGTTATATCATAATGCTACATAACGTTATACGTTATATCGTATAGCTACATAACGTTATACGTTATAACGTATTACCACATAACGTTATACGTTATAACCTAGTACTATATAACGTTATACGTCATATGGTTATGCTACATAACGTTATATGTTATATCGTTATGCTACATAACGTTATACGTTATATCGTAATGCTACATAACGTTATACGTTATATCATAATGCTACATAACGTTATACGTTATTACATAATACTATATAACGTTATACGTTATATCGTTATGCTACATAACGTTATACGTTATATCGTAATGCTACATAACGTTATACGTTATAACGTATTACCACATAACGTTATACGTTATAACCTAGTACTATATGACGTTATACGTTATTACATAATACTATATAACGTTATTCGTTATATCGTTATGCTACATATCGTTATACGTTATATCGTAATGCTACATAACGTTATACGTTATAACGCATTACCACATAACGTTATACGTTATAACCTAGTACTATATAACGTTATACGTTATATGGTTATGCTACATAACGTTATACGTTATATCGTAATGCTACATAACGTTATACGTTATATCGTTATGCTACATAACGTTATACGTTATTACATAATACTATATAACGTTATACGTTATATCGTTATGCTACATAACGTTATACGTTATTGCATAGTACTATATAACGTTATACGTTATATCGTTATGCTACATAACGTTTTACGTTATATCGTAATGCTACATAACGTTATACGTTATATCGTAATGCTGCATAACGTTATACGTTATAACGTATTACCACATAACGTTATACGTTATATCGTAATGCTACATAACGTTATACGTTATATCGTAATGCTACATATCGTTATACGTTATATCATAATGCTACATAACGTTATACGTTATGTCGTAATGCTACATAACGTTATACGTTATATCGTTATGCTACATAACGTTATACGTTATAACATATTACCATATAACGTTATACGTTATATCCTAATGCTACATAACGTTATACGTTATATCGTTATGCTACATAACGTTATACGTTATTGCATAGTACTATATAACGTTATACGTTATATCGTTATGCTACATAACGTTTTACGTTATATCGTAATGCTACATAACGTTATACGTTATATCACAATGCTACATAACGTTATACGTTATAACATATTACCATATAACGTTATACGTTATATCCTAATGCTACATAACGTGATACGTCATAACGTATTACCACATAACGTTATACGTTATATCGTAATGCTACATAACGTTATACGTTATATCGTAATGCTACATAACGTTATACGTTATATCGTAATACTACATAACGGTATACGTTATAGCGTAATACTACATAACGTTATACGTTATATCGTAATACTATATAACGTTATACGTTATATCGTAATGCTACATAACGTTATGCGTTATATCGTAATGCTACATATCGTTATACGTTATGTCGTAATACTACATAACGGTATACGTTATAACGTAATACTACATAACGTTATACGTTATATCGTAATACTACATAACGTTATACGTTATATCGTTATGCTACATAACGTTATACGTTATAACTTAATACTATATAACGTTATACGTTATATCGTTATGCTACATAACGTTATACGTTATGTCGTAATGCTACATAACGTTATACGTTATATCATAATGCTACATAACGTTATACGTTATATCGTAATGCTACATAACGTTATACGTTATAACGTATTACCACATAACGTTATACGTTATAACCTAGTACTATAAAACGTTATACGTTATATCGTAATGCTACATAACGTTATACGTTATATCGTTATGCTACATAACGTTATACGTTATAACTTAGTACTATATAACGTTCTACGTTATATCGTTATGCTACATAACGTTATACGTTATGTCGTAATGCTACATAACGTTATACGTTATATCATAATGCTACATAACGTTATACGTTATATCGTATAGCTACATAACGTTATACGTTATAACGTATTACCACATAACGTTATACGTTATAACCTAGTACTATATAACGTTATACGTCATATGGTTATGCTACATAAATCTGATAGAGTGTGTAACGTTATACGTTATATCGTAATGCTACATAACGTTATACGTTATAACGTATTACCACATAACGTTATAGGTTATAACCTAGTACTATATGACGTTATACGTTCTTACATACTACTATAACGTTATTCGTTATATCGTTATGCTACATATCGTTATACGTTATATCGTAATGCTACATAACGTTATACGCTATAACGCATTACCACATAACGTTATACGTAACCTAGTACTATATAACGTTATACGTTATATGGTTATGCTACATAACGTTATACGTATATCGTAATGCTACATAACGTTATACGTTATATCGTTATGCTACATAACGTTATACGTATATCATACTATAACGTTATCGTTCGTTATGCTACTACATAACGTTATACGTTATTGCATACTATATAACGTTATACGTTATATCGTTATGCTACATAACGTTACGTTATATCGTATGCTACTACGTACGTTATATCGTATGGCATACGTTATACGTTATACGTATTACCACATACGTTATACGTATATCGTATGCTACATAACGTTATACGTTATATCGTAATGCTACGTATCGTTATACGTTATATCATAATGCTACATAACGTTATACGTTATGTCGTAATGCCTACTTACGTTATATCACAATGCTACATAACGTATACGTTATAACATATTACCATATAACGTTATACGTTATCCTAATGCTACATAACGTTATACGTATATCGTTATGCTACATAACGTTATACGTTATTGCAAGTACTATATAACGTTTACGTTATATCGTTATGCTACATACGTTTTACGTTATATCGTAATGCTACAACGTTATACGTTATATCGTAATGCTGCATAACGTTATACGTTATAACGTATTACCACATAACGTTATACGTTATATCGTATGCTACATAACGTTATACGTTATATCGTAATGCTACATATCGTTATACGTATATCATAATGCTACATAACGTTACGTTATGTCGTAGCTATACGTTATACGTTATATCACAATGCTACATAACGTTATACGTTATAACATATTACCATATAACGTTATACGTATATCCTAATGCTACATAACGTGATACGTCATAACGTATTACCACATAACGTTATACGTTATATCGTAATGCTACATAACGTTATACGTTATATCGTAATGCTACATAACGTTATACGTTATATCGTAATACTACATAACGGTATACGTTATAGCGTAATACTACATAACGTTAACGTTATATCGTAATACTATATAACGTTATACGTTATATCGTAATGCTACATAACGTTATACGTTATATCGTAATGCTACATATCGTATACGTTATGTCGTATACTACAACATAACGGTATACGTATACGTACTACATAACGTTATACGTAATACTACATAACGTTATACGTTATATGGTTATGCTACATAACGTTATACGTTATATCGTATGCTACATAACGTTATACGTTATATCCTAATGCTACATAACGTGATACGTCATACGATGTATTACCACATAACGTTATACGTATATCGTAATGCTACATAACGTTATACGTTATATCGTAATGCTACATAACGTTATACGTTATATCGTAATGCTACATAACGTTATACGTTATATCGTAACGCTACATAACGTTATACGTTATTACATAGTACTATAACGTTATACGTTATATCGTATGCTACATAACGTTATACGTTATTAATAGTACTATATAACGTTATACGTTATATCGTAATGCTACATATCGTTATACGTTATGTCGTAATACTACATAACGGTATACGTTATAACGTAATACTACATAACGTTATACGTTATATCGTAATACTACATAACGTTATACGTTATATGGTTATGCTACATAACGTTATACAATCTGATAGAGTGGTGT